>CAHIKZ030005585.1:1125000-1172500 GCA_903632075.3 Acanthosepion pharaonis
TTCCAATACAATTCCCGAACCTGATCTAAATTTGCGATTCTGATTCTTACAATGATTAAAATTCATTATTTTCAGATCGTACAGTTGGTTTGGGAAACTTCATGAACAAATTACATTTATTAAAACATTTAGTAGAAAAATTGAGTACAAAAGCTTGTGAAATAAATTTAGATATCCTTTTTATTTAAAAAATTAGGTAAGAGCTTAAACAATAAAGAGAATAATTTCTTTATGTAAATCACTTAAGTACCTCGCTATAGTTAACATATTGCATTACTGTGGTTATCATGAGAAATCTTAAAAAGAACTTTCAAACTACACTTCTCTGCTTGGCATTGCATACACTTGCCATAATTGGGATCTGAAAATAATAAACATCAAGTAAAATTTAAATCTTTCACTGTTAGATAAAAAATGTTTCGAATTTTTTAATGTGTATAATTTGTAAAGATTCAACTAATAATAGTTTGCTACTAATTGTAAAATAAAAAAAAGAGTCTATTTTTTATTCACCTTTCAAATTTTAACAAGTAAAGGCGCCCTCTAAATCTTAAAATTTTATGTGGCATTTTTCAATGAATGGAACAAATTTATGGGTGACAATTCAATTCCAGCATGCATTTAAAAGACTAAGAGACATCCTAATATATAATATTGCAACAATAATACTCTAAGCAAAATGGCATTGTCCTGTGTATTGTGATTTAACTCATGCATATATTGCACTAAAGTACAAGGAGTACCTAATCCTGCAAGACAATTTTTTTTTAAGCATTTCACAAGCAAGTCAGGATGCCACTAGTATGGAAGGGGTTACAGAGTGGGAGCGAGAGTAAAGAGGCATGATGGAGGAAAGGATGAAGAGAAGGACAGGGAATAGGTCATGACATTTGGACATGTCGATTGACATTACATTTGAATAGTTGGTGATTATAGCTATCAGGGAAACAAGTAATAGGAAGGGAATTCCACAGATGGAAGGTGCGAGACATGAATCTATTAGAATAGGAGAGATGACCACATTTAACTGTTTCGACAGTGAAAGGGTGGGACCGTGATGCCAGCCTAGTAGCATGCTTAAATTCATGCAGTCTGGGAACTAGCAAAAGTAGCTCATTGAAGCAGTTACCATGAAAGTATTTGTAGAAAAGTCAGAGGGAGGTGACAGCATGTCTGTGAGAGAGTGACTGTAGACAAGATGCCAGATCAGGACCAACCACATTGTATATCCATCTCTGGATCTTGGTGACGACCTTAAGGTGAACAGTCGGGGCACCAGACCATATATGACAGCAGTATTCAATGCAAGGGCGAATAGTTGAGTTATAGATTTGAAGGATGGACTCAGGCGAGAAAAATTTTCTGGTGTGACACAGGGAACCAACTTTTCTTGCGGCAGATGAAGCAATTGATTCAATGTAATTGTTCCATCTCAGGTCAGTGGACAGTGTGAGACCAAGCAGTCACAAAGTGGTGCTCTTGTGGACTTGAGCATCAGACATTCTAATGGGTGGCAGGGATGGTTCCTTGTGATGTGTAATAGAGAGCAGTTTTGTTTTAGAGGCATTAAAGTTAACCAGCCAATTCCTGCCCCAGTCTACAACCAATTGGAGGTCCTTTTTGAGACTAACAGCCAGGTTAGTTTTGCCAGCGATACCAGACTTGCTATTGAGGCAGGAGTAAATAGTAATATTGTCAGCATAATAAAAATAAATGCAAATTTTAAATTTGCTTACATGCATTTAATATAAGAATTAAATATGAATTATCATAGTAACTTAATAAATAAATAATAAAGGGTTTTCAATCTTATCTAAGAAATTTAAGTTTTCTCACAGCTAAAAAATTTAATAATTTTTGAAAAAAATCAAAAAGTGTTTTATTTTTGCTAAAAGAAAAAAGTGCAACACAGTAAAAACTTATACCTTGATTTTTTTTTTTTTTTTTTAAAGAGATACAAGGAATTTTAGCAAAGTTTACAATAAATTTTAAAAAATATTAAAAAGTTGAAAGCTAAATAATGCTGATATCCAACTTGATCATTTTATAAGGTATGAGATTAAATTGTTGCAAAGCATTAAAATAAAAATAAGATTAAAAATGATTAAAATCTTCATAAGGATGAGAACAAGCGTAAATGTGTATTTTTTGCGTGGGATTGATTTTTTTCAGTTACTTATTAGATTAAAAGATGAAATTTTACTAGTTTTACTTTTAAAATATTAAAACAAATATTAAAAATGGAAAAAACTACACCTTAATCATGCCGGATGAAAGTGCATGTTTTTAACTATTTTTTATATATACTAATAAAATTTGCATCTCATTTGGCTCTGAGGAGGATTAAATGAGAAAAAAATTTCAAAATATCTTAAATAATAATTTAACACAGGAAAGTTCAATTATGCCAAAAAAATATTAGCAAAATAATATTAAAAACACAATTTTTGATAGAAATTAAATTTTAGGGTTTTTAATAAAACTTTTGTGTGAAAAAGCTTTCTTTCGGAAAACTTCAAATAAAAGTTTGTTTACTTTTTTTTTTTTTAATTAAATACAGATGAGAATCCATTTGAAAGCTATAAAATATTAAGAAATACATGAATTTTGTAGAAACAAATTTTAAGTTTCTTAAAAAGAATGTTTACTTTTTTTTTAAAATCTTGGTTATTAAAAAGAAAATTTATTTTTATTTACATCATATGCTATGTAAACAAAAATAAATCTTTTCAATAACTGAGACTAAAAAATGATTTCATGGATTAAAACTATCATAAAAGAAATTGTTATAATTTAACTGCCTCGACACAAGGTCAATTTTTTATGTGAAGAAATCAAATGTGATATTGCCAGGAATTCCATACAATCATTTTTTTTTTTTTATTTTATACATTAAAAAAATAAAAATTGTCTTAAAAGAGGGCCTAGTAGAACAACATGAATTCATTTTGTGATTGTAATTATTAAATTAATAATTTTTAGGTAATTAACAACGTTTAAAAAGAAATAAAAAAAAAAAAAATTTGAACTAAATCAGACTTTAGCGAACTTTATGGAAACTTTGAAAACTGAGTAGAAACTTACACTTTAAAAAAAAAAAAAAAAAAAAAAACACAAGTAAAATAAATTTACATTATAATTAACTTGGGTGTTATTATGATCTATAGATTTCAGTTTTACTGATAACTTAAAAGCAGAAAATATTTATATCTTTTTATCATTAGTATCAGTAATAGAAAATTTAGTTTTAAACAAAAAAGAAAAAATCCAAAGAAACGTTTTTGAAATCAGAAATTAGGCAAAAATAAAATTCTCAGATTCCAATACCCCAAAAAGTTCCAATATTGGCGATTCTCAATTTCAATTATCCCATCAATAATGCATACACCCGCATATATATATATATATATATATATATATATATATATATATATATATATATATATATACACACACACACACGGTGTGATGGGTAAATTGTCAGTTGGGCACCGTTTATCCAAAAAGGAGCACCATGATGTAATTCATTCTGCCAGAAATTTGGAAACGCTATACTGTACTGCTTGGGTATTCATGCTGGAAGTCCCAAGACAAACATTTCAGAGCATTTATGTCACAATTTGAGGATAGTGCAGAGGATTTAGAAAGAGTTGGATGAGTCTAATGGTGATTACAATGGTATGGCAGCTCAGAAAACATGCTCTGATCATTCTGATAAAAGAACTCCAAATTTGTTGGTGAGGGCCTCAGACTCAATACAGAGGCCTACATCAAGTGCCTTGAGGAGGTAGTGCTGCCCTGGGTCAAGGGGGTGGCTTCTGGAAGACCCTATGTCTAGAAACAGGACGCTGCACCATGCCACACAAACAGCAGAACCCAGTCATGTCTGTCAGACAATTTCTGTGACCACATCACCCCTTAACATCTGATCATCTAACTTCCTAGACTTCAAGCCCCTTGATTACTATATGTGGGGTGCAGTCGAGCAAGAGACCAACAAAACTCCTTATAATACCAAAGATGAACTGAAGGTAAGAATTATGGCAACATTCACCAACTTAAACAAGAAGACCACTCAGAGGAGATGCAGGAGATTCTGAAGTTGTCTTGAGGCTAATGGTGATTTTATTGAATAAATTTACTCTTTAGTATTTCAAGATATTTTTGTATAATTTTGAAAAATATGTCTGTTAAAATGAGATATGTGTTATTTTCATTTTTACATAATTTAGATGACAATTTATATATATATATATATATATATATATATATATATACACACACACATAACCTCCACTTATATATACATATGCATACCTACACACACTTATATATACATCAATATGTTATATATATATATGTATATGCACACACACACATATGCATACAACATCTTAGAATCTTGGTTATATTTCATCTGTTCATCTTAAAACTGAACCAAATTCTGGAATGTTGGAAAAGACACAAGAAAAACAATTCCAGAAATCACCTGTTTCCTTGAATTTATTCCTCAAACTTTACAATGAACGCAAGTTATACAAATGTGCATACATATTGGATAACTGCAATTCTTTCAGAATGTTCGAAATTTTAATAATCACTGGGTTTTCTAAGTTGAGACTAATCTTAATTACTATACGAGTGCTTATATATATATATATATATATATATATTTTCTCCAGGTAAAATGAGAACAAATGGAGTTAATTTCGCTGTACGTAACATTTAATTTAAAAGAGCTCAATACAGAGTAATGATAATTTTTAATGTTTTTGTGCTAAAATTATATATATATATATATGTATATATATATATATATATAGTGCAGTATAAATGCTGTTACAAAATTTCAAATTAATTCTACTTCTAAATCTTGGGTTATTACATTGTTGTTTATGATTTGATACTTGCCCAACAATATACTATAAGTCTGTTCAAAGTATCTTAGTATTTACTGGTAACAATGTCTATGGAAATTAAAAGGTAGTATATAATTGAGCAACATGTAAATGGACTGAATCCAACTGAATTTTTTAAAGCTGGAATCAAAAGTCAACTGACCAATAAAATGAAACTTCTTCCATCAACAATAGACCAAGACTAGGATGTCCTCACACCTCCATAATGCCCAAACTCATTAAAACAGGTGCATAAAAAAAATCAGGCATAATCTTAAAAGGTCAGTGAGAAAATTGGCTAAGGAGGCCAGAATCCTGGAGAAGTATGCAGAGGATATGTAGAAATGATCTAGGGATGTCACCCTACAAGATAACTGAAAGGCAGCTTCTTTTAGCAGCCACTACAAAAAAGAGGTTTCAAAGAGGTAAGCAGTTGCTGAAACAGATTTGTGACGACATGTTGATAAACATCATCTTCACAGATGAGAAATTGTTCACTGTTGAAATGACTTGTAATGATCAAAAATATTGTGTTCTTTCAGTAAGTCAGTCATTTCCTGTCACTTCAGGAAAATGCCTCAGAAACCAGAAACTGGCATCAGTTATAGTTTGGGCAGCCATCTCAGAAAGTGAAAAATCTCCTGTTATGTTTGTGCCTCAAGGGGCAAAGATCAACAAAGAAATGTATATAGAGAACATCTTGTAATGATGCAATGTCACTTGTGAACAGTGAACACTTTAACAAGATGTATCAACGAGTCATATTACTCATGTAACACAGCAGTGGTGTAGAGACAATTTCCTGGTTTCATCACTAAATACAAATGGCCTCCCTTATCATCAGATACCAATGCTCTCCAGACCTTAGTTACAGTTTCTGGGAGAGAGCACATCATCTGGCATAATGAGCAGTTTGAACAAACCTAGTATGCTCAAACCCTCAGTCGCAATAACTTGTGCCCATCCTAGCACAACCAGCTACAGCCCCTGAAAAGTTCACACATGGTATGATAGACAGGCACTTTACAAAGGTGCCACACTGTGATCGCCTTCTCAAACTGATTATATTAAAGCCAACTGACAAATTAACCATACTGAGATTTGAATCTGACTAATGATTGAAAAACAAACATTCTAACTACTCAGTCATATATACATATACACAAGAGTGTGATGAAATGTCATTGATCTGACCAAGAAAGGATTTTGGAAAAATTCTACTGTTTGGTCATTTGATCAGATTTATGAAGTCAATCATATCTCATTTTCACCAACTCTTTGCTATGGACAAATAGAAAAGCAGGCTAGAATGCATTCAACCCTGCAAGGCAACCTATCTCCTGCAAACATGTACTGCTTGACAGGTATATGGATTATCTTGGCTTGCTGATTGACTGAGGAAGGGCACCAAACCTAAAGAGTGGGTTCAATGCACATGAGCTTATAATCACTTTAAACAAACAAGCACAGAAGAGAGAATGAGCCTGCAGTAGACAGTGAGCCTTTCAAATAAAAAAAAAAAAATCAACAATGTTCATCAATATTAATAGACACACACACACACATATACACACACACACATATATATATATATATATATATATATATATATATATATATATATATAGTGGTTAACAAGAGAGACTGTTCTATTAAGTTTGTTGCACAATAGGCACACCATGAAAAAGAGCTTGTGCCAAAGAATAGTCAACCTAATAAATATTTACGTAAATACACACACAGAAATAGAATAAGTCTGTAAGCTAATGATAAAAAAAACATTTCTTTTATTGACAAATGAGATTAATTCTCTAGTTATTAATCACAAAGACTGAATATTGCAGACTGAAATTCATCTGACATCTACAGGTCAGGTTACAAATATTAATTCACTCTGTATATGTACAAAATTGTTTGAAAGTTTCAAACATACAGTTTTGCACACATACACACATCTTTATATATATATATATATATATATATATATATATATATATATATATATATATATATATATATATGAAGAAACATAGTCTTAAGGTGTGCTATACTTTGGGATAAAGTGCTCAATATCAGAGATAGAGCATGTGTAAATATAAAAATGGACATTGAAGTCAACACTTCGAGGCAACAGTCTGTTTCATGCTAGACGCAATCATCTAGCCACGAATGCATCTAGCATGAAACAGCCTGTCGACTCTAAGTGTTGACTTCAATGTCCATTTTTTATATATATATATATATATTCTACACCTTTCCTATTCTTTTTTTTTTTTGACAGAGTGCTACAACTCGTCTGTAGTCAAAATACACATTTTTAACTCATTAGATAAAAGGATCTATGTCAAATATGTTGGCAAAATACAAGCAAACCTTTTCATATGAAGAATGCTAAATGCTATTTGCAAACCTTTTGCCAAACATACTCTGAGAAGATTTATTTTTTCAAAAGTTACAGTAACAAATGCTAGAAAATCTATGATTAAAAAATATTAAAATTCATCAGTGCAGATGAAAATTACTGATGATGGTAGTGTGGGTCACATGAATTGATAAGGTCAATAGGTTCATGGATCTGAAACAAAAAAAACTGTACTAAATTTATGTACAATAAAATGTGGGTGGATAGAATATTGCCCTTTAACAAATACTAGCAGTATAACCTGTATTTGACCGGGTCTTTCATTACTAGGAATTTTCACCATTCAATTGGAGCAGTTTAAAGTCAGCCTACCCGAAAATCAATATTAGTAACAACAATTTGGTGCAACTGAGGCACATCCCCAAATGGGGGGTGGGATTTGTTCAACAATTTGGATGGGGGGGTATCCTTGAAAAGGGCTGTTTTTCATTCTCAATCTTGTTTCAGCTTCATGCACACTGTTGAGTCCTTTGACCATCATTTTCAGCTTCACGCACAGAAGTGTTCAGGTATGCTCTTCTGGAAAACCAATGGCTACGTTGATCTCCGGACTCAGTTGCTCTGATTGAAGCATTTCGAGAGGCATTTTGGGACAGGTGAACTGAACATTCTAAAGACGATTCGTTATCTCTTATTCACATGGCGGACCTGGTAGCAGTGGTTTTGCAACCTAGGCAAGTTCTTTTCTTTGGTGGCATGTCTTAGGCAAGTATGAACTGTCAAATGGAAGAGAATGCTGTAAAGCCACAAGGATCACTAAGTTCGAATAACTTTAGGAAATGTTGCAAAAATAAATGTTGAGTATCAAAAAAAGCAATCTTACTTATTACTATGGCTAATGCAATGCAAAAACTGGCAGGACAATAAAAAAATTTAAATTAGGAATGGCTATAAACAACAATGCAAGCAATGCCTTAAAATTGTAGTAGTTTATGCAAAGGAAAAGGTAACCTCATTTGAGAGAGATTGAAGCTTTGTCAGGAGAAGGAGAATGTGTAATTTGGACTCAAAACTGGCACTGAAGAATTATCTATGAAACAAAAAAATGTCATCGAAATCGGATGAAAACTGTGGAAACACAAACAACATCCTATCTCTCTCTCTCACACACACACACACACACACTTTGGGAATTATAGATATAGATAATATTATTGTAATAATTTAAAGTATTTATTTTTAATCAAGTTTTTATGAAAGATATATATCCAAGAATAGATAGTAAATAGTAAAACGTTGCTAATAGTTATAATGGATAGGAAGTAGTGGAGAGGCATTGTCGCCAACAATTTGGACCCTAAACTGGCACTGAAGAATGGAAACACAAACATCTAATCACACATACATACACACAGATTTTGAGAATTATAGATACAGATTGGTAAAAAAAAAATGATACTGATCTATCTGAAAGTATCTTAGATTATACAAAAGGGCACTGAAAAGTTTTTGTTCAAATGAATTGCCCAAATTCTAACCAAATAACTAATCAAAACATTTTCCAAGAGAGCTTCTTCATTGAACCAAGAACATTTCATCATCCTTGTCATATATATATGGTTTCAATAACTAGATCTAAGCATAATAAAAAAAAAACTTCTAGCCATGCACAATTTACAAGGACCCTAATCAAATTACCAGATCTCTCGCTGTATATAAAACCTCTCAATCTTATTATCAACCTCACCTTATTCAGCAGTGGTAATGGGGTGTTGAAAATTTTTTAAAACAAGAGAAAGATGCCCACTTGAATTCCAGCCATGCACAACATGCAAGAAACACTCCAACTAATATTCAAAACACCACCAATAGAGTCAAATATGAAAAATTAACAACACCCAAAAACAAACCGTTTTGAAAATGGCTAAAGAAGTGGCTGAAAGTGCTTGGGACAATAGAAAATACATTTGCAATCCTTCGCAAATATATATATATATATATATAAAATGTATAGTTAGGAAGAATGAATTCATTTAAACAATGTAAACCAGCAAGATCTGTTTAATTTTTATTGTTCAATAACTTATACAATAAAAAAATTGAACAGACATTTTGACAGCTGAATTTAATACAAATATTTTTATATATATATATATATATATATATATATATATATATATATATATATATATATTCCGACAAGATCTGTCTGTCCAACTTTATATCTTTCTAAATAAATTGTCCATCTTCCATGTTTTTTCTGTTATATTCAAGTACTTTTGACTATCAGTCATTGTCAAGATCTCAATTTTGTCTTTATGGCAAGTAAGTTTTTTGGGGGGACAAATTATTCATAACTTCAATTCCAACCTCATCCAGAAATTGGAAGATTATTTTAATAAAACTTGTGTGGATGAATTCTTGCTGCCTAAATACACCTTACACATAGAATAGAATATATCTCTATATATATATATATATATATATATATATATATATATAATAAATGATTGATAAGGTGCTGTGGTTAAGTTTTTTTATATAATTTTTCATTTGTTATTATAATTTTTTTCTTGTTAGTCATTTTTAATGAAACTTGCATAAAAGAGGGATTGCTGACCAAATACAGAATTATATATCATGTGCACATGCACACATGCTAATTTATAAGAGTATGTTATGAAGTTTTCAAGCCTAACCAAGACAAAAAAAAAAAAAGATGGTTGACTGATTTTTGGAAGTGGAAAATGTCAAGGACTTTTCAACACCACCTTCAGCATGTACCTGCACTCAATCACATGTAGACATACACACAATTTGAATTAAAATTATATTCAGTCGGCTGACTGGAAACCTGCCAGAGAATAGTTTTTCCAGCAGTATTAATAATTAATGTATGTTTTAGACAAGCAAGTTTTAATACTCCAGACCCGGTATTACACAGTGTACATCATTTCCTTGCCACAAATTTGTCACCAAGAAGCATTACAAGTCCACTAACTTGTTCATCATCTTTTAACTTCTTGTTTTGCTACACTACATTGGCAAGGATTAAATTTGCATCTATATAAAACAAAAATTAACTAACCTTTCTAAAGGTAACTCACAAAGTACAATGTTTTACTATCTTGCCTCACAACAACAGAAGTAGATACTAATAGTATGGTTGAAGAGATTGACCTATAATTAACATTAACCCATAATTTTCTCACTTTTTTTTTTCTGGCCTTGTTACAAAGGAGGTGAAATTGTTCAAGTAGGCTGTGCTGATTAGAAATAAACTGTTATAAAATTAACGAACAACAAATTGCAGTTCTTTAAATTTGTGCTCAGTTAAAAAAAAAAAAAAAGCCATTATCACAATTCCAACTGGACATGTGGTTTCCAATGACAAAATAGAGTTAAAATAAATCTTGGTTGAATGGTTTTAAAGAAGGAAATGAAATACCAATTAGGAAAGAGGATTATTGGCATCAAAGGTAATTGAAAAAAAGATTCAAAAAAAGAAAAAGAAAAAAAGAAATTGTCACAGCACTAAGTGCTTATTTCAGATTCTTTCTTTAAATAGTTGTCTAAAGTAATCTTAAAATTTAAGCATTTCAGTTATTAGAACTCATAGTAATCTTGAAGAATTTGATGCAAATTATTACTCATAAATGTTTCCCCGAGTTTATTTCATTTATCTAGCCATATTTTGTCAAACCTCAATCCAGTCAGAATGTTACCTTCAATTTCACATGGAGAAATTAGTGAAAGAATTAAGAAAGTTATTGTAGAGTTGCGTCCCTTGATGTAATGTTAATTAAAATTTTAAAAAAAAAATACAATAAAATTGATTTGCTTTTTAATTAGGTTAAGCCAATATAGAAGATGAAAGCTTCATCAAAATCTTGAATGGTAGTATTTTTAATACATTTAATTGTCTGTTGAAGATAGTTGACGTCAAAGGCATTCGTAGAGATTTCTCAGACAAAACCAGATACCACCAGCTGTGTTCACACAGAAAAAAGACTGTAAACACAACATGGTACCCGCATCAGCCAGAGATACATTCAAGTCACATCTTCAGCAAAAAGTTAAATTAAAATACAGAAGGAGAGTTGGTATATAATAGTAAATAGTAGAATAAAAAAATGTGATGAAGCAGAAAAATTCTCAGCCCAATCTGTCTTTCCAACATCAGACCAATTGACCAAACAAAATTTTTATTTTAAATCTTTTTTTAATCACACCAACAACTTTATAATACTAAAATTTTTTTTACAACACACCGACACGTGTTGAAATCCTCTCAGTTTGTTGTATTATCAAAGTTATTGCTAACATTTTTTGTAGAGATTTACAAACAACATTTTGTTCAAATTTGAATAAGCTGATTTATTTGGAAAAATACTTTCACAAAAACCCTACTTCATGGTTTAATAATTTCTTTAATTTAATTTTGTTTCCTTTTTCATGATGAAGGGTAAATTCATAGGATTTCTTACTCTTGAGCATGCAAAATACAACTGGCCACATGTAAATATTTCTTTCTGGAGCCAAATTCCAAATTTGAAGCATTTGTAATTTGTTTATAGTTCTCGCAAATGCAGGACGAACTGGAAACTGTATTCTTGTATGTAAAAACTTAAAAGATATGCAAAAAACAATACTGCATTTTTATTAAATAAGTATTTGTTATTTTAATCATAAAATTATTTTTAGAATAGTGTGAGCATTTTGTATGTTAAATAATAAAACTTTTAATTTTTCAAAAATACTTAATGAAAATTTATTGTACTAAGCAATGCACCCTAGTAAAACTAACTGTACTTTGTACCCCCTTGCATGTTTTCACTTCTCCCCAAAATTTCTTTTTTATCAGTCAATGTATGGCTATTTTAGAGAGTGTGATGAATAGATGGACAAAATAACAGAAGTCACAGAATTTTATATATAGATTCTGCATATATTTGTGTACTTTTTGCTGTAATAAAGCAATCATGAGTGAATTCTACCCTAATTTGAATGGCTGGCCTAAAGATAAGCAGACAAGTGATATATTTATTCTATTTGCTATTACTTTTTTTTTTTCTTTTGGTTAAGCAGAGTATGCAGATGCTCCACTGATCCCGGGCAGAACTGCCAATCCGTATGTAAATACAGTAGTTATCTTTTATGGGTACTACAGATTTAAAAAGTCACACAAAATCTTTTTAATAATAGCAAGTATACTGTCACTTTTGACAGTATGGACAAACTAATTAGATAAAGGACAAATTATAGGTATCACATCTGGGATACAAATAAGAGATTTAATAAAGAACATGACAGGAAGAAAAACAAAAAAGTTAGAATGTGTATGGAAGTGCTGAAAAATTATCGCCGCAACCCACTCCCAAAAACAGTGTTGTTTTGATATCTGGTCACTGAAATCCTAATTTTAGGAAGTGGGTCAATATAAAAACTTTTCAGCACCCATTTGTACATTAAGATTTGTTATTTTTAGTCAGTTGAAATTTGGCCCATTTATTAACAATTTTTATCAATAAAAGAGAGGGTATTTTGTTTCAAACTTTTGAAAATACTTCCCCACCCCCTTGAATCAATTTTTGTGAAAATGCATTTTATATTTAAAAAAAAAAACAACAAAAGCCTACACAACTAATCATTTTTGACATTTTCAGAAGGCAACACAAATTTGGTCAAATTACTGCACATATACACACTATATATTCGACTCTCCCATCGAATTTGACGTATGAGGGTCAAGCAGATCAGTTCCTAGGAACTGACAGCCCAACACCAGCACATGAGATTTGATTATAGTGGCGAAGGTTTTGTGCAGAACCATCCACATGTTTTGAAGGGGCCAAATACGTTTTGAATTCAGACTTGTCCTTCTCCTAGACTAGTTGCCATCCAAGGCTATAGAACCCAGTCTGTCCTGCTATTTATCCATAGCTGGAGGGAGAAGAAGAAGATTCATACCTTTCCCAATGATATTAGCACGTAAGTGAATGTAATCGATTCAACTGGAATTTGAACTTGGCTTTCCAATTCCTCAGTCCAAGCCGCTATCCATTACTCCACCATTCCTCCTACACACACAATATATATATATATATATATATATATATATATATATATATGCACACACACAATATTCCATTTTTTCTCTCCTCCCCACAAAAAAATATTGGAATTGATGGCAGAATAAGAAATAGATTGTTTCAAGATTTAATAGAGTGCCTGTAATATCAATGTCCAATAGATGAATAGGTGATATACTTTTAAACCTAGAAAGGAGGTGGGAGTTAAAAAAAATTCTATATCTGACCCCCCTTCCCAAAATTAGGCCAAATTTGTGTGCAGAGTTCTTGGTCAGAGCAAGAAGTTATAATTATTAAGGGTTAAGATTTGCAAGGGCAAAGTAAAAAAAAAAAATAAGTTTAAAAATTTTCAAGGCCAAATGAAACTTAGAACTTGATAGAATATTTAGGAATGTAAACAGAAATGGGGGTCACTTGATAAAAGGAAATGGTAATATCAACCATTTCCTTATAAGGAAACTTTTGGCATTCTTAGACCAACCAGTTTTGGGTGGCATCAATAAAAGCTTTTCGATTAAAATAATTTTTCAATAGGTTTCTCAAGTCCATTAACTGTTATTGCTCTTTCCAATATTGATAGTGGCTTCTTAACGTTTTATTTGAAGTCATGTGGAATGACAACATTTTGATTATGCCATTATTTTCTCTTTTTCTGTGATATCCATTGTTAGCTGTTGCTGTTGTTGAAAGTACTCAAGTGATCAGGTTTCTGTTATTTGGTAAAGTTCGTTTTTGATTCTGTTTCACTAGTCCACAAAGTTTTAAGAAGAATGATCATCTCTAAAACCTTCAGATTTCATTTACTCAAAGCCATTTTTAGTCATTTATCTGAGAAACTGGTTGCATACAGTTGACAATTTAAACATTTCTAAACAGGTTGAGCTCTATGTATGATATCCATATAAGAGTCTTGATCTGACAAGACTATTAAAGAATGTTACTTAAAATGTTAGGCTAAGGTTTTGGTTTTTTAGTATCTTGTGAGATTGGGCAAAACTCTCCCTAACACAGCCTATTCTATGATGAATTCTCTTTTCTCCTATACCAAATTTGTTATAACTAATCCCTAAACCAAGGTATTTTCAGTATTTAGTATTTATTAATTCCACATCCTGAATTTTTATGATGGGTTCAAGGTTTGTGCCATCACTGCTTTCATTCTAATTCCACACCATAGTTTTTGAGAATACTAAAATGAATCAAAAGATGTTAAAAAGTGTTGTTAAAAGCAGGAATAAAGAAACATGGCTGAAGAAAATAAATAATAAAACATGAAAAATAATTTCTCTCTCAACTGGAGATGAGTCATTATATACATTCAAACTAATATCCTTATTTTTGCTATTATTTTCACAACATATTAGTCTTTGGTTTATGACTACCAGGTTTCATCAAGTGTAACAACAACAGCCAAACAATGAAAACATTAACTTCAAGGCTCCAAGTTCTAGACTCAGGATTATCTCATGGTACAATAGCTTCGTACAGTGTAACCCAGATATAAGAGAGTTGTAGGGACCAGAGAAGAAGTCTCTTATATCCGAGTTTCTCTTATATCCGGGTTTGGTCTATTTTGTTTAGGTAACACAGGTTCTAATTTGGGACCAGAGAAAATCTCTCTTATATCCGGGTTACACTGTAGTTTAAATTGTTGGTTCATGAATCAGGTTGCAAAGTAATTGTGTATTCTGAGTAGTACAAACTTAGACTTAAGACTAAGTAATAACTGAACAATACTAATAAAGACCAAGATGATATAACACAAGATATGAACAGCAGAATGAGAATGATCTACGCCAGCAAATTAAATGAAGGGTTTAGTTTGAAACTTTCTGAAGGTTTTCCTGGATTGACACCTGAAGAAGTCCAAAGGACACAATGGCCAAAACATTGTATTAATAACAAAAATGAGAATATTGGCCTGAATGTAAATAATGAAAAAATAATTGGCTTAAAAAAATCTTGTCAGTGTACAGTGTATTGCAGAAATACCTCCCACATAATGGTAAGACATTAGAGGCAATGGTGTCTTCATTTAGCTAATGTTTTACTATTATATGGTGTTGTATCCTTAAAAGAGATTACAAACAAAGGTAGTACTCGAGTGAAAGGAACAGCAACATGGGTGTAGATGAAAGAAAGAGAGGTTTATTGTAAAAGAGAATACACTACTAAAAGACAGGGAATTGGTAAGCAAGCTAGTAATTCCTGAAGCAAGTCCCCGGTATATCCTATGCTCACTATATATATCTACTGATATAGTCCACAATAGATGATAGGGAAAGTGGAACATTCCATTACAACATTTGAGAAGTCTTTCTGCCACACCCTGTACTTTACAAACTCCAACAGTTACTCCTGCTAAAGAGATATATTTTAAAATTTTTGAAACAATCCTATAGAATTTAGAAAAATGAGATGCTAAAGAGTAGTGGTCAGCTAGATCAGGGGTCAGCAACTTGTGGCATACCAAGCAATTTCCAATGGCACACAGCAGCAAATAACATCACAAAGTCCAGATCAATAACTACTACAACGCAAAAAAGATATTTAGCTGTTTCAATTTTAATATATACTAAAGAATATATACTATATATTACTATATAAGATATATTGTAGGACAGGTATATTGACCTTGACATATAAAAAATACATATGCTGATGGCACACTGAATGATTTTAAAACTCTAAGTTGGCACATGGTTAGCAACCTTTTGCTAACTACTGAGCTAGATCATCTCCTAGGTTATTATTACTTCTGGATATTATGGGACATAAATATGAAGATAGATATTCAACAGAAAACAATCTTTCAAAAAAATGGACCAGGCCTCACCAAAAGATATATCTGCATAGCGTTTGTAAGTTGGGGTTGTATTCGTAAAATGAATAAAATTTAGAAATAAATTCAGTCTGGAATGGGTCACAGAAAACTCAGACCTACTGGTTGAAATAGAAATTGCATTTGCTCCCACCATCATTTTTCTCCACACTAAGAGAGATAATTAATTCACTGACTTAGATTTATTTCATTTCTCTTGCTTTTTATTTCAACTCTTAGATTGTTATCAACATATAGCAAGCAACTTGGATCTCCAAGATTCCAGGAATATTTGAACCAATATCCTTTATTCTTGGACACTTGTCTTACCTATGACAATGCATTCCCAGGGATTAGTGTTTATTATTGTCCAATGCTGCTTACTTAACAGAATAACTATCTAAGAACTGTGATAAAAGCAAGTAAGATGAAAGAAAGACTAAAAAAAATGCATTTCTTGCACATTTATGACACTGTTTTAACATTAAAAACAAAATAAACATTCAACTTAATTTTTTATTATTAATGCCTGACTTGCGCTTCATTTTATTTGTTACTTTTTATTGCAATTGTTAGATCATTCTACACATTATGAATGTAAAATAAAAATTTGAATTAATATCCTTCATTCTTGTTGGATTCTCTTACCATGACAGCACTTTACTAATGAAACTACAAAATCTAGATTTAGCTGAAATTTTTCACCACAATATTTCCATGTCTTTTTAATTTCATAAATATATCTAATAGAAGTGACACTTTTTAAGTTTCTTAGCTGCAGCATTTATTAATTTTTGAGTAGTTTTTTTTCTTGTTTTATTTTTGTTCCGTGTTTACAGTATATTGTAACTGTAGTCTTACATTGCACAAATTTCTGAGAGAAAGCACAATTTGTTTTTCAGTGGGAGGGGATTAATATCTCTTTCATCTTATCTTTATTCAGTCTTAACTTAGAATAACAATTTGAAAATTGTGATAAAAACCATAAAATTTTAATAATGATGATAATGCATCATTTAAGAAATACAGTTAGAATGGATTTTACAGTGAAATGTTACTGTATTATTTAAATTAATATTTCTCTTTTGATTTTTTTGGAAATTAATTTTGGCAAATAAAGCTTAATCTGAAAATAAAAGAACAATGTTTTCTACACATATATGTATATATTTAGATGTATATAAACAATAAGATGTTGCTGAAAAGCTCACAGCACAGCACACTTCCCAAAATGTGACTTTTCTCGGAATAGAATACCTTCTTAGGCTGAGAAATTTTCAGCACCAGCTAGTGTGTGTGTGTGTGCGTGTGTGTGTGTGTGCGTGTGTTTATTTCTATCAAATGTGCCAAATAATTTTTGTTTTTACTTTATAACTTTTGTTTATGAGTTATCTCCCTTGGACTGGCTATATTTAAAGACTTACATGTGAATACCTTCTATAATTAGATCATTGCAAAAGTTTGTGCCCAATTAGAAAATTAAAAACAAAATTTTATTAGTCAAGTGCATAGACTCTCTTGTTTTTAACAACTGTCTCCCATTGTTTTACAAGTTTCTTGATGCTATGTTTTTTTTTTTTCTTGGAAAAATTTTTTTTTTTTTTTTTGTTGGAAGTGAAGTACAGTCAAATTTATCTGTAGAGACCGGAACAAATGAAAATCCAAAGGAGTCATGTCAGAAGAATACTGTAGGTGCTGGAAGGTTTCCTATTCCACCTTTTTCATCTTCTACAAAGTCTGTTTTGCAAGATGCACTCTTGCATTATTGAGGTGAAAATGACACCCTTTTGACTTGGCAAACTCAGACGTTTTTCTTGAATAACCACATTGAGATTGTCACAATACTTCTTTGCAGTTATTGTTTTTCAATCCCACTAAACGGACAGCAACACCTTCAGTGCATACAAGTTGGTTTTAGCCATGGGTTTTGCATATTTACAAGCTTTTTTGCATCAAACATTATAAATAATCCATTTTTCATTGCTTGTGACAATTCTGTCCAAGAATGGCTCTTTTTTGTGGCATAACAGTAAAGAAATCACCACAGAAACATGGTCAAGCTTGTTCTGTTCCATCAGAGAATGTGGCACCTGTGTATCAAGTTTTGAAATGAACCAAAATCTTTTCAAATGATGAAAGGCAGTTTAGATATCAATTTGCAACTGTTTCACAATTTCTTTGTTAAAATCTTTGGTTTATTCTTTGTGACAGCAAGCAGAGTTTCAGGAGGTCAACCAGAACTTTGTTGATTGAAATTTGCAAAAAACACTTTTTGACCATACAAAGATCTGGAATACAATCCTAATAAACCTTCTGAAGATTTTTTTTCCACAGTTCTGATGAAATTCAAAGAGCATAATATAGCTAAAGTGCAATTTTTCATCATCCATCTTTAAGGCATTCATTTGTGGACAAAACATCAGCATTTAAAGTCTGACTTACAACTGAACAATGCAAGGTTTCAATCTAAAACACACTGGATATCAGCACCAAAACAATCACCGGTGTCAAAATGCAAATTGTGGTCATTTTCATTAACAATGAAAATCGAGCACAAACTTTTGCAATGATCTGATAATAGTGAGGTGGTAACGTTTTAACAGTATGGTTAAAGTAATATATAAAATCCACAATTACAAGATAAATTATATATTTACTTTCTACTGATTCAATTAACTGAGAAAAAGTATAATAAAATAAACACTGGATACCTTGCTTGTTTTTTTATACAAAGAAATAGGGCCCAGTCTATCCTTCTATTTAACCCATAGCTGGGGGGAGAAGAGATAGATTCATACATTTCCTAAAAGTATTTATGCCTAAGTGGATGTAACAAACCCGACTGGAATTTGAACTCAGCTCTCCGATTTCTCATTCCATGCCATTATCCATTACACCACAAATAGAAAATTACTTTTGATGATAATTCATTCATTTTTGCTATTCATTCATCAAATAATATGCATTGGCCTCTGTCACGACTGAAAAGGGATATAATTATTTTACTGATATTTCTTAGGTGGAAACTTTTGCGCACTACGTATGATCCATAAGTCTCATTGGGGGTCTGAAATTCTATTCAACTATTTAATAAATCATTTGAATATTTTTATCAATTTCCATTGCTTTGAAAGACAATATTCTTATTCTAAAGTACTTATTTTTAATGAAATTTTTTTTTATTTTTTTTTTTTTTTATTCATAACCGTATCATCATATTTATCTTTATTAATGTTTTGAAATTATCTGATAGTGTCTGAAAAGTCATGTCAGGATTTAGAAATTATAAAGGGTACTGAAATGCTCTAAGCTTAACCAAGATTCAAGAATAAATTCTGATGCTTGGTCATTTGGTCAGATGAAGTAGATTGGTTTCAGAATATTTTAGCACTCCCATGCAAATAATTTGTTTTTCCATTCTTTTCTAAATTTAGATCAACATTTGGCAATTCAACAAAGCAAAATCATAGGATTTTATTTTCACCATTTATTCTCCCCCAAAGAGAAAACTGTTGAAACTTCAAGGCCAGTAAACAATCTTCAGATTTCAAGACAAATTCAACACTTTCAGCAATATGGGTTAGACTTGACATAATCTGGAAGATCAGACTCAGCCTTTTTGCAGATTAACAGTGAAAATGTACTGGAGATTGCTCAAGAACAATCAGAAACATCAATCCAAAGATATTATGATCATATATTGTTATCTCAGATGTGACTATTTCATATAACAAGAAACAATTTGCTTTCTTTTAGTATAAAAAGAAAATGACTTTCAGGACACTGTATTTACATACCCATATTATATATATATATATATATAATTTATTTTAGGATATTACATCGAAAACATATAAAAAATGCTACACAATTGCAGTTGTGTTTCGGTGTGTATCAATGCATCTCATCAGGCAATTGTAAATTACTGGCAAGTGAATGATTTATTCAGATTTAAAAGCAAAATACAGCTTCTTTTTATGAAAAAAGAAAGAAAGAAAAGAGAGGGGCAGTTATAAGTTTTGTGGGCTTTACTCAGATCAACCAACTGAAAATAAACTACGTTAAATTTAAACTCTCTATTGTGCCCTCTCTTGAATTAAATGTTACGAATGTTGGAATTGTACTCTATTTGTTCCCATTTTACCTATATATGTATATATATATATATATATATAATTAATTTCAGAATGTTTTAAAAAGATACAATACAATCCAAAGCTATGAAACCAGCTTTTCCACATGTCATGTATATGATATTCTTGGATATATTGCATTAATATTTTGCATTCAATCAACATTTCATGCATTAAGTATCCTTGGATATATTGCAGCAGTGTTTTGGCATTCTCTGTCAACAAAGATGTCATTTAAGAAAAGCTCACTTATGTAGGTAATATAGATATTTACTAGGCTTAGCTTAGGAACTTATGAATATGGTACTCACTATACAACTAACCATGTGTGAAACTAACTTGCTAACAATTTCACTAAAACCAGCAACTTCTAAACAAGCTAATGTAGTTTTTCTAACAAGATTAGTCAGGTAATAACATGAATGTGCTAGTAGTGTAATAGTTAACAGCTTGGAATAAGATATAGACAAACCGAGTTTGATTTCTGGTTGCACTTTATACATTCACTTTCACAGACTGGGGCTCTCTAGCCATGCTTGGCTACTAGTTTAGGAGAAGGACAACACAGAATTCAAAACTAAGCCACTTGAAACTGTACAAAGATGGTTATACACAGAATGCTGATACTATGTTGGTAAAATCACAATATATTTCAACTACTATGGACATTGATTATCCAGAATGCTGCTGACACAAACAGGTATTGGGGCTTGGGGAAAGTAAATGGATAGTCTGGAACAAGGCAACAAAGGAAAGGGCTCCCATGTAAGTTTACTAACAATGGTCATTTAAACTTATTAATTTTCACTTGCTGCCTATCACTTATAAATAGATGCTTATAGCATGTTTATATTGCTGTGCAACTGGGGCTGGGTGTAGGATCTATACACCATGAATACACACTACATTTTATAAATGTGGATAATCAAACATCTAAAACATAACAGTGAAAATTACGTATGAAAATTATTGGTATTAATAATATAGATTATTGTAATAGTAGTTGTCCCATTGGCAGCTGGCAGGGATGGTTACAATGTGAGATTAGTTATTCTGATGTCAGTAAAAAAAAAAAAAAAAAAAATATATATATATATATATATATATATATATATATATATATATACACACACACACAACTTGAAATTTATTTTATTATCTGATATTTGTATTATCAATGCTAAAATAATCAAATTAAAAATGGTAATATTTGTAGGAAAAAAAAAGAAAGAAAAAACAACAACTGTTTACAGGTATAAATATGTTTTCTTATAAATATATGCAATTCTTTCTTTTAATTTTTCAATCTTTATAAAATTGTTAAATTTTCATTTTGAGTGATATTTGGCCAGCATATTTGTAATTGTTTTTTTTTAATCTTAATGCCACTCTTTTAAGAAAGATTTGCAATTTTACAATTTTTTTTTTCATTTATTAAGTTAATTTTAAAATATATTTAACCTACATCATGTAGTATATAAAATAACCGCATAATCACTTGCATCATCTCAAAGGTAGAAAATATTATCGACTTTACAGAATTGGTCTGGCAAATTTAAATTATTTTTCTTGTTGTTCAAAAAGCAACATAGCACTGCAAAATGTGCACTTCAAAAGCTGCGAGCATCAGTAAAGGGGGGGTTGTAACTGCAACAACAATTTGCGTTCCAGTTTAAAAAAAAAAAAAAAATATATAGATGCAACGCAATTAAACATTTAAAGACAATGTATCTCCATTACGATGCTTAAGCATTTAAGTATGTGGCAAACTTTTTTCAAAATTATTTTTCTTTCTTCTGCATCGTCAACAGTAAAAATCATCCCACCTTATACAGCAAAGATGTTGATTGCATCGAGTCCTGCATTTGGATGCAAATGTACAGTTATGGCTGACTATAGAAAACCAGTAGGAAATCAATGTCTGCAGAATCTAAAGATTTAGTTAAGTAGCAGCAGCAGCACTTGCTTGCTCTCTGGGGTAGCGACCAGAGTCTAGCTGGCTGGGTGGTCAACTGGCCAGTCAGAATGGCTGGTCAAGTGTGTCTAAAACAGGAGAAGATTCAATATTCTATTTAGATAAAAGTTAAAAAGTAGCTAGAAGCAATTCTTATATATTCAAAACTCTTTTTTTTTTCTTTTTTGTAAATAAAAATTATAGAGAAGGAAAGATAAAAAAAAAAGTGAAGAAAATCATACAAAAAACTGAGTTGAGAAAGTGAAGTGGAGGAATAATCTAGAAATAGTCAGCTGCTGAAAATGAGAAGGAAAAAAGTGGAAAGGAGAGAGGGGGAGAGAGAGGGGGATAAGCAGGAGAGAGTGGAAAGAGGAGGAGGAAAGAGTGGAGAGAGGAGGAGAGAGGGGGGAAAGAGTGGAGAGAGGGGAGGGAGAGAGGGGGAAGAGGGAGAGAGGAGGAGAGAGGGGGAAAGAGGGAGAGAGGAGGAGGGGGAAAGAGGAGAGAGGAGGAGGGGGAAGAGGAGAGAGAGGAGGAGAGAGGGGAAAAGAGTGGGAGAGGAGGAGAGAGGGAAAAAGAGTGGAGAGAGGTGGAGAGGGGGGAAAAGTGGAAAGAGGTGGAGAGGGGGAAAGAGGGAAAGAGGTGGAGAGGGGAAAGAGGGGAAAGAGGGGAGAGAGGGGGGAAAGAGTGGAAAGAAGTGGGAGAGGGGGAAAGAGTGGAAAGAAGTGGAAAGAGGTGGGGAAAGAGTGGAAAGAAGTGGAAAGAGGTGGGGGAAAGAGTGGAAAGAGGTGGAGAGAGGGGGGAAAGAGTGGAAAGAGGTGGAGAGAGGGGGGAAAGAGTGGAAAGAGGTGGAGAGAGGGGAAAAGAGTGGAAAGAGGAGGAGGAGAGAGAAGAGATCAAAACAAAAGTGATGGGTAAACAAAAAGATGACAGTAACAAGAACAAGTAGAGGTAAATGGAATAATTTTCAATCTTAACTGTTGGCAAGTGTGAATTTAAAATTTATGATTGATACATAATTTTACTTGATCTGGTAAAAGGCTACAATATGGGTGCTTCTAATAAGATAAAATTCTTTACCAATGACTCTTACAATTAACTCATAAATCAATTTAGAATCAATAACAATTAACCAATTATCTTTTGTATTTACAAATATATTCCACAAACAGGACTGTCTATTTGTCACGTCTTATTAACCTGAAAAGTGACGTAATTTAGCAATGATTTTTAGAATTTTTGTTTACTTTGTAGTAAACTTTTATTTTAAACATGAAAGAATCTATTTTAACAGAAGTAGAATGAGTAGCAAAGGATGACAATAAAATTATTCTGAAATGAAATTCAGGCATAAAAATTAATACCAAAAACAAATTAAAAAATAACAGATTAAATCAACAAATGCTTACCAAAAGAAAATAGTCATTTTAGAAGAATCATCCTCTTTAAAGTCACCCATCATGTGATTCAAAAAACACAAGTATTTATTCTATACAAATTGATTCTTAAAGACCAATTCTTTTTAGTCAATAATTAAGAGTTAAGATGTTTTCATTAAATTGTAATCTACTTATTCTAAATTAATATTTACAGAGAATTTCACTGGGTAAAGGTTAGCAGGCTGATCTCAAATGCCATTCTTCTATACGTTGTGTCTCTACAGGATATTGAGCATGGCTCTCCACAATTTCCTATCCTTTGTAGCTCTTAATAAATTCTGTCTTTTTGTTATCTCTTCTAAAGCTTGCTCAATCAAGTTTGCTAGGTAGGTTATGTATTGTTTTTCTCTGTCCCTCTTGTATTCAGTCAGTTCTGTGAGGATCAAATTTTCCAAGCCTTCTTTCCTCATTATGTGCCCAAGAAATTTCAACTAGCTCTTTCTGATGTTAAATATAAATGTCCTTTTTGTTTCCATTTTCTTAAAACTTCAGCATTGCTAACATGTTTGGTCCTTGGTATTCCCAGTATTATTTCATAGAACCAAATTTCTGTTGCCTCAATCTCCTCTTCATCTGTGAGGAGATTGTCCAGCTTCCATTGCCATATAGGAGGACTGATATTCAGTTTAGTACTGTTTTGGAACTCTAAGATGGACAGTGACCCCCCTACTGCCTGACTGCCAAGGGCAGACCAGGGCTGATTCTTTTTTTGATCCCAAGTATGACTGTTAATATAGTCCAGCAACAGGAAATAATCAATGTCTGCTTTGTTTGATGCTTTCCTTGCACTTATTTGTTTATTTGTCTCATTCCAGTCAAGTGGATACCACTTAAAGACTCGATTTTAGTGATCACTTCTGTCACTGGCTATAAAACAGAAGCACTTTAGATCAAGATCACATCTCCCTCTTCTATGTGAGTGTTATGTTATATTCATAGGTACATGAGTACTGTGGCCTTGTACCAGACTATCTATCTAGAAATGGCATGTGCCTTCAGAACATAGGTGATTATGGCTCTCCACAGTGATCCTTTTTTCTTTTAATATCTGTAAACTGTATCACTATTATTGTTCTTGGGGAAAATAGGACAAGTTGAATTTTCTTTATCCTAGTCTGGTTGTCAATAAAGTCTAGGGCACACTATCTGCCCTGTTACTTAACCCATATCTGGGAAGGGATGGACTCATGCCTTTGCCAAGGAGATTAGTATGACGTGAACATAAACATAAATTTGAATTCTGCTTTTTCCAGTTAGCCATTAGGCTATTTACATGTCTTTAGGAAATATCTACTCTTCCCAATGATTTGTATGTTTGAAATTCAGTTGAATCCATTACATTCACTTGAGAAAGGTATGAATCCTCCTCTTCTCCCCCCATTTATGGATAAATAGCAGGACTGGGTTCTATAGCCTTGGGTGGCAACAGGTCTAGGAGAAGGAAAACTGAATTCAAACCAGCCAGAAGAGGGTTGGGCTCTGTCAGGCTATCTTGCCCAAGAAGCATCACTTCTACTGTGGCTGCAGTACATGTGGTGCTCCTACAACCCTGGTGGATCACAGGATATGTGATAACATGCATGACTCAATTTTTACTCTGTATATTAACTATACTTGTCTAATCTCATTCCACTCTGTGCTTATTAACTGATCTTAAATGCAGGTTTCAGTTTACTGCTTATAAAAATTTGGAATCAAACAAAAAAAAAAAAAAAGATATTTTAAGATTGGTATTTGATACAGGTTTCTTGTCTAAAATATAACCTAACTGACTGCCATAAATTTGAGCAATATTATTTGGAGTAAATTGACCAAAAAGAGTAATTTATCTTATTGACAGATTTATTTGTTAATTTTTTTTAACTAATGAAAAAAAAAAAAAAAAAAAAAAAAGAACTTTTGAACCGTCCACAAATCAATAATTATAATTTAATTCATTTTTAAACACTGAATAAACAGGTTTCTTTCTCTCACACCAAAATGCAAACTATAACAATGTTCAAATTGAGTTACAACTATGACAAACTGGACGATAAATTCCTCTCTTCTTAATGAAGGTTGATAATTATGAAAATAAATATTGCAACATTCTCTAAATTCTTTAACATATCAATTAAGCAAGAGGAAGGACTAGCTTCAGAAGTTCAATCCAATGTTTAAATAACAAAAAAAATGTGCAGTAGATCAGGAAAATTAGAAGTCTTAATAAAAACAAAATTATTTCATAAATTATTAGTACTAATATCCACACATTATTTTTTTTTAATAACTGCACACTTTGGTACATGATATGAGAATTTTCAGATGAGTCATGCATTGTCTTTTGAAATCATTGATGCCTTCGTTTAGAATCATTTATAAAAGGCAACACTTCCGTATAATTTATACACTTGAGAAAGGCAGAAGCATACACTGACTGAAATATAGCAAAAACAATAGTAAAGAAAATAGTAGATTGAATAACTTGGTCAAATAGTGACAATAATTCGATATAAGATTTTAAACATCAAAAATGCTACAGAAATCATTGGCCAAAATGTAGTGACAAAAGCAAGAATGAGAAAACAAATAAGTTGTGAAAAAGTATTGCTTATGAGTGAAGATTATTGGAATACAACAGGATTTTTGTAATTAGTAAAGTTTCCATGCTTAAAAGCTGAAGGTTGTTCCTCAGCCTTTAAATCATACAGTTTTCAGCTGTGTATAAAACTATGAGCCATGTTGAGGATAATCTTTTGATTTTTTTATTAAATTTTATAAAGCTTTATTCTATAAAATAAATTATATAATTTTCAGAAAGTATTAATTTGAATAAATCTTATTATTTTTCTTAACATTTTCTGGTTTCAGGCATTTTATGAAATAATTCTTATATGCATTTTCAAAAAAAAAAAAAAAAAAAAAAATGCATACTCATTGCTACTTGTGAAGAAACATTTTTTGCACATGTATTTTATTTACTATATTTATTATGATCCTATTTTTATTTCACTTTTCCTTTAAATGTTTTGGAAAGAGCCATACAGGTTAGAACCATCTATATGTCCTGAATATTAAATAAATATCTAAATATTAAATCAACTAATCAAGCAATGATTACTTTTTTTTCCTAGAGTTACTTTGCTCAATATATCTTAATCTGATATCTAAATTTTTGTACAAGTGTCAAAAATTAAACAAAATAATTTCAGCATGGGTAATTGTTCCTGTCCACAAATCTACATTGTTGTATATAATGCTGAGATGCATACAAGTACATTTTGTACGTAATAGCAACAACAAACTTCCTCATTACTTCTGGGCTACTCTGTATAAATACATGTACACACACAAATATATGTGTGCTTATATAAAAGTCTATACATTCAAAAGTGATATTTACAATTTAGATTTATGCTTGATGAAGAGAAATTTAAAGATTAAAAGATTGTGAATCTGGCAAAAGAGTACAGTTCAAGTAATTTTTGCTCAATGTCTGACATTACTTCATCTTGCCACTAGAAAAAAAATTTATCAAGAATCTGAATGAATATATATGGTACACATACCTTTTTCACAGAACATGAAATGGTAAAAACTACACAAGTCAAAAAAGCTGAGTCTGTGGCTTGTCACAATTAATTCTTCCTGATGAGGAACATGCCACTGGCTATAGAGATAGCTGTGGGGATGGTAACAAGAGTTTAATCAGAGAGTGTTAGTAAAGGTTTGCTATGAGGAAATCATCTTCAAGCAGTGCCGATTGGAACAGCTGTTGTCCGTCCCAGATTATGCCATGTTACATTAGGAGAATGACGACTTTGCAGAACCACCCCACACACTTCAACCTCCCACCAATAATGATAAACCCAAGCTGTAACAATAATAGGCCTTCTCATACCTTGGTTTATACAACTGACTGGGTCAGTGACAGATTCTAGCCCAGAAAACAAAGATATGCAGCAAGTAGCAATTTTTAAATATGGAGCAAGACAGAGAGGAAAAAAATTTATGATCGATATGAAGGCCTGAATATTACAAACAGGTGGAAGCTAGATTGTGTATTTTAAACAAGAATCAAAAAGAAAAAAAAAGATTTGGAAAGCAGAATAGTCTGTTGATCAAAAGATCTAAATTTAAATATGTAGATTATCAACACACAAGCCTTTATGGGATTAGAATTAAGTAGAGATATGGAACAGTAAGTTTGCATTCATGTAAACATGTCTCCTTGTTGTTTATATGAACCATGATATAATATGTAGGATTTACTAAACAAATATATATAAAAAAAAATTCATCCAATCTCATGATTACATAGTGACATAGGAAATTCTGGCAGAAGTGAAAAAAAAATATAACAATAATCATATTTGTTTTTAAGCATCAACTACACTTGAACTTGGTATACAGATATGACATAATAGAACTGAGCTGTCATTAAAACAGGCATGATGTCAAGTGAGCACTAAATGATTTTATCTGAATCTGAAGTGTATTGTGTTTTTATGACCACCAGTAAAGTTTACAAAGTAGGATCTTCAAAACAGCCACCCACTTAACCAAAAAGAAATAAATAGATAAATAAACAAAAACTTTCAGGAATAAGTGGCACTTGACTGGAAGTTAGAAAGTTACACCTGTAGATTTATATAAACAGTCACAGTTAGTACTGAGGTTAGTTCTAAAACTGCTTATTGGGCAGTACAGGCTGTCCATCAAGAGAGTTTGATTGCCAGCTGTGCATCGTGATGTAAAGATAGGCAGAGAGATTGTAGAAGGGAGGCAGACTTGTCACTGGTTGTAAAGAAAAAGCTGAACTGTTTGTCATGACAGAAGTAGCAGAATTTACCCCCTCCCCCAGCCCCAAAAATCCACACCATGTAAATGAATCCTTGAATAAACAGTCAAATATATTAGAGACAGAATTTAAATCTTCATTCTCACCATGATATTAAATGTAATTACTGATAACTATCAGGTTCCCCATCCTATCTTTCTTTGTGAATGTAAAATGCCCTTTTCCCAGTTTTTTGCACACAAACACAAATGAGAATAGAAATACAACATGGAGTGACTTAACCAGTCAGTGATTGATTGATTCATTCATTTTATCAACCTTCTGCAGTTTATTTAAAGCCAGAAAACATTTTTAGATACTAAGAATTTGGGGGCAATAATGATTTAGTGACCGAAGTCTTATTAATTAACCTATTACTGGGGGAGAAGAGGTGGATTCATATCTTTCCTAAGAGTATTTGCATGTAAGTGAATATAATGAACCCAATGGAATTGGAACTTGGCTCTTTGATTAACAATTCAGAGCCATTATCCATTATGCCACCCACGCAGTCAAGCTTACAGTACCTGGTATTCCCAAGCAATCTCCCATCTAAGTACTAACCAGGCTCAATATTGCTTAATTTTTTTCCGCAGCTGCACAGGATGGCGTACACACAGTCTTTAGTCATGTTCTCCTCTATGGGTGGGGGGTCTTACTCAGAAGAGATATCTGTGTGTACACTATCCCGGAAAGAAATATAAAGGGGAGACAGGCCGCACTCTTAAGGTAAGGCTTCAAGAACACCAAAAAGCTTAACATGAGGAGAAGTGGAAAAATCAGGTGTGGTTGACCACATATGGAGAGAAAAGGGAAATCTCTGTGGGATCAGGTTGAAATCATAGACCAAGAACATCATTGGAAAATTCATAAACTTAAGGAATCAGCAGGCCACAAAAATCTGAGCTGACCAAGCATAGAAATGAATACAATATGGGAACCAGTAATAAGGACTGCCAGAGAAAAGCAATAATAACAATGAAAATTGCAATATGAGCTCTGGTAAAAAAAAAACATGCATTGATAACAGCAAAAATTTTAATATGAGCACTGGTAAAAAATGATTTCTGAAGACATTAGGTTTATAATACCCAGAAATTCATACACAAATGTCCTCACATGGCACAGTGGATAAAGACATTAGTTAGATCCAGTGACAGGACCCAAAAAGTGTGAGTTCAATACCTGGTTAAGGCAATGGAGAACTTGGAAAGGGAAATTGACAGGAGATAACTGATAACTGACATATTAGACATGGCATGTGGATTAGAACAGTCTACACTAGTGAGCAAAATAAAGTGTTCAGTTCAACATTCCAACCACTGAAGAAGGCCGGAGAGTAAAATGGCTGAAACGCTGTGATAAATATGGCAACAAAGATGAGAATGATAGTTCGAACAATGTAAATAGTATACATAATACCTCATCTCAGAAATATAAACATATAATGCACACTGTTTAATAAATAAAAAATATTCAAATTTCCACTATAATAATGTTTGAAGTAATAAAAATGTCAGAATAAAAATAAATCAATTCTTTAGAATATGTGTTTGTATGCGCCTGAAGATCATTAGAGATGTGAAACTGACAGTCATCATGCAGTGTTGAATTCTGTTATAGTTTACAGCTACACATGCTCTCCGATATTGAGCAACTTCCCTCCATAAATTCATATATATATATATATTATAAACTAACTGATTTAAAATATGGTTTCTTCACTACACAGTAATTACCATGTTTCAAAAACTGAAGCTAAAAACTTCAAATTTAATTATACAATTAAATTAAAAGCATTAATTCTGTTTCATCTTCAAGCGAATTCTGGAATAACTTATTTTTAAATTTACTGAGTTTTAAACACACATACAATTCATAATTTTTTGTTTCCAAGGATACAGAGAAATCCAATCATTTAGACAGGGGCGGTAGCTTGTTCATTTTTATTAACTATTATTGTATCAATTATCAGTTACATTCGAAAAAGAGGTTAAGTTTAGGGAGGGTAGGGGTGCATTAGTAAAAATAAAAATATCAATAAGAACACCGGATTATATATCTTACTGTTCTTTCTTTTTATTATAAAATATATATATATATATATATATATATATATATATATATATATATATAATATATACACACACACGTTTTATTGAATGTGACTGACAAGTTTGGTCTATTCAATTTTTTAATAAACTTTTCAAGTCCATATATGAGTTGCCATAAGGCTAGAGAACTAAAAATCTCATGAAATTTTGACATTTTTTTCATCAATTTGATCTCGCTGTATGCTAACTCATACATTGACTTGAAAAATTAATGAAGACACTTGTCAAATTCAACAAAAACATGTTTGTCTGAATTCTTCCTTCCTAAGTGAATTGTGTACATGTGATACATACATTATATACACACAAGTTTGTATAAAAAGTGTGAACATGCATTTGTCTGTACTCAAAGTTCTTGGCCAGACCAAGAAGCCTCCATAAAAAAAAAAAAAATTATACTGATGTTTGGTCAGATTTTATAAAGTGGGTCAGACAGGACATTTTTCAGCACCCACACAAGTATATAAAAGGTTTATTTTGGCAGACAATTTTCATTTGAGCAGGTTTTATTCAAGACTATAGACAATGTTTTCTTTTGATAATTTGTTAGGGAGTTTCTCTTGTATTTTATTGTTTTTTTTTTTTACATGGTAATGAATGTTTGGTCCTTGTGTATAAAAATTGTTCAAGACATATCATTGGTCCTTACATAGAACAGATTGTCTTATGATTTGAAATAAAAAATTTTTTGTGTACTGTTTTTTTTTTCTTGTATTATAACATTTGATATTTGGAATGTCAATGTTCAATCATATTTTGATGGCTTCATTTGTAGACATTTTACAACAGAAAAAATTCATGTGTTTATTACTTATTGAATATAATTAATGCAGTGCATCCAAAGATATTTTACATTGTTTCTTTTTTGTATTTTAGGATTATGACTTCAAGTATTTGTAGTTCTTTTTTTTTTTTTTTTTTTTTTCACAGTTTATGCTGTATAATCTTTGTGTTGTCTATAAGTATCTGTTTAATATTGTTTGGAATAGGAGGACCTTGTGTGTTCATTAATATGAGATTTTATGATACTATTGTCTAATAGGTAGCATGTTAGCTAATATACAACATTAGAGGTAGATGTTAATTTGCTTTGTTTTCTTAACTAACATTAGCAATACAATCTCCTAATGAGCAAAAATATCCATATATCTTATTCAATAGGTTTGTAATATTTCTAATTTTTCACATTATAGATGCTTAATCTTATGTTTTATCACTATCATTAAGTGATATATATATATATATATATAAATATTATATTTTTAATAGCTACTTCACCATGATTATAATTTTGGTGCATTTGGTTGAAACAGAATAAGCTTATTATTGCTGTAATAGCTATCAAGTGCATTTTTAAAATTAACTTTATTTATTCATTAATTACATAGTTTAGAAAGTCATTGTTAATTAGTGCTTTTTTTTATGTTATGAAAATGATCACCAAAAGCTTGAATTATATTACTGCAACAGATACTTACTGCCAAGAAACATGGAACATATAGACATGCATAATTGTCTCATAACAAGATATGTGTACGTTATACATATCAAACTCCAAAAGAAAACATGCCCAACACTACTAACTCACACAGCACCCTGCTAATGGACTGGATCTATAGCCTCATGCAATTTCCTTCACATGTGAACTGTTTGTCCAAAAGATCAGGTGACATGATGCCAACCTTTTATAGCCCAAGAGCAATATCCTCAGGCCTAGATTAGGCACATTAATTATAACCATGGTGTGAATCCTTGCTGGCTGATAATTATGAAATCCCATGGAATGCTGGGTACAGCAAACTGAGATAGCAGCATTAGCGTTGAATTAGGATGGTATTTGATGAAATGTTCTCATTCATTAAGTGGTTTCCATTGTTCTCAGTTGCAGACTGCCCCATATTTGCACCCTCTTAAGTATCTGAAGTTTTCATGTACCACTAATATCTATCTGGAATTTTAGAAAAACCTATACAGGCTGTCAACTTAGAAAGTATCCCATCTTTCTGGTACATGGTATCATTCTACAGTCAAGCGGTATTAAATTCTATGGTTGTTCCATCTACACTACTTATTACCTCAAAAACAAATCATTTGACTTAAATCCATTCTAAAAGAGGAGCAGTAAAAAAGATATGCCATTATCTCTAATTTTCTGCATCACTATATATATATATATATATATATATATATATATATATATATATATATATATATATAAGCCTCAGAAAGAAATCTGAGAACTGAATTTGAATTTCAGGCAAGGTTGTTATATTCATTTACATGCAAATAACTTTGGGAAAGGTATGAATCTATCACTTTGCCCCCAAGCTATAGGTAAATAGCAGGGCAGACCGGGCACTATAGCCATGGTTGGCAACCAGTTTAGGAGAAGGAAAACTGAATTAAAAACCAGCCTGGAGAAGGTTTGTCTTGCTCAAAATACAACATATGTAGATATAAACAGCACTGACATAGAAATCAAACACAGAAAATATATATATATATATATATATATATATATGAGGGGGGGATTTTTGTCAACACTGTCTATACCTAAAAATACTGTGTGTGTGTGTGTGTGTGATTTCTATGTCAACACTATACAAATACAGTAGACCACTGCTATACCATGGGCCTTGGGGTCCAAGACGGCTGCCCCATGCTGCAAGTTAATTACAGTAGCTGTGTGTATGTATTGGGGGTAATGGCGATAATAGGAGGTTGAACACCTACCTGTTTTTGGGCTCTATTTGCTTTATTTCCTGATATATATTGTGGATAATGGCATGAAAAGAACCTCAAAAAATTATACTAATTTATGTCAATGATTCCATAAGAAATTTCGGGTAATTTGCTTTTTAAGCCCTGCAGTAAGTATCTAATAAAAATTTCCCAAACAATTATTTTTTATTCTAAATTTACATGCCTAATTCAAAAATAATGAAGAAATTTTTATAAAATCTACCATTTTGGAGTTATCGATGGTAAAAGTTTAAACTTATTCCTATCATTGTTGGCTACGGCATGGCAGCCATTATTGGCATTGTTTGCATCAGTATGTGCACAATAGTCAAGACAAGTGAATGTCTATCTGACAGCAAATACATACAAACAACGCCAGTAATGGCTGTCGTGACATGAACGAGTCCGAACTTTTATTGTCGATAACTCCAAAAAGATAGATCTTATCAAATTTGTTATCTTTTAATTAAATATGTAAATTTACATGTAAATATAATTATTCGAGACATTTTTATTAGATACTTAGTGTGGGGCTTAAAAAGCAAATTACCCAAAATTTCAACTTATTTAAGTGTTTTACAGCAGATTTTTTATAGAATAAATTTTAACCATCCTCAATAGTACTTCCGCTTTCAATTCCCGATTGCGACCCCTAATTACTATGCGCTATTTATATGTTTATTTATAAGAGATTCTTGATGTCTACTGTTGGACAGTCAAATTGAACATGATCAACCAGAGAAAAGTGCTCCATCCATGGTATTTGATTGCAGTGATTGAATTCCTGTTAATTAGTCTGATATTATAGGAACTCTTTGATCACGTGCGAAATAGAAATATAAAGTAATCATATGTAATTGGATGAGGTGTGAAATGGCCGAGGTGTTAAAATTTTCCAAAATTTGGGCTGTTTGATCATCAAAATCAAGGTAAAACCTGTGAAAAGGGGGTATAATTATTAAAACAAATTAGGACACATCTGATGATCGCTTTGTTGTCTATCGTGAAGATGGCCCAGAAATTGGTAAAATAGAGTGGAATTTCTAAAAAAGTGAGTAATATGGAGGATATGAAAGCAAAATCTTGGAGTCCACCACCCACCTGTGGTACACCAGGTACCATAGTAAACTAGTTCACCTAATAACAGTGGACTACTGTAAGGTCTGATTTTAAACACTCTTTCATCATAAATATAGCAAAATATATATATATATATATATATATATATATATATATATATAAACTGTATTTTAATATCATATAAAAACATAGCTAACAAAACTCTCTCTCTGCTACCAAATCTCAATGGCTAATAATATCAGTAGACCTGAAGCATCATACACCAAAAGCAAAATATTTACCATTTATTACAGCACTTTATGCTACAACACCAGTTTTAGTAAAAGATATTCCTTATTTTGAGTCAAGAAATTCTTAAAAATCAATCATGATAGGATATTCTTATAGTATTTTTTTTCATAACTAGTGAATATTTTCCCTGTCTGAAGCTAACACTTGCTTTTCCCCATTATACATGAATTTCAATCTATTATCCATGCAGAGGTGAATAACCATTTTAACTGAAAATTTGTTCTCTACTCAAACATTAGTATGTACAGAAGAGATTGCTAGAAAAAGATGTCAATCAGAAATAAAATATAAAATGCAAGCACCTATCTCAATCCATTCCAAGAATTCTAGTCTTTCCTTTTTTTTTCATGAGAACTTGTCAATACAGGTTTTAATAACAAAGTAGCTATTCCTCAGCAACAGTGAATGCTAGTAAAATCCAAACTAGCAACAGCCCATAATCAGATATAGGTCATTTCAGTTTAATGACAAATACCAAAATAGTTTGTGTAATTAATGCAATAATGAAAAAAAAATTATCACAATAAAAGAATATTTTAACTGTAAAAGTTTATATCTGTAACTTAGTAATGAGCCAACAAAAAAAAGAAAAAATGGAGTTTACCTTCTAAAGTGATATGTATAAAAGTCTTATCTTAATGGCCAAGACACTAAATAGTCTTAATTCATATTAATAGTTTTGTGAAGAGCACAGATTATATCAAGTGATTTAAATCAATATAACTTTATCTTAATGTTCAAGATACTAAATTGCATTATAGAGTATATACATGAATTAACATAAAAAAATCTGTGACAATGCCAACACATTATCATAATTTCAGTAAATTATCAATAATTAATAAAAATTAATTCATAAAATCATTATTAATTCATATTAAGTAAAAAGGTAAGCATATAGTAATTAATGGTTCTTTTAAATGCCCAGAGATGACAGAATAAACAGTAGGAATTTCTTAACACTTATTCATACAAAAATAAGCACAAATGTGTGTGTGTGTGTGCATAAAAATTCAGATATAAATAAAAATATATTTGTAAGACACTATAAATAAAGACAAAAGGAAAACTTTTTAAATTTTTTTTTATTTTCCTAAGAGGAAAGGAGAAAAAGAAAAGCCATAACATGACCATAAAAATATTATAAAATTAAGAGAAAACGGTTAAATCAAAAGCTCCTATTATTTAAAATAAACATAAATTACTCTCTAAAACTAATATAATAATTATATTTTTAAAAATATAAAGTCAACATTTATTCACTTTTGTTTATTAGAGATTAAATTACATCACTCAGCACCCACCTTGACTTTTAAATTAAACATTTTTGAAACTTAACATATTTACTTCTGTTTATAAATACTTGTTGCAAAAGAAAACCCTTATATTTGCCATGAGAAAGTCTACCAGAGGACAAAATGTGTTGATAAAGAATAGTTTTTCATTTTGTTTCCATTCATATATATATATATATATATATATAGTGTATTGTGGCAGCAGATCATTATTCAAACATATACTGTTAAATATAACAGACAATGAATGTTTGATCATGAACCATTCTAAACTTTGTATGGTTGATTAATTTTATGTGAAAATAAAGACAAAACATGTCCAACATTATTGTCAGCATAACAGAATATCATATTTGATGGTGAATATCTTTAAGGTTCATATAACCATTCTGAAGATGATTCAAATCAAGGAACAGCATAATAAAAAAATATCCAAATGCTGGATAACTTTTGTCTTTATTTTCACCCAAAATTAAAGCAACTATACATTTAGAATAGCTCATGATCAAACATAACAAACATTCATTATATGTTATGTTATATATATATATATATATATATAAATCATGTAAAGAAAATGGTTTAAAACTTTATATGATCAAAAATAATTATATATATATATAATAATTATTATATATATATATATATATATATATATATGTATGTATATAATGTTGATTGCCCCATCTTCACAGATGTCTGTTGTCTTGCCCATTAACACCTAGATTCAATCTAGATCATTGTTTCCTCTCAAATGACTTTGAAGGTGGCTCTTCGAACCAGCATATATATATATATATAAATAAATCCACATTACAACCAAAAACGTTTATGCACCCCTCTTCTTTTTAATATACATACTTTTCTCTCGTTGGAACCACTACAACATATTTCCTATATATATATATATATATATATATATATTAATGCATGTTTCAATGTCAAATTTAGACAACTCCTCATCAGGTCGTTAACATTGGTGGTTCCAATGTAACAGTTTATAATAAATATCTATTTCTCTACTCTTGTATTGAGCTCTTTTTTAAATTAATATTATGAATGTTTGAATTTATATTCTTTTCATTCAGAGATATATATATATATATATATATATATACATACATATATATATAAATAAATAAACTTCTCAAAATGTGAGTGTATATGTGTGATCACATGTTGTTTCTGCATTTCCAGTTTCCATCCGATTTCTTTGAAATTTTTCTTGTTTGATAGATAATTTTTCAGCACCAGTTTTGAGTCCAAATTGTTGGCGACAATGACTCTCCACTACTTCCTGTTCATTATAACTCTCAGCAACATTTTACTATTTATTATCTGTTCTTGGATATATACCTTTCATAAAAACTTTAATAAAAATAAATACTTTAAATTATTACAATAATATTATTATTATTATACAGTTCCTTTTCAGACCCCCCCCCCCAATTCAAATTATTAACCTCCATTTGGGGATGTGCCTCAGTTGCACCTAATTGTTCTTACTAATATTGATTCTCAGGTGGGTTGACTTTAAACTTAAACTGCTCCAAATGAATGGCAAAAATTCCCAGTAATAAAAGACAGGTTATACTGCTTTTATTTTATATATATATATATATATATATATATATATATATATATATATAGTTTATATATAATTTTAATGTTCTAACAATATTTCTGTTGGTCATTTATCCAATCTTAGAATGTATGTGGTATTTTTGGCATTAGGAATTTATCAGTGATTCATGCAATGCAATGAGAACATTAATTTATATTATTGGAGATAAAAGATTTTACAAATTTACAAAGTGAAAAGTAAATATTTTCTCTTGAAAAATTTAGTTACAGTGTCAAGAAGTCTGGCTAATGATATTAAGGTCAGAAAGTCTAACATTGCATGACTTTTGAAATGTTAAACTACTTGAGTATATTGGGCAAATTTTTTACCTCTCTCATCCTTTAGTTGTTTTTCATGGCAATATTTTGGGCTGATCTATTTTAATTTTCAGGTGAAAATAAAAAATTTAAAAAAAGAAGAAATATTTCTGGTCTTCAAATTCTTCTTATATAGTAGGCAATTACCATTCTGGTTTACTTACAAACTATACACATTACATTATAGTTGAGAATCTAAATGCATCTTTTGATTTTACAAAAGCAACTTATAAATAATATTATTTGATTTTATATTTTTCATGGTTGCCAGCGGTCAGAAAATGTAAAGGCAAGGATTTTGAAATGCTTGCTTTTCAAGGAAAGCAAATTTCCTCATCTGATGCAATACACTTTTCTTAACTCTATTCCCAAAACCCACCCACCCACAAGTTACATTTATGCCTGCAAAGTTTACTAAATGCAATCATTGCCTTTTATACCAATGGGTAAAAAAACAAAAAAAACTGCAGAATGAAAATATTAAAAACAAATAAATGATTAAATAAATTACAGAAAAGTTTCTAAAGGAAAAACTTTAATCCAATAACTGCTATTTTCACAGCATTCACTTTGTATCATTCTAAGTAACTTTGAGATACATTGAAGTATATAGAATACTAGGCCATATATATATATATATATATATATATATATATATATATGTATGTATGTATGTATGTAGATATTGTTTGCAAATGCTAATTACCACACACTTAAATTATTATTCTTATGAAAATATGACCATCAGTATACCAGTATGGATGATGAAGAGAATGCATACAAATCAATTGACTAATTAATTACCACTTGACCTAGATTTATCTATACTAGACAGATTTTTAAAAAAATTGTACTTAACAATTATTCTAAAACTAGTGGCAGGAAACTTTATTCATCAAGCTAGGACATTTTAAAGGTATTGTGTTAAATTGTGCTATGAAGTGCCGTTTTTGTTGTAAAAGATATAGAGAGAAATGGGATCATTCTAATAGTAATGTTATTACAGATAACAGTACTGAAGAGAATGTGGTCTAGGTTAATCTTCCAAGTTTTGAGAAATAGGTTATGAACAAAAGTCGTCTAAGATAAATGTCCAAGCACTAAGAGTGTGAAACTCCTGACAAAATGTTTTAGAAGTCAAATAGAAACTTTGATGTTTTTATTAAAACCATCACAAGAGATCATTTACACTGCAAAACTCTATAATATGGCTACAGACTGTATAATCTTTTCAATTTTGGGTGTGTATATATATATATATATATATATATATATTTTGAAGTGGGTAAAGATAGAAATGTTCCCCTTACAAAAAACAAGGAAGATAAAGAACATCATCTTCATTGCTAAAAGATAAAGAAAAATCAGTTAGCAATGAAGAAAGATAAATGAAGCACAGTGAAACCCAAATAAATAATTAGATATTTTTTTTATTGTGTTGCCATTCAGTTTGAGAGCTGTCACTTACTCACCACGGTAAAAAAGCTATGATTATGAACCCCTTGCAATCATTATTATGCCTCTCTCTTGGAATCAATCAGGTTGACTATGATGACATTACTAAACAGAGTAAATACATTCCACCAACAACCAAACCTTCCATGAACAACTCCCCTTTTGGTAAAATTGATGTTTCAAAGGATCATCAAAATGAAAAAGAAAAAGTTTTGTTTTGTTTTTTTTTTTCAGGTAAAGGCCCATTTTACCAGCCATTCAAATGGACCTACCACCAATATTTTTTGATATGAAAAAATATTTTGGTTGTAGGTGATTTGCATATCTTTATAGAAATTTTCAGTAATGGAAATAGGAGTAGCATCATTATTAATAGAAGATCAACTTTCTTAATATAAATCCACCATTAGTGCTTGGCTCTGATGGCAGAAACTAAAACTTGATAACTGCAGACAAATTATCTACAGGTCATTTTGATGGGTTAGGTCTTTTAAAGTCAAACAGAGCAAAATATTTTAACAGATTAGAAACTATATCATACAGTCAAATGTGTGTGTGTGTGTGTGTGTGTGTGTCTATACATACATACACACACATATTGTGTGTGTGTGTGTGTGTGTGTGTGTGTAAACAAACACAGCAGTAGAAATACCTCCCACATGTTAAGGCATGTATGATTTTGATGGATTCATTTACTACAGATTAACAACCATTTGCAAGTTATTTAAAGCCAGAAAACTTTTTTTTATGTTGTAAGAATTGTTTTTGGGGAGATAATGATTTAGTGATCAAAGTCTTACTAAATAACCCATAGCTGGGAGGAGAATACGTTGATTCATACCATTCCCAAGGGTATTTTTGTATAAGTTAATAAAACGAACCCAACTGGAATTGGAACTAAGCTCTCCAATTAACAATTCCAAGCCATTATCTATTGCACCAGCAGCACATCCAAGCCTACAGCACATGGTAATCCAAAGTGGTCACCCATCTAGATATTGCCCAGGATTGGTGTTGCTTAACTTTGGTGAACAAAGGGGAACTGGACCATTAATGCCTTACCATTATTCTGGGAGGTATTTCTATCACACCAAATATATATATATACATATATTTATTAAAGACATTTTTATATTTAGTTCTTTTTATAGATGTTTGTTGCTCTACAAACAGTATTAAATAACATTTAATGCCTGAATGTCCGAGAAATTTCATAGAAAATATTCGTCCTTTGACTATGAAAATTTTATTTAATACTGTTTATTATAAACAGAGCATTTACTTAAATACTTGTATCTATAAAAGAACGTTAAACATAAAATGTCTTTAATAAATAAATTGTCGGATTTTCCATTTTTAAAATTATATATATATATATATATATATATATATATATATATATACACACACACACACACACACACACACACACACACACACACACACACAGCCTGTTTCACTATATCACAGCTCATCAGTGTAGACAAACATCCAACTGCTTCACACCAGGACCAAAACTCGACTGATTTGGTATCAGCCAGAGACTACCCCTAAGCTATTGGCAAATAAGAGAGAAAGGAATCTTTTAAATGTATTATATATGTGATCTATATAAATGCTAGACCACCAGCTGGAGTGCTTAATTCTAGTTATGCACACAGTTATATATATATATATATATATATACACACACATATACACACACACACTCTCTCTCTCCAAGTGTCACAGAAAGTAATCCGGTCATCAGAAATTAGATTTAAAAAATATATACAAAAGTTGTAGTTAGGAGATAAGTTTCTAAGTTTTAATTTATTCATTAAGCATTTTATTTACAAAAGCTGATTGCCTTAAAAGCATTATCCACCAGTAATACATTAGCCAATTTTTTTTTTTTGTGAAACCCAATCCTTATTGTGTGTGTGTGTGTGAAAGAGAGAGATCAACAGGATGTATCAAAAATAATTTTACAAACTTTGGGGCAGGTTTGTGATACCAACACATATGTCATCAATGTCCCTCAACACAGCAACTCATAAAAAAATGTTCAAAATGCCATCTGCTTGTTTCTACATGCATGCAGACTTTGGATTATTGAATGGCAGATGCTTTCATATACTCCCACATAGTGTTGAATGGCTTCGCACGTTCCCATGACATGTTGATGAAGCGTCTCTGCATTATTGATGTCAGCTGCATTATTAATGTCTGATGCATAAACCAATTGTTTATGCGGCCCCACATATAAAATTCCAAATGATGGAGCATGAGGGGAACATGCAGGCCATAAAACCATTCTTCCCCTACCTATCCATCTTCAATTTTTGATGCCCATTAGTGCATCATGAACCACATGCATCTTCATATTAGCAGGGGTACTTGAGCAGGTCTGGGAGTGTGTTTGAAATAAAGTCCCTTTAGACAGCCCTTGTAAGATGTACTGGGGGAATATATGGACCTATCAGACAGTCACCAACAATTCCAGCCCACAAATTAAAAGATGCTGGTGTCTCACTTATATTGTACCATAGAGATTCTGATCCACCCACAAATATCGGTTGTGTAAATTTGTTATTCCATCTCTTCCAAATGCCTCATCCACAAGACTGAAGAGACAAACAACGAATAGGCAATTTGTGCAATAAACCATTAGCAAAAGTTCTCCCATAAAGAGTGATCAGAGGACAAAAGATCCTGCACATGTTGCAATTGATATGGATAGAGGAGTTGCTCTTGAAATACCTGCTATGAGGTACTATGAGATATAAGTCATGCTAGGGCCACTTGACATGTGCTGACACCTGGATCGTCTCTGACAGTGTAGAATGTGTTCTTTGTGGTCAGGCATACAACCTGATCTCTATTTTCCTTGATCCATAGTTTGTGGTGCCACAGATCCTGTCCAGCAATGTGACAATAAATGTCAGCAAATGTTGGATGACTCAACTGCTTTTGGTCTGGAAATGCAATCGAATGCAGCTGTGCAGCCTCGTGTGCATTACCATTCACGCAACCGTATGTAAATTCATATCTGCCTGCTCACGATATGAATATCCTGCCATTGTTAAATCGAACACTTCTTAACTTACTATTACACATGTTAAACATTGAAGACAGACTAGTCACTAATGTACACGAATGACAAATGTAAACTAGTCTATACGGCAAAACAACACTATCTAACATAAACTTTCTTTAAACTTAATAACTCAAAAATGAAGGATTTGCGATCATATAATTATATGGACTTTTGTCGTCATTTTTGTGTAAGGAACTGGCTTCCAAAGATTGGAAAAGTATTTTTGATACGCCCTACATATATATTAACTCATTAACAATTAGTGGCAAAGAGTGAGGATCTCTGATAATATAAAGAAAAAGTGATTGGGGTGGAGAAGTAACCCAAATTGCTATCATGATTTTATTCTAAATAAAAGCAGCTGATAAGCATTTGATTATTTCTGTCTTGTCAGAATTTTGTTCCTGTTGTTGGGTAGAGAGGTCCATTTTGATTTTAGTGTGAAAAAGACACGCTCTTTCACAAACCTGTAGAAATCAAACTGTAAATTACATCATGCCTAACAAAACAAATTCCTACTAACAAACAATTGCTAGAAGATAATATCCAATTCAACACTAAGGGTGGTATCCATACTAAAACTACCCCTCCTACCCCAACTAAATATTTATCTTTGGCAAATAGTACTTACAGTCGACCAGAATCAGTGCCACTCTCATCTCCTTCAAGTCTGTAGACTTTCCCATACATCACATATTCAAAACTGTCAGCCCGGGATGGTTCTGATTCTATGGGGGAGTACTCTCCATCATCAGGGTAGCCATCTTCCCGTAATGTGGTTGCTACAACCATACGGAACTTGTCTCCTGCAAATATGAAAAAAAAAAAAGAAAAGGATAGTGTTATATGAGGAAAAAAAAAACTTTTCCTTAAAACAATTTTAAAATATATTAAATGAAATTCATTAAAATGAATAATTAACTGAAAATCATAAATTTGTTGAATGTTAATAAACCTACCAAATATCTGATTGTTAATTACAAGGATAAAAGAGAGAAAAAGAAAGGAAAGGAAAGAGAAAAGAGAGAAAAAGAAAGGAAAGGAAAGAGAAAAGAGAGAAAAAGAAAGGAAAGGAAAGAGAAAAGAGAGAAAAAGAAAGGAAAGGAAAGAGAAAAGAGAAAAGAAAGGAAAGGAAAGAGAAAAGAAAGGAAAGGAAAGAGAAAAGAGAAAAGAAAGGAAAGGAAAGAGAAAAGAAAAAAAAGAGAAAGGAAAGAGAAAAGAGAAAGGAAAGAGAAAAGAAAAAAAAGAGAAAGGAAAGAGAAAAGAAAAAAAAGAGAAAGGAAAGAGAAAAGAAAAAAAAGAGAAAGGAAAGAGAAAAGAAAAAAAAGAGAAAGGAAAGAGAAAAGAAAAAAGAGAAAGAAAAGGAAAAAAAAAGAAAGAAAAAAAAGAAAAGTGAAAAAAAGAAAAGAAAGGAAAAAGAAAAGAAAGAAAAGAAAAAAAAGAAAAAGAAAAAGAAAAGAAAAAAAAGTGAAAAGAAAGAAAAGAAAAAAGTGAAAAAAGAAAGAAAAAAAAAAAAAAAAAAAAGAAAGAAAAGAAAAAAAAAAAAAAAAAAAAAAAAAAAAGTGAAAAAAAAGAAAGAAAAAAAAAAAAGAAAAAGGAAAGAAAAGAAAAAAAAGTGAAAAAAAGAAAAAAAAAAAGTGAAAAAGAAAGAAAAAGAAAAAAAGAAAAAAAAGAAAGAAAAGAAAAAGAAAAGAAAAAAAGAAAAGAAAAAAAGAAAGAAAAAGGAAAAAAAGAAAAGAAAAAAGTGAAAAAGAAAGAAAAGAAAAAAGTGAAAAAGAAAGAAAAGAAAAAAGTGAAAAAGAAAGAAAAGAAAAAAGTGAAAAAGAAAGAAAAGAAAAAAGTGAAAAAGAAAGAAAAGAAAAAAGTGAAAAAGAAAGAAAAGAAAAAGAAAAAAAAAAGAAAAAAAAAGAAAAAAGAAAAAGAAAAGAAAAGAAAAAAAAAGAAAAAAAAGAAAAGAAAGAAAAGAAAAAGAAAAAGAAAGAAAAAAAAAGTGAAAAAAAAAAAGAAAAAAAAAGAAAAAGAAGAAAGAAAAGAAAAAAGTGAAAAAGAAAGAAGAAAGAAAAGAAAAAAGTGAAAAAGAAAGAAGAAAGAAAAGAAAAAAAAGAAGAAAGAAAAGAAAAAAAAGAAGAAAGAAAAGAAAAAAAAGAAAAAAAGAAAAAGTCAGATGTCATCTTGGGACTTCCTTGCCCTCTAACCATTCATATCAAAATCTCTACCATATATTTCAAATATAATTACTTATCACTAAATTTTTACCTTGGCTATATAGAAATGTACAGTTTAATGTGGTCAAAATATGAGGGATCAGTTTCATACAAACAAACAATATGAAAACGATCCCCCACTTTTCTCATGAGATATCACATCCAAGCGATAAGAAATTGGTTTTGTTACTTGGTTGTAATAGAAAACTGATCTTTAAATTTACACCTCTTTTTCTTAAATAGTGATTACATACAAAATTGTTTCATAAAGTTTTTATCATCCTTTGTCAATCACAAAATTAATTATATAAGAGGATGCTGAAAAGTTTCTAAAAATTCTAATGTTTGGTCAAATTTTAGGAATTGGATCCAGCCAAGAACATTTCAGTTCCCACCTCATATCGATTGCTTATAATGTTATTCATTATCTTTTATCATTTACAAGCGAAATAAAAAAATATTTTATAAATTTAAGCAAAAATATTTATTTCCATTCATTATAAAAACTGCTACAGCTCCTAGCAACAGTGATTTTGCAGCTTAGCTTAGAGAAATCAATTTCTATTTAACATAGCAATATCTATATTTGAAAGCCTATCAGATACTTCTTTTAAAAAGGCATTTTTTAACACTAATTCCACTCTGTAATTTATCCATATTTTTTTTTCATTGAACCTTCAGTGTATCCCCCCCACCACCATTTGTAATACAAGTGTAATTGACATAATATATTATTCAGATATACTTTCACTTTTTTTTTATTTTTATTTTTTTTATTTTATTTTGAATGTGTACAAACATGTAATAAGAGAAAAGACAAATTGACTCCATTGTAATTTCTGGAATTTGTAAATGCTTCATAGTTTACAGAATTAAAAATAATGCTCCTGACCAATCACACATTATTGATGTAACTGGACCTTAAAGAAAAAAAAAAAATTCCAATACTCTGATATGCTATTAATTCAATTTAATTTACTATGGCTGAACCTGTACACAGCCGAAAATTTTGCTGAAAAATACCAAAATACAGGTTTTTTTTTTTTCCCTACAGGTTTCTTGTAAATATAAAATATTTTTGAAAAAATTGATTCAAACCCTTGATATCTACAAATATCTGACCAATAGTGAAGGAAAGAATATATAAACATCAAAAGGATTCAGAAAATTAAACAAAACACTCAATGCACCTTATCTGCCATGAAAGTATTCATGATCACAATTTTGACTAGAAAAACAGTTTTAATAAAAGTTGAATTTTATTCTACTCAGATAAAGATGCATGAAAGTGCTATGATTTAGGAGGACCCTATGATATAATATACAACCAGGCTGTCTCAGTAAATCAGGACTGAAACAATATATGGGACATATAAACCTAAAATAAATAAAATTTGAACTGAAATCTAATTTCTATAACAATATAGTTTGAAGAAAAAAGCACTCAGTCACTTATGTGAATCATGTTTTGTCTTGTTCAGGTAAATTTTGTTCTTGTGAAATAAAATTCATTTTCTGATGATGCCAATTTATAAGCAAAACAAGTAAAAGTAGACTGTAAAACTGTCATCTGCTGTGTGCCAATGGCCTAGAGGTAAGAGTCTCTGACTGATGTCAAATTGGTTGAGTTTCGATCCCAGCTTGAAGCAATGAGATGTCTAGCCACAATGATGTGCTGTGATACAGGGAAATAGGCTGTCTGTAGATGACTATATATAATATAAACACACATGGGGCATGACTGTGACATGAGCTGGGCCAAGAAATTTTGCATAAAGGACGGCAATATATAAGTGAGTGTTTATGTGAATGTGTATTGTTTAAAATTTGCTATATTTATGGGTAGAAAATGCATTATTGATTCCTATATCCATACCATATACATATAACACACACAATATATATATATATATATATATATATATATATATATATATATATACACACACTTATACAACCACACATACTTGTTTGCATGTATTTATATAAAAAAAAACAGAAGAGGGTGCTGAAAGGTTTTCAGTCAGATCCACTTCCTAAAATCATAATTCCCATGACCAATATTCAGAATATTGATTTTGAGAATTGAATTGGGTTGAGACTTTTCAGCACCACCTGGTGTGAATTAATATGTATGCATTTGAGGAGGATATATCAGAGTGAGTAGACATGTAAATGCTAAGAAATCTATATGATTTTCTTTTCTTTTGGTCATTTATATATATATATATATATATATATATATACACACACACACACAGAGGGAAAGAGCAAAACAAATTGCAAATTAAAAATAGAAATCAATGGTGTGTGTGTGTATTAATGTGATATCTATCTCTATCCCTGCAGGCAAAACATAACATTTTCAGCTTTTCTGAAATAGCATAAATTTTTAGAAAGAAGAAAAAATGTTTTTGTTAATTTTGCAGTAATGTAACAATTTTTTTCTTTTTTATGATAGTTTAGATCTTTCTTTCCTTTTATAATTCTCTGTTTAAACGTTACTGGCTAATATCACATCTCATATATATATATATATATATATATACACACACACACACACACACACAGACACAGGTTTCATTGAAGATGGCTGACAGTCTTCAATAAAACCTCTATAAAAAGAGGGATTGTTGCCCAAATACACACGAGAGAGAGAATTAATACAAATATAAAATTTGTCACTTAGCTGATTGATGTTACATATATATATATATATATATATATACACACACACACACATAATAGGTGAAAAGTTTAGAAGTCACCATCTGGAATCACTCA
>CAHIKZ030005585.1:1182500-1184460 GCA_903632075.3 Acanthosepion pharaonis
GAACTGTTATAAAACTGTCAACCTATTATGCACATATGAAGTCACAAGTCATTGGGACCAAGAGTTTCAGTGTACTGGCCTGGTTTAAATTTGATGTGCTCTTTCTCAGAAAGTCTAACTCAGGCCTGCTCAGTATCATCAATGTGTTGTGTCCCTTCAGGGCATAGGTGATCATGTCTCTTCACAACTTTGTCTTTTGAAACTCTCAACAAATTGTTGTTTTGCCAATTTTCTAATTATGTGCCCTAGAAATTTCAATTTTCTTGAGAATGTAAGTGTACTTTTTGTTTCTATTTTCTCTAGAACTTCATCATTGCTCATATGTTCAATCCATGGTATTCTCAACATTTTTCTGTATAACCATATTTCTGTTGCTTCAAGTCTCTTCTTCATCTGTGAGGAGATTGACCAGCATTCAATGCCATTTAGGAGATAGTTACTGCATAGACCACAAGTAAGACCAGTGCTTGGGCAAGCATCTGTAACAGAAATTGGCTAGCTGCTCTAGCAGACAGGTCAGAAAGAAATAGCTGTGCATTATATATCACATACATACACAAGGTACTAAAGTTTGGAGAATTTGAATAAATTTGGTCAATCAGTTAATGTGTTAAAGTATTTAGCATATGTCATGTCTCACCAGACATTTTTATACATCTCTCTAAATTCATCTACCAGGAAATAAAAACCTTATTTTTTACCTTTTTCATCCATTCCTCGAATTTTGGAATAGCATCTCTTATATATTTAAAAAGCAGTAATTAGATTTGCTTCTAACATTTTGATAAAAACTAAAACAGTTGTAAATGTTAATTTTTTTTCCTTTCTTCCAAACAACAGAGGTGAGGCATACAAACAACTGAAAATTGCAATGCAATGTGAGGAAAACAAAAAAAGAGAAAAGGAGTTTTTGTTGATTCAAGGAATGGCCAGAAAATAAAAAACTTCAAAAAAATAAAATAAAAAATAAAGAACACACACACAGAAAAAAATAAAATAAAATAATGAGTCATTACATTAAACTGTGTTAATATAATGGGGTGCTGAAAAGTTTTTGGCCCAACCCATTTCCTAAAATCTAACCAAATGAGCAAAGTTTTGTAATCCCTTCTTTTCAACAGCCCTCTCAAAGGTGAGATTACACCAACTATGTATTTATATTTGTTTAATACCCACATACGTCAGCATGTTATATATATATATATATATATATATATATATTACACACACAGAGGATGTGATGGATAAATTATCATCTAAATTATGCAAAAAGAAAAATAACACTAACATCTCATTTTAACAGATATATTAACCAAAATTACACAAAAATATCTTGAAATATTAAAGACTAAATTTATTTAATGAAATTGCCATTGGCTTCAACCACGGCCTCCAGACGACTTGCTCTTCTGGACAGTCTCCTTGTTTAAGTTGGTGAATGTTGCTATAATCCTTACCTTCAGCTCATCTTTGGTGTTACAAGGAGTTTTTTTGATCTCTCACTCAACTGCACCCCACATATAGTAATCAAGGAGATTGTAGCCCGAGTAGTTAGATGGTCAGATGCTAAGGAGTGATGGGGTCTCAGAAATTGTCTGAAAGCCATGTGTGGCATGGTGCAGAGTCTTGTGGCCAGATATAGGGTCTTCCACCCTGATGACCCAGGTTAGCACTACATCCTCAAGGCATTTGATGTAGGCCTCCATGTTGAGTCTGAAGCTCTGTGGGAAGATGAATGGAGGCATAATGTCGGCGTCAATAGTGATCACCCCAAACACCTTCATAATCACCATTAGACTCATCCAACTCTTTCGAAATCCTTTGCACTATCCTCAGATCAACACCCATACACTCTGAAATGTTCGTATTAGAGCTTCTGGCATGAAAATGCCAAGCAGTACAGCAGGTCATTTCCAAATTTCTACTGGAATGAATTGTGTATTGTACTCTTTTTCTCACA
>CAHIKZ030005586.1:0-17500 GCA_903632075.3 Acanthosepion pharaonis
CTTAATATTTAATATCATCTTGTAATGCTCTATAATTAGTTTTGTTTGTGTATATTTTTTTTATCTTCTGAAGGGAATTTCTTTTTAAAAATGATAATTTAAATTTAAATTTACCATTATTTAACTAGTAATAATAATATTAGCAAATTCCCTTTAATAATATGTAACGCTTCAAAAATCACCTAAATTTAAAATTTTGACTATGGAATCAAACTTAAATCTAAATAAATTTCAAATATTAAAATATAGATTATGATTGTGAAATCTATATATAATTTATGTATGAAGATGAATGATCTTTTGTGTATATTGTTACATGTGTGTCTATGTGTGTATTTGTACTTGTTAATGAGGGTATGTATGTATAAATTTATAGAAATATATTTGTGAGATATATATAAGAGAAAAAAAACAAAATCTTTAATATTACCCTCTAATACCATTAAATAATGAAACCTAAACCTTAATCAAGCTTACCAATATAACAATAAATAAAAATTATTGTGGAAACACAATTGGTCGTGTAAATGAACTATTGTAATTTTAAATATTTCTTTAATATGTTCTCGATAAATACATTTATTACAATAGTAGTTAACTTGTATTAAATCCCTAAACTATTTACTTAAAAAATTAAATTAATATCTTCCAATTTTTTAGACACCTAATTTTCTATCAAACATTGTAAACTATCTTTTACATAATTTTACAAAATTACAGCCTCTTTCGATTCACTTCCGTCTCCCCCTCCCTCTTTACCATACAAATCTTTTGAATACGTCTGTCTTTTTTCCCCTCTTTCTTTCTCTTTCGATTCACTTTCCTCTCCCTCTCCCCCTCTCTCTTTGCCATAAAACTCTTTTGAATACGTCTGGCCTTTTTTTCTCCTTTTTCTCTCTTTCGATTCACTTCCCTCTCCCCTCCCTCTTTGCCATAAAACTCATTTGGATACGTCTCCTTTTTTTCTTTTTTTTTTCCCTTTTTTCCTTTTACTTTATTTCCTTTCCTCACTATTCCTACATATCACTTCCGTTTTCTTTAACCATATAAATAGGTCAAGGTTAGGTCACCCTCCTACCCCAATATAAAGCTTATTTAAGAGAGATGTAAATTTAACCTCCCTATACTTTTGTATTGTCTCTTTAACTGCCACCTTCACCTCCCTGTTTAATTACAAAAATTACACTACCCATCAATTTCTAATCACATTTTCCTCTCATTTCATTGTTGGAAATGTTACCTGATGATCCGAAACTTTAAAAGGATTTTGGTGAAATAAATTATTGTAATGGTACCTTAAAGTGGTCTGTTTTTCATTAAATATTAGCTCTGTTCTTCACATTGAGCTCTCAGGATTTCATCCTCCTTGAATTTACCAATTCGGTTTACCAAGTTCTTCATAACTTATATATATATATATATATATATATATATATATATATGCAAAGTGAAGCAAGGGGTGGTGGTTGATGGAAACACCTTAACAAAACTAAACAATTAATCTTTTCTAAAGTATTTAAGATGAATATTTCTTGTACGTATGACCAAAATGCTCTAATTTCAAGGAACGAATGATTAGCCCCAATGTCTTCTTTTATTATCATTATTGTTATTATTATTTATTGAAGATTTAGGCCAGAAATTATCTGATGTCTCGCTAGAGATCAACGGACAAAAATTCTCGTCATTATGCAAGCGCTCTCTTTATTATTCATGTCGGTTTTTTATCTTGTCATCTGGATTATTTCGTTTTTTCTTCAAATGGCCAATTATCCCAAACATCCTGCTTGTCTTTTCGGGTCTCTTTCAAGAAATGCGATAACGTAATGAGACATTTATCAATCTATTGTAATTTTTTCGCTAGTAAAATCCACGTGTAATTTTCAGTTTTTTCATATATTTTCAATATTATACTTGTTTTCTACAAATGTAACGTCCATACATAACAGATTTTTTCTTTATTTGTAAAATATACATATGACCTGGAAATAGGGTATAGGCGAAATAACAAAAGGACACACTTTATTAAGAGCTACAAAGAATATAAAATTATGTAGAACCATGATCCTATGATCGCAAACGTCTTGAAGGGACACGGTACATTAAAGAAGAATATGACCTGATGACCGCTTAAGACTATCTATATATCTATCTCTATACATCCATTTGTCTATATATATATGTGTCTCTCACTCTCTCCATCTATCTATCTATCTATCTATCTATCTATCTATCTATCTATCTATCTATCTCCCTCAAGGGTTGATAAAGCAGTTATATTCTTTGCCAGCATCGCTAGAGTTTTGTTTGCTTCGGCTCAAACTTTACTCATTCAAAATTGCTTGCGTTTGTCCTATACATTTCTTGTTTCACTCAACTTACGCTTCAGGTCATATATATATATATATATATATATATATATATATATATATATATGCGCGCGCACGCGCGTGTGTGTGTGTGTGTGTAAGAACTATATGAAAATTTAAACCTTTTTCACACTTGGAAGTGTGGTCTGATTAACGATGTAAAAAATCAAATGCCTGGGTATACACCTTCTAACCAATGAACCCTTGTCTGTTTTCTATTTAAATTGAATTATATATATATATATATATATATATATATATATACTACTGCAAAAAAGAAGGATGGTACAAGAACAGAACCTCTGGCGACTGAGAAGAATGATAAAAATGAAACAAAAGAGAATACAGCATCATATCACAATTCAGCGTGATTGCCGGTTAACCCATCAGTCAACGCGTATATTTCATTCCATGGGATTTGGGTCGGAATAGAACAACGAAAATACAATTATTGACACCACAACGCTGTTTCCCGATAGGGATGGTTTACTCAATCAAAATCACGAAACGCACCATATGACTGGATCAATTTATTCGTGCACTGCACAGACGCCATGCCACTTCGCCTTTATTTATACACATAGAGAAGCTGGACATTATTAGTTAGCCTACTCTAATTTCTTAGAACTATACTAGATAGATAGATAGATAGATAGATAGATAGATAGATAGATAGATAGATAGATACTAGGATTTGTTTGATTACGGTGGGTAGGTGATTGGGGGAAGCATGTTATATGGTTTGTCCTTTAGTTTTCTGAAAGTCTGATATTTAACTGTGTGGTGGTTTAAAGCTACATCTAAGAAGTGTACAAATTTTTTCGACGCTATATATAGAGCTTGGTGAAGGAGATGTTGCACTTGGTCTTTAGTGAGCATTCTAGCGTGAAATTGTCGGTAATTATGACGTTTTCATTATATACATACATACATACATTATAACACTATTGGATTCTACTTTGAGCAATAAGAATATATAATTACTCTCCAAGCTTAACAGTAGCTAAGCTGAATGATGATGAAAATCATTATAAATCGGTCATTGTATGATCCCTCTTCATGTTGTGACCTCTTGATCCAGTTTTCTTGTCTACTGTCTTATCGAACATTTAAGTTTTGTACAAGATGAGATATTTGGGGTAGACACGTTGAAACGAACATTCAGTCGAAAAAGAAATTTAACAAGAAATGAGTGGATATCCAGACTTGACTATTTGTTTATCAATAATAATAATACAGATCAGTAGTCATAAAAATGGAACTGAACACTCAATCAAAGCTTTTCCAATTCTTAATGAGCAGACAAAAATGGAAAATGACATATTGAATAGTTCCGTAAGAAAATATTATAGATTAGTCAATTTCGATTCATATCATTTATATCAAATGGATTCATATGATATGATATGTTATATATATATATATATATATATATATATAGATAGATAGATAGATAGATAGATAGATAGAGAGAGAGAGAGAGAGAGAGAGACAAAAAAAGAGAGGGGGTTATATCAAAAATTATTTTACAACTTTGGAGGCGGGTTCCTCACAATAAAACAAGGTCAAAACTCCATATAAACATATGTCCTTGTTTTGGTGTGAGGAACTCACCCTCAAAGTTTGTAAATGTGTTTTTGATTATCCCTATGTGTGTGTATATATATATATATATATACTTAAATAGAATGTATGTCATCCAGGATCCTTATGTTCTAGTAGAACATCTAAAAAGGGCAACATTCCATTACTCTCAACATCCATGGTAAATTGAAGGAATGGATGGAGAGAACTGAGTTTCGCAAAAAAGTCGGTGGCGTCTCAGGCAGAATCAAAAATGAAAAAGATATCGTCAACTTACTGTTTATAAACACAGGACTTACTGCACTTTTCAAACAAAATTCCTCCATGAAAACCTAAGAAAATATTAACTAGTATTGAACCCTATCTTTCTGGGCATACATAATATTGCCGAAAATGAACTCGAACACTTCAGTTGCCAGACGCATGCATTCCAAGAACAAGTTTTCAGGAATACTAGCGGGGCCCAAATTGCCTATATAAAGAGCATCAGAACATATATAAATGGTTTTCTCAAGAGGTACTTTGATATACAAACTGACAATGTCAAAGGACACTATCAGTTTATTTTATGAACCCAATTCCAAATTTCTAACGAAATTTGAAGACTTAAATATATCAGAAATATTATGGGTTGAAAAGAGATCAGATACAGGCTGGACCAGTTCAGCCAACCATTTAGCCAAATTGTGCTGTACAGACCATATCATAGATAAAATCGGTCTAACTGGTACACCAGTCTTATTCATTTTATGTAGTCCATATATTCTGGGCCGTTTGGAACCGACAGGTCTAAACCTATTGTAAACATCCTTAGAGATTAGGTTGTTCTTTTATACTGAAAGCAACCATCTCTGAGTTCTCGCTTCAACCTTACTAGTATTATCACGTGTATTAGCAGGAACAATCGGCTTGAATTTAGAGGAAACATTCATATATATATATATATATGTGTGTGTGTGTGTGTGTGTGTGTGTGTGTGCGTGTTTGTGTGTAATTGTGTGTGCGTGTGCACGTGCATGTATCTCAGTAGGTGGGTGTGCGCGCTCGTGTGTGTGTATAAATTGTTAAATAAAAAGTTATTTTTCATTGTCATACCGCTAAGACGTATTTGATCTTAGATATTCGTCAAAATAAAACCTCGCGTAAACGAATAACAATATAAAAAAATTGGCAGAGAAATCTCTTGTGCACATTTCGGCAAAAATGTATTGTTTATACAAATTTGCTGAAAGAAATACATGTTATTAAATAATGATTTTTGTCTCAATTTTTTTTTCCGAACCATTTTCTTGTTTACCGGTAAAAATCTTAAATATAATTTCTTCCATTTCTGCTTGTTTTCTGCTTTCAAACGCAATTATCAAATATTTCTTTTCATAATGTCGTAACTCTGTCTATGGATGAAGTCCGTTTCATTATTTATTATATGAGATATTACGTCTTCATGCATCATATTGATTTTTTTAAATAACGCGTTTTCGCGCGCAATAATAATAATAATAATAATATTTTACATCTTAAGGCTAAAATTAACTTTAATATTAAACAGGTTAATTCTTTGTTCCTACTTTTTTTTTGCTTTTTTCTTTCGTTTTCTTTCTTCCTTTTTCCGTTTTTATCGTATTCATGTAGATCTTTTCTCCTATTAGTTTTTCTTGTCTATTCTCTTCTATAATTTGTATTAACACTAATATTTCTCTTTCTTCTTTCCATTTTTTCTTTTTGTCTTCTTATCCTCTTCTCTTTGACTTTACTTGTTTTCTCATTCTTCTTCTTCTTCTTCTTTTTCTTCTTCTTCTTCTTCTTCTTCTTCTTATTATTATTATTATTACTATTATTATTTCTTTTTTCCTTATATGGAAACTATTTATATATTTATTTTCCTTTTATGGTGTTCCTCCTTATGTCTTTTCTAAAAACAAATTTGAATAATTAAAAAAAGACAGTGATGTTTTATGAGTAGCATTTTTAAATAGAATCATTTATAACCATATTGCTCATCATCTGACGAGATGCGTTCGCGTCGAAACCAAAATGCATCTTTGGCGTGAGTACTTGTTTGTCAGTATGTATCTTTTAAGTATATATTTATATATATATATATATATATATATATATATATATATATATATATATATAATTTTGAAAAGTTTCTGATTCAACCTGTTTCAGGAATTTTGAAGAAATAAACCAAAAGGTATTTCCGAATCTATTCTTGATCGCATTTATTATTTATCAGCGTTGTTCCGTTCTATATTGTGGCACTTTACGATAATTGTTCACAATGTATGGGATCTTACAATTTACCCGAGGTCTGAATGGCTACTCACAAATAGACAATATGGAACGACTGATTGCAACAAAAAGAATATTACAAATTTCATTTTTTACGTTTGGTGAATTGATTAAGGAAGCAAGGATATTTGATACAGTAGAAAATGCTACATCATTATCATTGAGAATATTTCCGGTGACAAGACTACAATAACCCGAATACACATACACACACACACACGCACACACACACACACATATATATATATATATATATATATATATATATATATATAAGAATACACTACAGTTCAAATGTTTAAGGACACACCTGGTAATTTTATAATTAACGCCAAAGCAGTTGTTTTGTACTTTAAATAGGAGAAACTTATTATACATGGTTAGAAAATGTGAGACATGATTACAAATTTTATTATGACAAACAAAAATTATGATTCAATTTTGCTCTTGCCAAAATATCCTTCTTAAGCCTTGATTACTGCAGGACAAATATTTGGCATTCGTTGGAAAAGTTTATCAAAGTATAAGTTTCATGAATAATTCCATTCTCTCTTGAATGACACTCAGAGCTCTTTTTTCCTTTTTTCACTCTTATTCTGGGGACTGCTTCAAATTTTGGAACTGTAATATATATATATATATATATTCCAACTCAACAGCCTATTTCCCACAGATACAATCTAGCAAGGTAATCACTACATCCATGGCAAATTTAGATAGGACCTCTACTCTTTAGTTCCACCATTTCAAACCTTTATATCGGCCATGGTATGTCCACATTGCCCAATCCCCTCATTTCCTCCGCATTCTATTTACAACAACAAAGACCGTTTATCTGAGAACTGCTACTTTGTGGAACAGAATTTTCTGGACACTATAATCTTAATCTCTTCAAATCAAGAGTAACTCGAAATATATCCTCTTTATCCTCATAAGGTTCATTCCCTTCTGTTTCATCTTAAATTCATATCACAAACACTTCAATCAGTAACATTCTATTTATAGATTTCTGCCTTGTATTGGATGAACTTTATTGGATAGATAGATAGATAGATAGATAGATAGATAGATAGATAGATAGATAGATAGAATCCCATTAATATATATTTCATTCACTCAATCTATTCCATCTGTACGCATCAACCGATTTTTCCGTATCAAGGATGCAGATAAATTTCAATCATCTAATTTATCATCTGCATCTCTTTCACGACATTAGACAAGTCGAATATATATCAGCCATGACAGAAAAGAAGAAGAAAAAACATTACTGCCTGTCTGTAATTAATAACTATTTTTTACCCAACTCTTATTTTCCCTTCCTTACACCCCATCTGCTCAGTTTTACCTCAGTTCCTTGCGCTCAGGTAATGCAGTATTGATTTTAGCCACTAAGAAAGTTTAGCTTACAACAATCTATTAATGGCAGGGAAAATGGCCCAAGTCGCTGCTGCTTAAAGCTGAAACAAGAGTTGCTGAATTTAAGACGATCTATTTCTTATGCAAAAGAAATTCCGGAATGTATGTGGTTAACGATTTTTATTCCCTTCTCTGGCATCATTATATAATTATTGTTTCGATTTTCTGTTAATAGCCACCTATCTTAGGTACGCTTGCTGTAGCTCTTATTCTGCAGAACGATTCGCTCATGTAGTGAATTTGATTCACACTCGGAGCCTAAAATTGTTTTCTTGTACCAGAAAAGGTTAATCTTAAGATATTCCTTGACCATCATGTTGTGTAGTGCACATCATATATATATATATATATATATATATATATATATATATATATATATATATATATATATATATATATATAAACACTGCTTGAGGATGGAACTGTCACCCAATATTTAAGGTTTAATATTGAAATTAAACTTGAATACTGCTGACCAGTTTCGAAACATAGTAATTTCTGTATCGCGATGGAATCATATTTTTTTAAAAAAATAATTCTAATCTAGGCTCTACTTCTGTATCGAGCACATTTTTTTTTTAAATAGAAACAATGAAAATATATATATAATCAAAAGACTGGTGCTACAAAAACAAAACTGCAGCACATATCACTTTGGCATTTAATCCTCGAATTAGTGCCCTTCTGAATTCACACACTATAGCCAGCGTCGTTTCCAGCAACTCCATTTTTGGGATAGCGGCCATCGACTGAATCATATTCTCTTGGATTTCCTCAACTTATTGAAATCTTGTTCCTTTCAAGTTGAATTTGATTTTTGAAGAGAAAAAATTACATGGGGAATATGGTTGTTGTTGGAACTGTGTAATATTGTACTTGGCCAAAAGCTGCTACACAAGCCATGATCACGGATGGAAGCTCTTTGGTATAGAGAGGTGACAACATAGTATACACCCTCCTTACAAGCACGGGTATAAACAACGGGAGTGAGCGAGAACGTTACAGCTTAGTGCGCATTCGCTACAAAGTCATTCTCGGCTAAGTCTCCTCACTCTGCGTTCTTTAGCTTCATTACTATAGTAACAATATCAATACTTTTTGATCAGACCTAGTACATACATAATATAGAAACACCCACACAGATATATATATATATATATATATATATATATATATATATATATATATATATTATGAAATGGACAAAGTCCCACAATTATTTTAAGACATTTTTATGTTTATACATTGTTTTATAGATACAAATATTTAAGTAAATGCTCTGTTTTATAATAAACAGTATTAATAACATTTACCGGCCTGAATGTCCGATAAATTTTCATAGCAGATATCCGTTCTCCGACAGTATTCGAACCTGTATCCTATACGGAAGCGTCATTTAGCCAGACGTGCCTTAGCCGATCAAGCCACGGATAATCGATCGATTAGCAATGTTGATTTTACTGTTTTTAAGCTTCAATCTTCCATGAATCTCTCACGTACATTCATATCTGCTCAAAGCGTATCCAAATGTAAACAAATGACGTCACACATAATGAAATAGACAAAGTCCGACAATTATTTTAAGACATTTTTATGTTTATACATTCTTTTTATAGATACAAATATTTAAGTAAATGCTCTTTTTTATAATAAACAGTATTATTCAGGCCAGTAAATGTTGTTTAATACTGTTTATTATAAAACAGAGTATTTACTTAAATATTTATATCTATAAAAAGAATGTAAACATAAAAATGTCTTAAAAATATATATATATATATATATATATATATATATATATATATATATATATATATAGGCAAACAATGAATCTGTGAAAGTAATGTATCAGCCAAAGTAAAATGTATTGTGCAAAGTATTTTCCGATGATTTACATTGGCGTGAATTGACTTCTTGTATGATTCAAAAAGAGATGAAAATGAGGTGAATTACATCTGAAGATCCTTCTAAGATTGTAGAATAAATGCATCTTGGGACTGTTTCATCATTCGGAGATAACAATCTACCTATTATCAAAATGAACTTTATTTCAAAGCGGTAATTGCATTTTGAATGTTAAATTAAGGATTATTTGACATTTTCATTTGGAAAATTGGCAAAACATAAACTTTCTTTCTTATTTTTCTGTTTTGGCGCTGTTCCATAAATAAAGGCTTAAAACGCTTACAGCATTTATTAACAATTATAACTTGAAGAATACTTATGAAAGATAATTTAAATTATACTTTTCGATCATAGATTTATTTATATTGGAAGCTTATTATGGAAATAATTACCAAGTGCCAAAATTTTAAAAATATCAATCGAAATAGATATATTTTCTTGTTTATCGCTTCAACTGCGAGGTAAGATGTAATTATGCAAATGTATTAAACTTAATGACAATAAATAGAAAAGGAAAATATCTAAAATAAGACGTTGAACTTAGGCATACTTTAGTGAACAGCTCCTAAATCACAATGGCTATTGTATGAAATTCGCATACACACACACACACACATATATATATATATATATATATATATATATATATATATTGCTGGTACCTTTACTATAGCAATGTATTTTTATACTTTCATAGTATTTTGACACCAGTTTGGGGGTTCACTATTTGCCCATAGCTGTGTCCATAACAGGTGCTACCACCCCGGGTCAGAGTGAAACTGGGAACAACAGCAATCAAGCTCTTCAAAACCTCCCGAACCCTTGCTGCCGGATGCAGTTTATCGTCATACCTAAGGTCAGCTTAGAAAATCCATATGAAAATAATCTTGATAAAACTTGAATACGACCTACCAACTCCATAACGACTATAAATATAACTAATTTTCCCAATTTTCTTATGAAGCTCGTGACAATTAAAAAAGCAGTAAGAGTTTTAATGACTACAAGAGAAAACTAACATTAATCATTAAGTGGGAATTTACAAAATAGACTGCCACAAAAATTCCAATGAAATTCATTGGTGAGACTTCGAGAAAAAGATTACATGGACATATGAGTGAGGTTTCAGAAAAAAAATCATTTATTTCTTTAGACATTTATTGTAATAACTCTGGTTATTATTTAGATATGGCTGTTCTGATTGAAAGAGAAATAAATTTATTGATGCGAAAATGCACTAAAACCTAAGTCTTATACAGTAAATATAATACTAGCTTGGCTCACCAAAATTACAACTAATACAATGAGAGAAAATTACAAGCAATAACGATAAAAATAAGTGATATAAAGAATAATGAAATAATGAAAGATTAATGAAAACATCGATGGCGTCCAAATTGATATTTCACGGTTGGGCATCGTTGTATATTCAAAATTTCAATGTAAACGGTAATCGGCGTGTATTTTTTTTTCTTACTCCTCCGCCATACAGATATATTTTTCATCCTTGGTATATGTAAGATTGATTCCCTCAAAAAAGCCGTTGTCTGAGATCTTTTGTAAGAACGAAACACATTACTAAGTTTTTCAATCTTTTTATTCGTCTGTATGAACACACTCATATACACACACACACACACACACTCAAACACACACACACACATATATATATATATATATATATATATAGAGAGAGAGAGAGAGAGAGAGAGAAAGAGTGAGTGAGTGAGTGAGTGAGTGAGTGAGTGAGTGAGTGAGTGAGTGAGTGAGTGAGAGTGGGGGTGGAGAGAGTGAGAAACGCACATTCGAGGTAGGTAGTATCGGAAAATCCGAGATCAGTCAAACTCAATAAATGCTTCCTATCAGTTTTGGGAGTTGATGGATTGCCTGACGCGATTTTCTGACGTTTTACTGGTGATTGGTTGCCTTGAACTCCCATAATCTTTAACCAACACTCGACCGTCCTTGAAATGCAGGAGCAACATTTAAAACTTCCCGGCCTAATGAAAGTTCAAAGTTCACCAAAAGACTGACGAAAATTTTCGAGTGAATTGGTTGCAGATTTAATGGATTTTATCTTCATAAAAATCTTTGAAGTTTTTTGCTCTTATATGTTATATACACGAGATTATATGTAATTACATAATTATTATATACATAGTATGCAAAAAATGTTTAGGCCACCCGACATTTCTTTAAAAAAGAAAACTTAAAATGATATTTTTTTAAGTAAAAAACCAAATTTCAGTAAATACAGTACATTTTGTTTTATTTTTCAGTCTTTCTCCGGGATCCTCATACTACTAAAAACTTTAAATTTGGATTTGTCTGTCCACAATACATTTTTCTAAATTTTGCGAATATTTTGTAAGAGAAACATTATATTTTGCTTTCACCATTAAACCTTCAGTAGACATTTTGATATTACCAAAATTTTAAACTTACTTAAATGTTAATGCAGTTTCTAAATGTTAATCCAGCATTGACTAATGTTTCAAACAAAACATATGTAGCTGTCTCTGAAGAAAAAAAAATATTGTGCCATTACGGCAGTATTTTCATGTTTCTTTTTATGCATTTATTTTTTAATTTTGGAATAATTTGCACAAAATGGAAAAGCATCAAAGCGAGTGCACAAAATGAAATCTGATTCAAAGAAGGCTACTCTTGCCAATAAGTTTAAGATTTCGAGACATGGGATAAAATATTCGTTATAAAAAAAAACAGTTAGAAAATGGCGTAAATGTTGACAGAAAAACAGCTGGGGGACCAAAAGTGAAAACTACTGTTGATGATAAACATTTGATTGATCACCATTATCATTTATCGAGTTAACACATTTTGCGCCGCTGTGGTCATCATTCACCTCCATCTATTTCTGATATCATTGTGGACCATGGTGACATTTAAAGTCTAATAGGCTTGTCGGTTTCTTTTGCACCGGGGATGTTGAGGTTATCCCATCCCTTCTCTCAGAAGTTCTCCCGCCCAGTAGTAAAGATCATTGACGACCCCCGAAGCGAAGGTTGGGAAACTCTTCCGACTGCCCTTACACAGTTTAGCCGGCAGATCGATGACGTTGACTGGGATGTGGCAGTCGCAGTGAATACCGTATTACAGAAGGTTAATAAGCAGAAACAACTACGATAGCCAAACATATATGAAGTGAACATTGAAAGAACGGCAAAATATATTGTGTACAGTCGAGTCCAAATTTGAACTTGTGGGTAGTAAAAGGAGTGTATATGTACGAAGGAAACCAGGAGAAAGACTGAAGGATGAATGTGTAGTTTCAACAGTTAAGCACGGTGATGGGTATAATATGGCGCGGGGGTATTTTGAGTGAGAGAAGACTGGATATTCGATTCAGATCAAGGGAATCATAAAAAGAACAATATCATTCGATTTTACAGAGACATGCTATAACATCTGGTTTACACATAAATGGAAAAAAATCACCTTTCAAAAAGACAATACAAAACACTCTTTATTATATCAAAATGTCAAAATTATGTTAAAATTACCTCGAGTCAAAAATATATACTTAGATAGCTCAATCTTCTGTCCTCTTTCCCATGGAATTAGTATAGGATGAATTGGATAGGAGAGTTCGAAGAGAATACCCCGACAGTAAGAGTGAGCTTTGTCAGTGTTTGAAGAATGTTTGGGAAGGTATGCCTTCTACTTTTTCAAAAACTCTTGGAAATAATGCCAAGCATTTATAAAGCAGTAATTAAGACAAGTGGTAGTTTCATGGACGAAAACCAATGATGATGCTACTGTATGACATTTTTATAGTTAGGTATTTATCTTTGTCAAAATAAAAGTTAATATACTGTAGTTACTGAAACTTTATCCTTTACTTAAAAAATACAAAAATATATTTTAAGGTGTTTTTTTTAAAGAAATTCAGGGTTTCCGCAAACATTTTTTCCTGTAGCGTATATATAATTTGAATGAGACATTTATGGAAGCTCAGAATGGTTATTATAATAATTCCATCAAGAATGTATGAGTGGAGACTTTCTGCTTTTATCTTCCGACCAATAATACATTACAATGATATCAAGTGTACAGAGCATATCTCCTATGTATCTTCGTTACGGCATTTCTGAAGGTTGCAGCTGCTAATTCACGAACAATAAGAACCATGAACAAAGGGAGAAAATAACATTGAAGAGAAGAGATAGAAACCGGGGCAAATAGGGAAGAAAGATAGAATCATGAAAAGGGGGAACTACGAAGAAAGGTGAGTGAAATGCATTAAATACAAAGATTCTATCCTCGAATGAAATCAGACGTAAAAACGGAGCTCAAAAGAAGAAATTGTTTGAAATAAGAGGATAGAAAAAGCGGAGATGTTGACACGATGACATATAAAAGGAGAGTTAAAGGCTTCAAGGTTAGCATTTCTCATTTGAATAAATGTTACATCTCACCATCCGAAATCATCAAAATCATTTCACCCATAATCTACAGTTCAACTATTTTTTAATTATAAGCTTTCAACTCAAAAATCTTATAAAATTTTAAATGCAAAATAATTGACGAAGTCTTGAAGCATCAGACTAACTCATAAGAATTTTACCACATTAGATGCAAAATTATTCGAACAAAAACATCTGTAAGTTGTTGCATTGTTTCTAATACTAAGATATGGTATGCTGGTTTGGGATTGTCCATTTGAGTTTCAAAGATAACATATTTTGTTCATTTTATCATTATTATTATTATTATTATTATTATTATTTGAAAAGAATTATTTTTTATCAGCGCTTTTCTTATAATCGCCAATGATCTCGAGCAAGTGAATGGTGTAATTTTTTGTTGTATTTATTTAATTAAACAAGACAGTTATTTAACAAAAAAACTTAAATGGAAAAATCTCTTCGCAACATATGGGCTGTGCTCGTTAGAACTATTATTATTATTATTATTATTATTATTATTATTATTACCATCATCATCTCATGTTTTACTGATTCGCTATTTGATGTAACCTTTACCAAGTACTTTACCTGAGACCTGAGTTTGAGAAAGTTTCTTTCTCATAAATTTATTAAGTATATTACATTGTAATAGTTTCCTGAATGTGTGATCGCTGCTCATGAGCAAAACCTATTATATCCCAGATATTGGGTGGAGCTAAAGCTTTCTTAAAGTGCATTTATGTAAATTTTACATTTATTCTTTCAATAATATATTACTTTTCTTTTTCTTTTGATATTTCCTCAATGTTTTTGTGTGTTACTTTCTCTAGTTTATTTTGCTTTAGAAATTTTTATTCGATGCTTTCGCCTTTGTATTTCGTGGTTTTTTATAGTAACGCCATTGCTTCTGCTGCAGAGTATATTACCTCATTTCGACTGGTTAAATTAAGATCCATGGCGTTTGTTCTTTTAATGATTGATTTGTCTGCAATTTTAATAATATTTAACATTTTTATCGGATTTGATTCTACTTTTTCTTTTCTTACATTTTACTCTCACATTTTTATTCTTTTATTGTTTGCCTTCATTCCTTGAACTTTCTCATTTTCTGTATTGTTTCTTCATATTTTAATTGGTTTTCTGTTTCTTTTTTTCCTTGATCATTTTAAACATATTTTTATTGGACTTTAATTTTTATTAATATTCACCATATCGAATAGCAATTTTAAATTTTCGATTTTTCAATTGCAATAATGTTTAAATTTACATTCATTTCTATTTTAATATTTTTTCTCGCTCAGCAAGTTCTTCATTTTTCAATCGGTTTTTTCTTTAATGATGATTTGTATGACATTTACTCGTTTATTAGCGTCTATATTTTTGCTGACATTCGAAAATCTTCTACTCGATATTCTTTAGGTCATTTTGTTGACTCTGTTTTCGGTAGGATAGTGTGTAACAGAATAATAATATTCACATAAGATCTTTATAATCCCTTATTCTGTTTTATATATTTTTTTCCTTTTTTGTATTAATAGTAGATGGTGACCAATATGTACATTATAATACTATTATCATCATCTCTTTTTCGTTTTCAACCGTAGATCTTTCATTATGGGTGATCTTTATCAAATCAGGCGACCCCCATCAGATAAAACCTTTCGTCGAATATTGTCAGTTTCAATTAACATAGACATTTTAAGGGATGGAATATTAGGCTTAATACCGATTTACGTAATTTTAATTTTTAAGTTCGGTGTTTCAGACACCATCAACCAACTGATAACTAACACAATCATTGATTGAACTTCCCACAGTTTGTCAACTACAATCCGGATCATATTATTGTTATCATTATTTGATTTGATTTCTGTATATACTGATTTCTTTCCTTGCCCCAACCAGCGAACAAAGATTAAAAATGGCATCATGATATGTTACACTGAGCATTTTTGGGAGAAAAAAAAAACACACCTAAAATCACACATTTTACATAGATAATGCTCTTTCTTCAGGCTGTAATTGTGAGTACAAATTCTTATATTTCTTTAGATTTGTTGATGCCCTCATCTGAAACATTTCTGAGATTTCGATTTCAAGATCCTTGTATTTGGATAGTTTTTTGAAGATCTTCAACGATACATTAAAATCTGCAGGGATTGCCATGTCAATAAGAAGGCACATTTTGTCTTTGCGGACTCTAAACACGATGTTTTTGCAATTAGATTTAATTGTTCTTTCTGTGTGCATTGTAAAGTTTCATAAAATTATTACAGGCTCTATATTTGTAACTGGGTCTGGATGGTGTTCATACCAATTTCTTGCAGTTTCCTTTGCGTAAAAGTTGCAGATTTCCCAATGAATATATTAGCCCACTCTGCCATGCTGGGTTTTATATTCAGTGAGTGTCAATACTGTGCAACCTGATACTAGATGATCAATCGTTTCTGGATATTTATCACAGAATCTGCATTTTGGGCTAACACAATATTTTAGTATATGTGCTTGATAATTCCTAGTTAACAAGCATTGGTCCTGTGCAGTAAGGATAAAACCGTCAGTTTCAGCTTTCAACCCTGCACTACGTAGCCACTGATGGGTACGGGTTTTTTTCTACGTCAGCTTGGTTGGTACGGGCAGAGTATTGGCCATGAAGCGGTTTATTTTGCCATTGTTTCTGGTCGGTTGCATTTATTTTTGCTTTCTTTTATAAATATTTTGTAGCTTCAGTCGGTGTACTGTGCTTTACTTGTATTTCTGCGCCCATTTGAAACTCCATTTTGAATTTGTTGGCTTCCTTTATTACGGAGTAAAGACGCTTACTAATTTCATGTTCCTTGACGCATACAATCATCCAGTCTTCTGTAGTTTCCAAGTATATTTGGAGGCTAATTGTTGTAGTTTAGTAGGACAGTCCTAGTTGAACTAATCCTCTGCTTCCTTCGGATCTGAACACATACAGACGATCAACACCAGCTTTGGGATGATGCATGCGGTAGCAAGTGAGAAGCTCTCTCGTTTTGGAGTCCATTCGCTTAATTTGAGCTATAGTCCACTTAAGGACATTAAAGCTGTATTGCACCACAGGAACAGCCAAGGTGTTTATGGCTGATATTCTGTTTTTTGAGTTTAGCTCGATACACGCCTGTAGTAATTCTTTTCTTACCTTCTCCTTCATTTAGGGGTGTTGTATACCATCTCTTTCGGTAATTCCTAAGTACATATAAGCTTCATCATGCTCCAGTTCCATAATCTTTGTGGCAAAATCTAAATAATAATAATAATAATTATTATTATTATTATTATTATTATTATTATTATTATTAATATTATTATTATTTCCCTTGATTTCTGTTGTATGCACATTTTCTCCTGGGTCCCAACCAGGAGCCTAAGTTCATAAATGGTTTCACGATAATTTCCTCTTATCGTTTTTTGTAAAAAAAAAATATTTAAATCGATAAAGCACTTCTTTGTGTGTGAACTCTAACTTTGAGT
>CAHIKZ030005586.1:22500-45000 GCA_903632075.3 Acanthosepion pharaonis
GGTTTAACTAGGTCTGCTCTACTTATTGTATTGAGCACTTTATTTAGTTATTTTGCGTACTCGTATCGGGGTTTTTTCTTTGGGCTTTGGACTTGCATGCTAGACGATTATTTTCGGCCAACGTTCATGTTCTTGGTTCTTTCTTTTTTATATACCTTTTTTCCTTTTGGTATTGGTTTGATTATTCGCAAATCAAGACACCGAAGGTTTTTTCGAACGAGTATAGTTTCTTATACTTATAAGATTATTACTAATACTACTAATATATATATATATATATATATATATATATATATATATATATATATATATATATAGATAGATAGATAGATAGATAGATAGATAGATAGATAGATAAGTTCTGAATATATAATTTGTATGCCTCAAATATTCTTCATTATCTTTCTGGTGACACAACCGTTATTATTAACAGGGAATATAATTTTATTCGTTTAGTTAGCTTAAACGTATTTTTTCGTATGTTCTAAATAGAAAGCATTTGGATAATTGTTTAAATCATACAGTTACTTCTAACGGTAAGTTTTAATCTATCTTTGTAACAATATTCAAACATGGTGTATGGTAATTATTAGTAAATTAGTTTTATTATTAATTATTAATGGGAAAATCTAGTGTTCGGTATGGTAATAAGAGATTGTTCAGAAACTGATGACGACACAGTTTTCGAGGGTGAAATAAAAACTCGTTCAGGTTTCCATTTATTGCTTATGTTGTAATTTTTTTTTTCATTATAAAAGATTATACTTTAAGTTAAGATCTACCCACCCCGTATAAAACTCATAAGACACCGACGAGCCAATATGAACAACGAAATTTCTACCAAAATTTCATTTTGAAAACTCCTTTGGATATATATATATATATATATATATATATATATATATATATATATATATATATATATATCGATTATTTCCATGTTCATTCCTGGGTGTGTCTAATCTTCTGATATTACTCGTATTGAGGTCGTGATCACATTATACGGTTCTCCACTTGACTGACCTCTGAACTCAAATTGAATGCAGACAAAGGGCGCATGCATCTCAGACACAGCTCTCAGATCAATATTGCCCATTCTAGTTGTGCTGCTGCATTCATCGTGATTGGTGGCAAGAATAAAGACCAATATGCAATGTGGCAATCGGAGTGTCGAATCAGTGAACCTTCCTAAAATTCTTAGGAAAGAGTTAGTGAGAAAGAGAGAAAAGGAAAGAGTGGCTTTCAAGCGTATCTGGTTATATTTGAATGATTAGTTATTTCTGTGAATGTCAATAGTGTACGATGTAGTGTTGAAATGTACTCAGCCTGACCAAGAAAGAATACGACAAAAAGACAAATGTTGTTATTTGCTCAGCTTTCGGAAAGTGGATCGAGGCGATAACTTTTCAGCACCTTACATAATCTTGCCTAATCTCTACAATGAATAATGCTTTTTGCCTCCTTATACTAACGGATCAAAAGTGATTGTAATTAGAATGTTAATTAACATCAGAAAAAACAATACCGTAATCGACTTCATTAATATTATACTACCATCGGTTGTATTGTTATAACAAAAATACAGAATAAGTTACAAAAATTATTTAATGCAGTCGAATTCTTCATTTTTCTCTCTTACTAAGTTTTTCCCCCTAGTCTCTCTCACTATCTCTCTTTCTCTGGCTTTCCCTCTCTCTCTCTCTCTCTCTCTCACACACACACACACACACATACACACACACAAATGCATATATGTGTATATATACAGGGTGCGACGGGTAAATTGTCACCATTTTATTTTTTTTATTTCGGGCATGCGCACTGTTTTTGATTTTCTTTGTCGACTACTCAGTATAGTACGATCATTTAGCCACCGTATGTGAGAAAAAGAGAACCATGACGAGGTTAACTCTGCTATAAATTTGGAAACAATATGCTGTTATGCTTGGCATTCGTGCCGGAAGCTCCAGTATGGACATTTTAGAGTGTTGTCAATCTAAGGACAGTGCAGAGGATTCGAAAAGAGTGGGATGAGTCTAATGATGATTTCGAAGTTATGGCAAGTCGAAAAACTCTGATGTTTCTGATAAGAAAAGAAAATTTCAACACGGAGGTTTACATCAAGTGCCTTCAAGAGGTAGTGCAGCCCTGGGTCAAGAGGGTGGCTTTTGGAAGGTCTTATATCTGGTAACAAGCCTTTGCACCATGTCACACAAGCAGGAAAACCTAGTCATGGCTGTCAGACAATTTCTGCGATCACATCATCCTTACATCTGCCCGCCTAACTCCTCAGACTACACCCCGCTTTATTATTATGTGTAGGACGCAGTTGAGTGAGAGACCAACAAAACTCCTTGTAACACCAAAGATGAACTGAAGGCAAGGATTATGGCAGCATTCACCAATTGAGACAAGGAGGCCATCCAGAAGAATTGCAAGAGATTCTGAAGTTGTCTGGAGACCTTGGTTGAAGCCAATGGTGATTTTATTCAATAAATTTACACTTTAGTATTTGAAGATATTTTTGTGTCATTTTGGAAATATTTCTGTTAAAATAAGATATCAGTGCCTTTTTCATTTTTGCATAATTTAGACGACTTTCCAGAATACTAAACTCTCTTAATCAGGAATCAAAGAATTAATTTCATACTAGGCTTTTGTCGCTAATTAAAATGATGAGTATCGTTTTTGAAAAATAAATTTAAAATTCAAGCATGCATTTTTTATTTTAATATAATTTTCTTTTTTGTCACTGTCAATTTAATTTGGATTTCAAATAAGAAAAAAATGTATCAGTAGTCAGGAATTTTCTAAATAAATACTTTATGGATAATATAAATCCATTAGCAATGTTTCTTACATAGAAATGCATTGTAAATCAAGAAGCAAGTTATTTACAGGGATCAGGAACTAATGTAAATAATAGAAGACGTCTATTATAAACATAGTATGAACGCATTGATAATTATTTTACTATCAGGAGTAACTGAAAATATTTTTACTGTAATAATGCAATGTTAAACAATATTAATATTGAACATGATTTTTTTATAGGAATGTACTAAAATTCTGGGAATCATATCAGTGATTAATGTTTTTTAACTTGCAGCGCATATTCGGGTAACATATGTGCGGGTATTATCATTCTGGAACAGTACATTTCCTTTCTTTTTCGAAACGACATCGGAACGGGTTAAAAAATGTTCTGAACCTTGTCAATTATCATGAATTAATATATGCATTATTGAAAAAAATGAAACAATTACATATTCATATTTAAGAACGTAAACGTTTTCTTTTTATCATAATTGAAATATCCCCTTCAATATAAAAATAATATTTATTAACTCATGACTGACTAATTGTAGATTTAACCCAAAACTTCACTTATCTGTCATGATTCAAATATACAAGGAATTTATATGAAAAGTTTTTTTTTAATTATGATGGGAGGTTTATTCAAATGTATCCTTTGGTTTAATTTCATTATGAAATTTAGAGATCGAAAACATTTCGCGTGTGTGTCAAGACAGTTCTTTTATCGCATGAATTTCATTATCATGGATGTCAAAAATAAATATTCATTATGATTATTTTCTATTCTTCGTCTGACGCAAGGTCACACTAGTCGGGTACTAAGTAAGCACCGAATTCACAATATTTGACGAGTGTGATGCACAGCAACATTACTCATTATTGTCCTAAATATAAGTCATATTAAATTAAATGCATTTGAAGAAAAGTAAACATAAATTCAAATAAAAACGTGAACGAAAATATTTGTCTTCAGATTGGAGATAAATGATGCTTTCCCATCACTTCGACCCAAACAATAACATGTCGGTAAATTCTTAATAGACAAAGACTTCATTGGAATTAACTGACCAACTGGCATCTTTACCAAATGAAATGCACAAAATGACCACTGACAAAACGAATCCATTGAATATGTGTATTATTGACGTCACATTAATGTCTTCACAGATTATCGGACAGAACACAGACGAAACCAATTTAGTTTGGAGCGACATCAGATTTAAGGCGTTTTGAGTTTCTTGGCACACAAACACACACATATTTGACCGTTTATGTGTCTTTCAATATATTCTGTCCTGAAGCCAAACAATAATAATGTTATAATAATAATAATAATAATAATAATAATAATAATAATAATAATAATAATATAGGATATGTATGCATGCATATTTATTGCTAATTTGCCGGTGTTGCTGCCAGAAATTGACTTTTGTTTATTCATGTGAAACTAGGAATCACACGGTACTGGACATGAAACGTAGCGCATTTATCTACACGAAGATGACGAAAGTACTTCCAATTAATATTACTCCAGTAAAACTTATCAAGTAGGTACTTCCAGAAATTCGTTAAAAATGAGTATGCCATGAGGAAAAAAAATGCCCCAAACTTAATAAAAACAAAGATATATCGTCAAAATTTTTAAGTTATTACTAAGATTACTTTTGATTAAATTATACTTTTTGATTCGTTTTACAATTTTGGTTAAGTTTTTTTTTTTCTTGCGTTAGTGGGGGCGGGGGTGGGGGGGCAAATATTATTATGGGAAATTTTTGCGGTGAAAAACACATTGTTTTGGATATAGTAAAAAAAATCAAATAATCACCGAATTTTAATGAAACTTTTAGGAATTATTCACAAATGAATGAAATTATTTTAGAAATGTATCTTTTTAAATGATCTTTGTAAAAACATATTTTTTTTTAAGTTTGTTAACCTCCAAGAAATTGATTTTTGTAGCGCTTTTTTATTTGTTATACGTAGAACACCTTACCTTTACCTTTAGTAAAACAGGAGCCCCGGTGACGAAAAATCTACTCTGAATCGTAAAATAAAAAAGGCAATAAAAGTAAAACATTATTGAATTAGAAAAATGTTTAATTGCTTTTATGAATAAGATATATTATGACCACTATTCAATGAATAATGAATTTTTACAAGAATTGTTTTCATTTTTTTAATTTATTTAGAATAATTAATTAGAATAATTTTAAAAAAATTATTTTTTGTATTAATTTGTACAGGTTACGTGATAATGTTATTAAGTAAAATCTATATTTATTAATCATAAATCGCAAAGCTTACTACAATCCAGCGACCCGTAATATTTTTAAGACTTTTTTTTGTGTTGCATGTGTGTATGTGCGTGTGACTATAAACGTGCTTATTGTAGATACGGACGTCCATACACGACATTAACATAAAATAAGAGTAATAACTATAATGAATTTTAAAACCAAAGTGCCTAAAATTCAAGAAAACGGTGAATATTACGAAGAAGATTTTTTGTTATAAAGTAATACTCTAACAGCAATAATATATGTAATTGTTACTAGGTGCCATCAAAAAATCAGTCATTTCACAAATAAAATATCTAAAACTATTAACAGTAATTTTATTCCCAGAAAATAGTCAAAGTAGCTAAAAATACTAGGAGGAATCATATTCGGAAATATATCTATAATCTTGATATATCAGTAAAAATACTTGTAAGTAAACAAGAATAATTAAATGCTTAAAGATCACAGAAAGAATTCTATCTCTTATAATATATAAGAGGGTCGCAGGTTCGAAACCAGCCAATGGTCACATTTTCTTTATTAAAGTCTCCTAAACACCCTGGCGGGTAGACAACAATTTGTTTAAAAAATGCGATGTCTATTTAAACACATGTGCACACTGAATATAACGTTTATATGAATAATAAATAATGTTATTTCTTAAAGACTTTCTCTCACGCCTAGACTGATAGACGCCTATTACTTCATAAAAATGTGTGATGTCTACTCAAATACGCTAATCAACTAAATATAATGTTTATATAATATGATTATATATATATATGTATATATATATACTAAAGAAACCTTGCGCAGATACACACACACGCACACATATATATGTGTGTGTGTATTACGTTTTATTGATGTGTTATGTTAGAGGAAATAAACCCTATTTCCAACGCAATTACTTACCCACATAGATACCATATTAAAACACGCTCAAAGTTTTCTTTCTACCCAATAACGGACAATATAACAAACATACCAAAAAGATTTCATAGTATAACACAAGCAGTTTGAATCAAAGTTTTTATTGGTTAGAAATTAACATCACCATGTGAAATATTTGACCAATCAGAAAAAATTAAAATCTCATTTTTCTCGAGCCTGCTTTTTGGGAATTTTTTTTATAAAACCCTATTATAAATGCAACTCTCTCCTACCAGCGCGCACTAAAGTAAAGCATGTGTCGGCGACTTCAAACGAATCAACTAAAATAACAACATAGCCGACCGGTTAGCGACTTCAAACAATCATTTACAACAACAACAATAAAGACGGTCAGTGAATCTTCGTTAACGATAAAATTCTTTTTTCAACTATAGTCTTTGGCTGTGAAACAACTATTTAAAAGTCTTTTCTAAATTACAATTTTTTTTCTGTCAAACAATTACCCAAAGACTTTAACTCCACTATAGACTATTATTACTTATTTTAGACTCTTTTGAATTCTTGTAAATAGGTTTGTAAATAGAAATGATTAATTTAACAGGCATGAGACGTTCGGATTTTTAATATAAAAAATAGGAAGACAGAATTTTTTACATGGTCATCAAACTCAATTTTCTGTTAATCCTGTCAATAAAAGACATGTAAAACCCAAGTCAAAATCCTTTCTGCGAAGATCTATATCTACTGTAGAAGATAAACGGTATTAATTCCAGAACCTAATGGTGAAAAATAATTTATTTTACACAAAAACTATTTTGCAAAGTAATTTCCCTTTTTGTCAAGCCACTTAGTTCACTAATGAGTGTATATTTCATAGATCAAACATCATATAATGAACATTTTAGATCAGAATTCTGCCAACTGCTTTTCTATAGGCTATTGATTCGGATTTTTATTTCTCATTCAGAATTGTATTATTTCTTCATGTTTCATATTTTATATAAATATATTTGTCTCATGCCTCTGAGAATTATGTGTATAAACACCGAAATACAAACAAAACTTAAACTTCTTTTCCGTAAAAGTTCTCTCAAAGGTGAACGATCTTTTACTGCAGTGCATTTATCTTTACTCGAGGAATTTGTTTTTGTACTGTCAAATCGAATAATATAGGAATTGTTAATCTCATATTTTTCCTGTATCGTTCCTAGCAAATGTCAACCAGCGCTGAAGCTATCTACATTAATGCTTAAAATATGTTATTATGATCGCATTACAGAGAACCTGATACATTAGCCTCCAATATTTCAACTTACGTTCTTTTGTAGTTTATCCATGCATAGCGATATTTTTTTCTACTGGGAAGCTGGGAAGCTGAAAGTTTAAACTTTTGTTACGAGCTGTACGTTGCTTACAATACCTCGTCGCGTGTACATTTTGTTATTTATAAATATTAATTAAATCTGGAAAATGCTTCATTTCACTAATTATTTGCCTTTTTCTATTTTAGTTTAATGTTATGCCTAATACTCGGCCACCTACTGTAGTGATACAGAAATAAATTTTTCTTTCAGAATAATTCGCTATTGTAGGCAACTTCATACTCATTGGATGTTCTACAAACAACTGTAGCATTCTGTTAGATTAAGCTTGGATTAGTAAATATTTTGTGGTCTTGTCATAAGTTAATAACATATGGACTGAATAATGCAGTTATTAATAAGAAGAGTTGAAATGAATGCATGTAATATTTCACTTTATTTTCTACTCAATAACAGACAATATTGCAAACATACCTAAAATATTTCACAATATAACACATACCACTTGAATCAAAACTCTATTGACTATAAATAAACATCCCTATGTGTAATATTTGACAAATGAGAGAAAATTAAAACCTTATCTTTCTCGAGCCTACTTTCGGGACAATTTATTATAATACCCCACATATTTCTAATTTCAGAGAGATGTGTCTGTCTCTAAAGATAAAAACGAAAAGACGCGACTGTCTCCCACCAGAGCGCGTTGAAATAAACATGCATCGGCAACTTCAGACGAATCAGCTACAACAAAAACAGCATGGCTGGCCAGTCGGCGACTTGAAACAAATAATCTACTGCAACAACAATAACAAAAACCAGACGTCAGTGAATTTTCGCAAGCGATACAATTCTTTTTTCAACCGTAGCTTTGACTGAGAACCAAATATTTCGTCATGAGAGGATGAACTCAACAATGCAGTTACTATTAAGAAAATTTGAACAATTCAGTTATTAATAAGAAGATTTGAAATTAATTCATGTAATATTTCACAACTCTAGCATCACTCTTTCATATTCAGCCTATGAACTTTTCAGCCAACCCTCGGAGATGAGCTAAACTAATGAACCATTACTAATTTGAACCTTCCTCACTGGTGTTTCACACTTGTTGGGTTGTGCTAGGTTAAGTTCATTAAATGTCTATCGACTAGGTACCACCAAAATGGATACATTTTTCTGCAATGAAAGCAAAAAATCGAAACCTGTGTTAAAATATTTGCCAAAATGCAAGGACCTATCCGATTCAAACGAATTTTTCAGAACTTATTCATAGAATGAATATTTTACTTAGAATGCTATTTTATTAAAAGCTTCGTGGAAATATTTTGGGACCGTTATATTTTATCCCCCTTTTCGTTATCGTGTGGATACATTTTACTTTGTGGTGGGGGAGTTCGTCCAGATTTTTACCGATATATGAAAAGACATCTCTCAAGATATTATTTCAGTAGAAAATGTATGTAATATCGAATGTGAACAGACGCGGGGGGTTCTCCCCGCCTTCTTGCCAAAAACAATTCAATAAAACTAAAAAAAAATACTTTTATTGATAATTGGTGTTTGCATAATTTAATAAAAAAAAACATTATCTTTTCAGATTCAACAGAAAAATATTTAAAACTTAATATTTACATTTAAAAAATTACATGTAATTTTTCAGTGCATTTTGAAATTTTTCTCCTTGCAATTTGTCATAAGACTTTATTTTATTAAGTAAAGATATATTTGAAAATTTTAAAAATGTAAAATGTAATACCATTTTCGAGTGTGGACTTTTTCGAAAGAATTTTATTTGATTTTTCTCCTTTTAGAAACATTTAGACTAGTTTTGATGTGGATGTACAGAAAGGGAAATAATTCTGATATCTTGCGATGATTAACTGACTACTATTCAGTATCGGATATTAATCTAATTTGATAGTTCAGTTAGTATAAAAAATAAAATTATTATTTATACTAAGTTTAATAAAAGCATATAGAATAAAAATTATATTCTTAAACTATTGGTTAAATGAGGTTATAGAAAAATTAGTTTTAAACCTAAATAACAAATTCTTGATTTCATGGGTCTTATTTTTACTTTTTCCAGCGCTTTTTTGGACGGAGGTATATAGATGTAGTATTAATATGCTTCTAACTTGTCCTTTGACCTTCTAGGCTTCCATGCGTAAATAAAACAATATTTTCATGTAAAGTATGAAGTAAAAAATAAATATTACGGTTAGAAAATCCGATTAATTAATTTTTAAATTTGAATTTGAAACACAATTCTAAATTTTAAATTTGTTTTTTCCGTTTTTCGGATACAACTCCGGCTCACTGAGTGACGAAAAAATGACTAATGCTTTAAAAATACCTTAAATGTTTATTTATATAAGGATTTTTTTTTAATTCAGATAAGCTTTAGACGATTATCTTACAAACTGAACCGAAATTAAAGTACTAAAAGGCATTTAAAATATTAGAAAGTCCCTGGAGGTACCTACTATCTGCATAATATAATTGGCCACAAGTCTCAATGTAAAAGGGTCACGCTTCATACTGATGTTATCCTTTTATTTAGGAAAGACACCGTAAAAACTAGAAACAAATAACTATATTTCTCAAAATGGGAAATAGATAAGCAAAATATATTTCAAGGAAATACAGAAAAAAAAACACTTTTCAGTAAAAAACAATAACAATTTGAAACAAACTCAAAAAAGGATAAAGAGCACATAGTGTCTTAGGGGAGAATTGCAGACAGTAGTAGTAGTAGTAGTAGTAGTAGTAGTAGTAGTAGTGTTTATTGCAACTAAACACGTGTATATATATATATATATATATATATATATATATATATATATATATATATATATGTGTGTGTGTGTGTGTGTGTGTGTGTGTGTGTGTGTGATGAAAAGTCTATTTTTACATTTTTACGGAATATTATTGTCATAATTTTACTACTCCTACTAAGCTACTAACTAGTAATAAAATCTCTAAGCCTAAGAGAACGTATACCGGTCATTTCCATGACTGTTACATATAATGCTTATATAGACCACACATCAGAAATCCCTTTAGATTGAAAATCTAATCGACGTTCCTTCCATGTTGGTATTATCAAATACTTTACAAATACACGAATGTAGTGATAGTATTGAAGATAGAAATCTCGTGTTTCATCAATTGTCAATTCTCCTGGATTATTAAAAATTCAAAAAAACGTGTATATATAATAAATAATGAGCGTGATAGATAAATATAAGATCAGCAAAACAAGAATATAAGTTGAACGTACTGAGCAAAACAAATGGCTGTTATGGAATGGTCTAGATAGTTATGAATAGACTGATAGAGATCATCAACGTATTCATCGTTGTGAATACATTAGATGCGTCTGGGGAATGAATGAGACATTTCTCTGCATATTTGATGCTTCTGTCCATATGATGCAGATTTAGATCGATAAGAGAATTTCCTCAAGTCGAATAGGCAGACCATTTCGATCTTATATCACGTCCTACTTTGACTGGTCAACCTTTCTGTGTGCATAGAGCAATGCAACCACACGACCGCGCCAATGTCCATATAGTCATTGCACTAATGTCGGTTTGTCATTCCTGTTTTAAATAGTAATCTTAGAGAATACTAATCTCCTTCAGTTAAAACTATTCTTGTCTTTCACAAATGTTACTTAAAATTTCATCCAGATTCTTATACTTCGCTATCTTCTCTTCATTTCCTTTCACTGCTTCCCGCTTTCTTTCCCCAACTTCTATCCCTCATTCTCTTTCGCTAACTTTGTCTTTCTCCTTGCCTATTGATTCTTTTCTCGTCCGCTCTTTCTCTCTCTCTCTCTCTCTCTCTCTCTCTCTTTCTCATTCCTTATCGATTCTCTTCTGTTACTCCTCTCTCTCTCTCTCTTTTGGTTCTCTTTTCTTCCCTCTCTCTCTCTCCTTTTATATGGATTCTCTTTTCTTCTTCACCTCACTCTTTCTTTATCACTCTCTCCTTTTCTATTGATTCTCTTCTCTCCCTATTCTTTCTCCTTTTCTAAGGATTCTCTTTTTCCCTCTCTCTCTCTCTCTCTCTCTCTCTCTCTCTCTCTCTCACACACACACACACACACATTCTCTATGGATTCTCTTCTGTCTCCTCTCTCTCTATCTCTTTCTCCTCCTATGTCGATTCTCTTTTCTTCCTCCTCTGTCTCTCTCTTACCTTCTGTATCAATTCTCTTCTCTTCCCCACCTTCTCTTTCTCTGTCCATTCCCTTCCTCTCTTTCCTCCCTTTCTCTCCCTTTCCTTCTCTTTCCTTCTCTAACGACGCTCTTCTCTCTAATCACTTTATATTCTTCTTTCGTTCTTATCTTTAATCTTGACCTATCTCGAGTTGCGTTTTCCGCAAGAAACATTTGCACATATCTAATATTTACGAAGCTAAGTCTATTTTAAACCATCCTCAGTAACAGAGTAGTTGCTGATTCTCCAGGCTTAAAAGTGGATTGGCTCTGATTTCTCTGAAAATTAGCATTAGAATTATTGGCTTTTACATCACCGAGTGATGTTGTGGGTTTTTTTTAGAATACTTTGATAAGTAAAAGAAATGTTAGTTTCTGACTGAAGTCAGTCAATAGGAAGGTGATTAAGACGTCATTATTTTTTGTATGCAAACTGAACAATGTCAAAGAACTGAACACTTTCTGGATACATGTTGTATGACTTATGGATGGAAAATATTTCACTGATGTTTTACTTATGAAATCTAACCCCCTCCCCAATACCGATAATCGTCGTCCGCGTTGGCGGAACTCGTTGCCGAATATTGTGGTGCTTCTCGACATTTCCTTCTGATCCCTGATAAATGTGTCCTATAATATATTATAAACTGGTAATATAACCTCAGCAAACTGCCAATTCTAACTGATTGTCGAAACATGGATTACTTGATCCCGACGTAAAAATTCTTCTTTATCAACGAATTAATGGGCATTTTAAAAAAATATCATAGATGCTAATACTTCTAGACTTCAACCACTAAGAGGAAAGTATATGTTTATTTCTTTGGTTGATACACCACAAAATATTAATTGCTGCAAATGTGGTCTACAATATATTTATTTTTACTTACCTATTTCTGTTTTAATTTTCAGCTCAACTTCAATTGAATTATTTTAATTTAAAGTTTCATAATATTGTCTGCTAAACAATGTTATCGTTTTCTTTATCTGATAAGAACTAAGGGATATTTGCTACGACATCGTTTAGGAAATCAGAACGAAATATCAAATGATGGAGGTTCATCATATAATGGCATGTTATAAAATACGAGATTACACCTGCAGCACAATCGATTCCTCACAAGAAACTCAAGAACACTGTATCTAAAAACATGACGCGAGGTCAGGAAGTACAAGTACGAAAGTATCTATAAACCTGGACGCCAAATAGTATATTACAAAAAGAGACCATTAGGCGTTACGAAGAAAAATTAATTATTGAAAATTAATCCCAAAGTAAAATGGAGAGAGAATATGCAACATCGATAGTTTCATAGTTATATATACAATGAAAACAAGATCAGATGGTACATATCGACGAGCTTATCAGAAATGGGAAACGAAGTCAGGGCTGTATAGTCTATAAAGTAGAAAATTAAGAAGCATTCATTATTTTACTGAAACATTAGTGTCTTTACACGGTTTTAGTTCAGACTGCACACACACACACAGCATATATATATATATATATATATATATATATATATATATATATATATATATATATATACATATGTGTGTGTTTGTTTATGTCTGTGTGTTTGCATATAGGGAGAGAAAGAGAGAGAAACGTAAATTTTCTGCAGTTTTTGATTAAAACAACACAGCGACGGTCCGCAAGGTATTCTCGCAACGTTGGTGGCATGTTCCTTACAAAATGTCTCACGATTAAATTCCTGTGCGTAAATAAACTTATCTTATATACTTGATGCAAAGATTTGGATCTCGAGTATTCATGATGTAGCTTTACATATAAGTTAAGTTTAGTAGATAAGTAAGATAATTCACCGGCATCATAGGTGTCCGAGTATATTGTTTCGGTGACAATTTGGGTTAAAGGTTAAACAATTCGTTTCATAAGATCAGTAATAATGTAGTGATTTCGCTGTTAAGTGTATTTAGTGTTGGACTAAGTTAAATTTGGTAAATATCTATATAATATGCTTGATAGCAATTCAAATTTAAAAGTTTCCGAGCATAAATAGGTCAATCCTGTTTAAGATTTTACTTGAGTTAAACTGTTAGTTTTTGAAATAAGGCGGAAGCGTATGAGCGATGATTCGTCTATTGCGAATCAAAATTCATTCAGTGAGCGACCTTTATGCCTTTAGTTCATATCAAGTGATCAGATGTAAAGATGATTGGTGGAGAGACAATAAAAGATTCCTTCCCACTCGTAGATTCTGACATGAAAGTTTTAAAATCGCAAATATGGAAGCAGACGCGCGCTACAAACTACTAGAAAGCACTCTTTGTATTTCGTAAACTTTGAACCACTGTCAATATTGACAAACATTGCGCAAGATAACTCGGATCAAAGGGTAAGAGTTTAGTTCGATATTGGCTGCAAAGAAAGGAGCGTTCAAACAAACAATTCAATGAACGAACAAACAAAATGAAATATATAAAGCAGAAAGAAAAGAAGACATTAATATTTGAAGGAAAAATAAATATTTTTGTTTGATTGAAAGGAATCTTGGCTTCAGGATGAAAAGAATAAATGAAAAGAAACAAAAGCGAAATGAGTGAAAGTAACATAGATGATAAAAGAGAAAGATACGTTGAATTAGTATAAAATGAAGAAATTCTAAACTGAAAGACAGGATGAATAACTATTACAAATAGTTGCAGTAGAAAAATGGAGACGAATAAAAGATATTGAATGCAGGAATGAGTTATCCTCAAGGCTCCATCCTAGGCCCCACTCTGTTCCTTATCTACATAAATGACCTTCCTGACGCCATAAATTCCCAAGTTGGCATCTACGCGGATGACACCACAATTTATTCCTGCCTCAAAAACAAATCTAGTGTCACTGACAAAAATAACCTGGCCGTGCGTCTCGAAAAGTACATCCAATCGGTTGTGAACTGGGGCAGGAATTGGCTGGTCAACTTTAGTGCTTTAAAAACAAAACTGCTCTCTATTAATCATCACAGAGATCCTTCCCTGCCCTCCATTAGAATGTCTGACGCTCAACTTCTCGAGAGCACCTCTCTGCGGCTGCTCGGTCTCACGTTGACTGCTGACCTGAGATGGAACAAATACATTAAGTCAATTGCTTCGTCCACCGCAAGGAAAGTTGGCTCCCTGTGCCGCGCCAGGAAATTTTTCTCCTCGGAATCGATCCTCCATATCTTCAAATCAACAATTCGCCCTTGCATGGAGTATTGCTGCCATATATGGTCTGGAGCCCCTTCTGTTTGCCTCGGGGTTCTTGATAGACTCCAGAGGCGGATATGCAATATAATTGGCCCTGATCTGGCATCTCGTCTACAGTCACTTTCTCACAGACGCGCCGTCGCCTCTCTCTGTCTGTTTTACAAATACTTTCATGACAATTGCTCCGAGGAGCTGCATTCATTGGTTCCCAGACTTCATGAGTTCAAGCGCCCTACGAGACTGGCATCCCGCTCTCACCCTTTCACTGTCGAAACTCCTAAATGTAGCCGTCTCTTCTACTCCAATAGCTTCATGTCTCGCACCTCTCGCCTGTGGAACTCCCTTCCCTATTCCAGTTTCCCTGAGAGCTATAATCTTCAGCTATTCAAATGTAATGTCAATCGACATCTCCAGTTGCCTTGATCTATCCACTACCCTTCTCCTCGTCCTTTCTTCTATCACTCCTATCTGATCTTGCTCCAAATTTTCTGTAACCCCTTGCGTCCTAGTGGCTTCCCGCCTTGCTTGGGGTGAAACGCTTAAAAATAAAATAAAAATAAAAACAAAAACCTAGAGGAAATGTAAAAAAGAAAAACTTCATAAAAAATAAAAATGTATTAAAAATTGAAAGAAAGAAACAAGGAAAAAGAGACACATTAAAATTAAATGAATGAAAGAAAAACAAAATAGAATACATAAACTGAAATAAAATTAGACAGAAATAAGAAGTTAGAAAATAAAAAATGTAAAAGAAATAGACATTATCAACCCACAAGTAAATTAAAAAGGAAATAAAATAAGTGTGGATTGATGAAATATAAGAGATGCATAAAGACGATGAATATAATGAAAATGAAAGAAAAATTCAATGAATGAAAGAAAGAACGAACAAATGAATGAATGAATGAATGAATAAAAGAATGAATTCAATGGAAAGCTACATAAAATTGCAAAGACAAAAAAATAAAACGAAATAAATGCAAACCAAAACTGCAATAAAAAAAAAATAAACTAGAACGGATTTGGTCAGCTGATCAACCTGTTTGGAACTGCCTGGCATAGGCTGACCAAGTATCGAGCTTTGATGTGCCTCAATGCCAACATTCAAGCGCAATAAATCTTGACAGATCAAGCGAAAAGCAGCCAATACTGACATAAAATATTGAACGAAAACTGTAGGCATTGACATTAATCAATATTATTTAACTCTCTTTTTTAACTAATTGTGTGCTTCATTCCAATGCCACTTGCACTGCGTCCATTTTCTCCCGATTTTCTGTGCTGAACCATGGCAACCGGGAATCGTTTTTCCTCAGGCAGCAACGTCTTATTTCTATCAAAGAAGAAATAGGATCACAGTTATTTCCTGGTGTATGCGGCAATACCTGTTGGGAACCAAGCAATTTTTGGATGGACCATCATAAATTGAGTGTTGTACCGTATACGGATTGCTCAAGCCATTTTGATCTCATAGAATGTGAAATAAAATTTATTGTGCCAACTTTGCATATTTTAACCTGCGAGGAAACAATATGTACATCGATTGAAAGAAGCGTCGAGATATTGTGAATTTGAATGGGTTCGGAACAATTGCCTATCGAAGACGAACTAATTTTGCTAAGACTGGCTGAAGGAATGTTGAGCATCTCGTACAAGCGTAAAATTCTAGAGCTGCTTCAACTTATAATATGAATCTGCTTGCATGTATGGAGTCCTTACAACAATTTGAATTGATAAAAAAATTAATGTCTCCGAATGCAGTATGGAGACTTATAGTGCTACTAAAAGCATACTTGTGTGAGGATATTGCAATAAGGAATATGAAAAGAACAAAAATAAGTGTACGGCCTTTGGAAAATGGTGTTTTAAGTATAAAAATAGAAATTATTTCCAGACGGTATGCACATATGAAAAACGAATGGAAAAAGTGGAAAATATAGATCCTCTGATTGAAAGCACGGAAATATTTGAGATAAAATCACAGGGAAAAAGTAGGGAAATAGTGAAGTTGAACGGAGTAACTTTGCTCTTACAGGTGGATACTGAAAGTGTTGCTACGTTGATAACGAGCAATTTTTAGGATGGAATGGGTAGACCAATGTTACGGGAAAGTAACCCCCCGTTGAAACAGTTCAATTGATCAATCATAGGATGCTTTGAAGGCACTTTTGAGGCCAAAAACAAATTCGATATTATACCCAGTGGTGGAAAACATCAAAAGCCACGGTATTTTAGGAATTGACGTGGATACATCAAAGCTGACAAATTCTGTGAAGTCTGTTGAACAGTATGTGGGATTATTAAAGGGATACGAGGCGAGTATTCGACTTAAAGAAAGCAGTCAACCCTTGTATTTTCAAGCCCGAAAAGTTCCTGTTCACATGCTATCTTTGGTGGTTGCTAAATTGAACCATTTAACGAAATTAGGAAGAATAATACCGAGTTTAAATTGACAAAAGAGGGGGTTACTTTCGAGAAATTTAAAAAGGCATTCATAAACAAACCAGTTGTGAAAGATTTTCAACCAAGCGAAAAAATTGACGTTAACTACTGATGCCAATGACTGTGCTAAAACCACAATAATGTCGCGGAAGAATCACCCTGTAATGTACTTATCAAGAAAACTAACATCGGCGGAACAAATTATTCAAATATTGAGAAGGAGTCATTGACGATTGTGTGGAGGACGGAAAGAACTAGAAAGTTTTTGCTGGGAAGGAAATTTCTATTAAAATCTAATCATATGCCTTTGGAAATTATATTCAACCACAGTTGCCAAGGGTTACATCTGCCAGGATATTAAGATGAGCGATTAACCTTATGCTGTTCGACTTTGACAGCGTATATATTAAAAGAAATACTATTCCACATCTGGACGCATTATCACTGTTAAATTTTGCGTGTAAAAATGTAGAAGCAAATGAAAATTTGCGGATAGGATTTTGCACTGGATAGAAACGGGCGTATTACCCTTAAATCGACCTTGGTTGTGAACAAAGGTAGGATCCAATGTTGAATAGAATTATGGATAGAATAAAGAGAAATACACAGAGTAATTGCTCTATGACTGAGAGGCCGTATAAAGAGTCAAGACACAAATTAACAATAGAAAATGAATCGTATGTAATGGTACCTCAACAGTCTCTGAGAAAATAATTAATTCAAGCCGTTCACAATATTATACATGGAGTTAAATTGGCTATACAAATGAAATTAATGTTGCAAGCATGGTGGCCTAGCTATTCAAGAGGCGTAAAAGAGTATGTTAAAAATGCACAAAGTCTGGAGAAGTAAAAAATTGAGGCAAACTAAAATTTACTCTTGGCCAAAGAAAATGGAACCGTGGACAGGAGTACATATGGATGATGCCTACATTAGAGGTATAGGACTATCTCTCATACTAGTCGATTTGTATTCAGGTTGGCCTGAAGTTATCAAAATCGTGGATAGAAAAGCCACTACTGTGAAGTGGGTGTTGAGGATAATGTTTTTGAGAAATGTAGTTCCAAAAACCTTGATTTTCGACAATGCACCTGAATTTAGTGAAGAAAGTTTATGTGTATGGTTAAAACGTATTGGCTGCATTCCATACCAAACAATATCGAACCAGTCGCAAAGTGTAGCGCATTAACTTCCTAACTACAGCATTCGTTATTAGTATAATATTTGTCCATATGAATAAACAATTTCTACACTAATCTTTTGTTCTTGTGTTTCCCTTGAAACATTATTGACAGAACTACGAGCGTTAGAACAATGGTGACAAGGATTTGAAACTCACGTTTTAAAAATAACTCCGACATTGTAAGGATCTTAACTCAAGACATTCAAGGATATGCGAAACTCACAATATAGCGCACTTAAAAATAGTGAGAAAAACAGTTGTTGGAACAGCAAACAACAACAACGAACACTACAATCATTAGAACAACAGCGAACACTGAAATCATAGGAACATTTAAAGCTATGATACAGAAATCAAATAAAAATAGTTGGATTTACGCTTGATGCGGTTGCAAACACCATTGACAAATTTTTATATAACCCTGAAGAAGGTGTAATGTCTTTGTCGTAGACGCTACGAAGACATTTTAAAAAAAGACTGCCAGGGTTGGATAGATAAAAAAATAGTTACGTTTACTTTTAAAAAATTGTGTCCATTAGAGCACGAAAAATATTGAAATGACATTTTGCCTGAAAAACTAGAAAATATTACATTTAATGAAACTGAGTTATGTCTAAAATGTTTAGTGAAAGAAGTCTCCTATTTAATACAAGTTGGCAATGCTTAAATCTCAAAACAAGATGAAGATTTTGTAACTTATGCTGCTATTGTCAATCGTAAATGCGAAAAATTTAAATAGATATGTTTAAATATTTAATTTTGTGCAAGGCTTAACGTAGAAATCTTCTCGCACATTCTAACGAAATTCGACCAGGATATCAAATTAACCTTACAGATAGTGGCAGAAGAATGTTAACGGGTTCTAAATTTAAGGCATGCTACTGTAAAAATTGAAAAAAGGGATCCTGTACAAGTGCAGATGGTACGACTAGAGTGGGTAGGGAGGGAAACAAAATAGCTGCATGGAACCCATGTTCCGGTTGCATAGGACTTCATTTTAAAGCGGATTAACTATTCATAAGTAAAAAATGCTTACGATATGGAAAACTGACAAATCTATAGAAAATCAAAGAAAAGAAAAATATAAGATGTTTTAATGCATTAAAAGTTGTATTGACAATTCAAAATTCGAATGAGGTCAGAAGAGAAATTTTGTGAAGCTTAAGATGAATAATGTTGAACACCGGCTGTGCCCCTGCTATAATCATTGAAAAAACTTGGAATTATATTGGTGAACCTACATTAACGAAAATCAAATGTTGAATATGGGGTCTCAGGAAAAATGTTTTCGTGGCGAAATTGCATGTAATGTATCGTGTGCAGGTAAAACTTTAAAAACTAAGCCTTTTCGTATTTAAAAAAATATAGGTTGCACTTCCTGGGCGCGGATTAGATGTAACTGCTCAATATGTGGACTGTAAATTCGTTCTGTAAAAATTTTAATTTCTCTTCTTTTAAAACAAGTATGTCAACTGAATATTTTTAAAGAAGTTAAAAAATAACTATCGTACTGTATTCTCTGAATATCTTGGAAAATGTATTAAGGCGAAGGGAATTTTTCACTTGAAGGAAAATGTATTTCCTGTTTTTAAACCCAAATGTATTGTGCCTATTGTGGAACCCATTAATAAAGCACTTGACAGATTAGAAACTCTAGGAGTTATTTCACCCACAGATTATTCTGAGTGAGAAGCTCCGAAAAAGAAAAATAATATTCGTGTATGTGCAGATTTTTCTACAGGGTTAAATAAATATGTCTACCATCTCACACATATCCGTTACCATCCCCAGAAGAAATTTTTGCCAAATTAAATGTAAGATTTTTTTAAAAGTTGACTTGACATACACGTACTTAGAAATTGAAGTAGATAAAAAATGTAGAAGATGCCGGTCATTTTCGAGCAAATAATAAATATAATGCTAACTGGCTTAGATTTTGCCGTCGCATATTTAGATGACGTGCTCATAAAACGCGAAACTAGACGGCAACATTCGTAATACATACAAGTATTCCAGAGAATAGAAGATTACGGGTTCAGACTCAGTGAAGAGAAATGTCAATTTTTCTGGGGCAAGATTAAATACTTGAGACAAATAAATGAAGGAAATAGGCGTAGACCAGTCAAATGAAATTGCTACTAAAATAAGCCTGCCACGAAAAACGTTTCTACTTTACAATCATTTCTAGAGCTCTCAATCTATTACAATCATTATGTGGCAAATATACATAAATCGAAAGCGCTTTTAAATAAATTATTGAAAAAAAAGGTGCCGTGTGGAATTATTCCGATGAATTCCAAAACTCTTTTGAAGACATAAAGAACATATTAACATCCTAATTATCGTTAACGCATTTCAATACTGGTTTGGAAATAATTTAGATTCAGACAGTAATTATTATGGTATGAAAGCAGTTATTTGTCATAAATTCAAGGATAATAAAATAAATGCAGTTACCCGTGCATCTAGGATGCTAATAGCTGCTGAAAAAATTAAGTCAAATCGAAAAAGAAGCACTATTGTTTTTGCTGTGAAATATTCACAAAACGGTACACGGTAGGAAATATATTCTTCAATCAGATCAGCATCCATTATGAGTATTTTTGTTTCTAAAAAAGGTATTCCAACATATACTGCCATAGCTTGCAAAGTTTAGAAACGTCTTCACTGAACGATGATTTTAAGATGAAGTATTTACCATCAAAGAATTTGGGACATGTAGATTGTTTGTCCAAATTGATCAAAAATTTAAGGAAACGTTTGAGAAGACGGTGATTGCTTCTTTAATGTCTGAAAAGGAGATAAAAAGTCTTTTGTGTGACACAATAAGGAAACTACCCGTGAGTTTAGATGAAATTAAAATACAATCCAAGAACGATAACCACATTTTGAAAATTATGCATGATGCATGTTGCAAGAGTGAGATGGAAAGAAAGAAAAAAATAAACCAGGTGTTACTGAAAATAATAAGTATTTTCCCATATTCGCTAATGTACTGATTTACGCTGAAAGAGTCGTAAGTTCTGCTTCTTTGTAAAAGGGGTTTTAAAACAGTCTCATATTGGACATTCTGGAATATCAAGAATGAAATCCCTTATGAGAAGTTACGCCTATTGGCGTAAAATGGACCAGGATATTCAAAATGTGGTTAAATTATATAGATAAACTGATAAACATTGGACTAGGTTGCCTGATGATCAAGCGAATGTATGGTGCGGATTGACAGATTTTCAAAATGGCCTGAAATATTTAAGTGTAGAAAACTGTATATGTAATTTTTCTTCCTAAAGTATTTTCGAGATTTGGAGTTCCAGATACTATATGTGTCTGATAATGGTATGCAATTTACTTTGATTGAATTTCAAAATTTTTGCAAATACTATGCAGTTGAACATATAACAACGCCACCATACCACCCAAGATCAGGCTGGACATTTTTTTTTTTTATACTTTCAGGGGGGCATTAAAGAAATCAAACTAGAAGGAGACTGAAGAAGTAATGCTCTAACAGTTTTTAAATATTTATAGGCCTTCTCTTAACCCAACTACTGCATCGGGGATATCAGTAGAGGAATTAATGTTCACCAGGAAAATTAAATCAGTTTTTGACAAATTACTACGCATAATACGAAATTAACTATAAAATCTTTCAAAGCTGAGAATATATTTTTTCTTCAGGAATTACAAGGCAGGAAGAGAAAGTTGGGAAGTTGGTGAAATAGTAAATCATATTGGCAGGTTGATGTCATGATCTGAATTTTGCTACATAAAAAGCATGTCTGCCTTAATTGGTTTAAATTCCTTCAAAATCCAAGATATGCTATGTAAATAAAAAAAGCCAACAAGGAAATTTACTTATAGAAGTTCTGTACGATACTGTTGACTCCAGTTATAATTATTCAAAAAGTTAGTAAAAGAAAAAAGCAATCCAAGTGAAATGTTGGAAGTGGACCACCCCCCACTCTGTCCAAAAAAAATAAAGAAAATACGTATTTGAAAGAGAATTCGTAACTTAAAACGGGGGTGGCGCTGTGCAGAAAGACAACCGACCTTCGCTGACACTAAATTGTTGAACATCGACTCTTCTATTCAATATGTGAGAAACGTCAGCTCATAGGACCAAGAGTCTC
>CAHIKZ030005586.1:50000-142500 GCA_903632075.3 Acanthosepion pharaonis
AAGAACTACAACCGAAAAATATTGTTTCTTATTTACAAAATCCCACAGATGAAAAATAACTGTTATAAAAAGACATGATTAACAGAAAAAACTTTTTTTTTCTCTCTCACATGCTTTAATTTATAAAGAATCAAACAACATAAAACAAAAAACTTATCAATAATACTTTATCCAAACATGTGGTAGGGGCAAAATTAATGAACTTTAAAGAACTTTAGAAAGAATAACAAAAGTAACCCAGATTGAACTCCTAAAATAAAAAGCATCATTAACTTATATTCATGTAATTAAATGTTCTTAATTATAAGCATGATGAAAAAGACAATACGTTACTGTCACTATTTATTGTAAAATGTTTGAAGCATCTAACCTAAACCCAACAAATAATTTGAGACCGCAAATGTACACGCTACGTAATAAAAACATTTTTTATGAATTCTTGTGTCATTTGGAATATTGCATCTATAATATCAATAATCAAAAACCAATATTAAATTCTCATATTTATCAGACAAGCACAACACTCTCTCGTACGTTAAATTGTCACTTATCAAAACACCAGTGAAATTCGTTCGCATATCGACCATCATATCACAAAAAGATAAAAAAAAAAGATTAAGTTTCCTGTTCCTTCTCTCTTCACTCAGTCTGAAGTGTTAACATCTGCTGATAAAGTAGAATGTTTAGCTCGTAAACTCTCTACTTCGACTCAACTAGGATATCTTTGCCTGACTTTCCACTTGGAATTGACTCTCTGTTGAGTAATATGCATGGTTTGTGCTATCATTTTTTAATATGGATCCCCACAAAGTATGTGGACCTGATAATATCCCTGTAATAATCCTTAATAAAGGTGATCCATGGCTAGCTTCTGTTTTCTCTAAACTATTCAAGAAATGACTGGCTTCCCCTTGCTTTCCTGCTTCTTGGAAATCCTCTTCTGTAGGATCAGTCTTAAAGAACTCAGGTGAACCGATTGATTTTTCTAGCTACCGTCCTTTTGTCTACTACTTCTTTTTGGCAACGTACTAAAGCCATAATCAGCTCTAAATAGGTTAATCATCTCACATTTCAAGGTCTTCTTTCAGTCTATCAAGCCTAAGATAAGAAAGTTTAAGCTTGGATTGTTGCTTTGGATATCTCGAAAGTATCCAGCTGGGTTTTGAATCCCGGTCGTTTTCACAAGTTAAAAGGCTATGGTATATCTGGACGGATTTTTAAACTGATTCTGTCTTTCTTATCAAATCGCGAAACGAAAGTTGTCCTGAACAGACACTCTTCTAGATCTCTTTTGTATTAATGCGGGTGACCCGCCCCACGGGGCTCTATCATTGGACCTATTCTGTTCTTAATTTCTATCAATGACTATCTTTATGGCATCAGTTCTCAACTCGTTATCTATGCTGAAAACTTATGTCTCAGTGACTTTACTGCCTTGATTGGGGTGAAAGTGATTAAAAATTACAACATGCTCCACTGGATACAAGAAAAGGTACAACATTCTCGAAGCATTTTTTATGAAAAAGAAATAACAAGCATTATATAAAAATATATTTCACCAAAAGAGACAACATTTTAAATATATATATATATGTAAAATATTCCACATGCATATAAAATAATAATACTTATAAAATATGTGATACATTCTCCTTTCGAGTGCTGGCAAACTGTGAAATCCTTTTACACATGATGTCATTTATATGATACACGTGTATTTATATTTAAGATGCAGCGTATGAAAAATGCAAGCATACTGTCAATAAATCTTGTCTGAAAATATTCTTGAATGACTGAAATGAGTGAAAACATTTAAGGAAAAAAAAACAGAAAAAAAGCAAGAATTATGAAGAGTTTATCCACAGTTTTGAATTTGATATACAACTATTTATTCAAAATTTAAGAAAACTACAAGAATTAAACAGTGTGAATTTTTCCTTTGAATTTAACAAAATATATATAAATGCGTGTGTTAGCTTGTGTGCGGAGCCCCAAATCGCCATGACAGTGTATGACAAGTAGTTGAATAAATTGAAACCACCAATTCTTCGTCACGTGATATGAGAATATATTGCACGCGTTTAACCATATAAACTTATATAAAGTAGCCTGAGATCATAGAAAAGGAATTTTGCTTGAGCTGTGATAACATAGTTTAATGTGCAGTCATAAATGATCAGAAGATCTAAAATAAAAGAATCTCATCACGAGTTTGACTTCCCATCCTATTTCCATTGGCCATTCAACTCTCAACTACAATGAGAGTATACTGTGTTGTCATTCGTTGATATCGGTGACATTAGACGGAACGACACCGGGCACAGAAAAGAAAGAATTGGTGCTATGCGAAAATAGGTTTTATATATACGAAGGTTTGTCAACAGGTTTGTAGCTCTACATGTATATATTAACTGAACTCTTATCTGAAATGTTCTATGTTAAATTTCCATTTATGTGATTAATATTCACTATGGAATTAAGTGCAATAACAAAGAAGATTATGCTGAAAAATATATATTTTTATAAATTGAACACTATTTATCATTAGGCCTACTGATATATCTTCGTTTAAATATAGGTAGATACTAAACGTCGGAGATTTTTTCTTATAATTACATAGAACAAAAACAGTACCATATCTATAAAAAAAAAGAACGACATTCCTACTCGCTATAAAAACAGAATATCACAATTTTTACTAAAGTCGAGCGAAGAATTGCTGAGTTAGAATCGTTTTCTTTGCCTTTTATGCTGTTTTCCATTATTGAAAATCTGAAACCAAATCACTATATTCTTATTCACTTATGATGACATATTCACACAATAACTTTATAAGAATTTATTTGATTTCAATGAAAAATTTAAGTCCCGCGAAATTTTAAAATGTTGCTATAATTTTCTCAAAAAAGTCACTGTCGTGACTGAAATGTTTTCAATGTATTTTGGTGAAAAATATTTTTTAATATCTGATTCATGTTTAAATATCCTTTAATAAAAGTTAAAGTTTCTTGTAAAATGTTATTTGTACGTTTTTAGTTCTTAAATGCACCAAGTCTTTCTTTTACGCACTCTCAACAATCAAATATCATTCCTTGGATTATGAATACAATTGATTCATAATAATTTATTAAATTATTGCAATATAAATTTTCATTTCTTTGCAACATTTCTGTAGTGGTCCAAAAGGAATCTCTAACATATACAATTTTAAATTTAACGAACAGATAGATATATAATCACCTTCTGTATTAATGTTTGTTTTGAAAAGCATCCGTTTTAAATAAATAATTCATATACAAGCAGAATTACTCACAGATTCAATGTCTAGATACGATTAACTCCATAAACTAAAAATATATACATCATTTCTTTTTTCTGATGAACTGAAGCGGTTTAGACAGAAGCGCAAAGTAAAAAAATTCCTCCTGTCGACACCTTATTGACTTTTGTTCATTTCATTCGAACAGACGTTGTTTATTTGATCCTCTGTTCAGAATCTTTGCAATATTCAACTTAGCCTAACATTTTTTTAATTTCTACGTTTTTGTTGAAGTTGATTCGCCTTCAGCGTCTCCACCTCCGTCGCTATCAACACTGTGTGTGTGTGTGCGTGCGTGTGTGTGTGTGTGTTTATAAAAGTTGTTTGCTGTTTCTAGATAAGTTCAGTGCTGTTTTTGCGCCTTTCTGATGCTAGATAAGTTTGTTTTGCTTTCCTTCTCTAAACTGAATCTACAAACACCTCACAATAAAACCTCATATAAGACACGGCAATATTTCACCTTCAGCAAAAGGGGAAATTGGAAAATAAAAAATATGAATTTAAAAATAATTTATTAATTAAAAAAATAGAAATCAAAAATTGCCAATTAAAATAATTAACCTCATGAATCAGAATGAACTTTAATGAATTTAGTTTGAGGAAAATAAAACCTAAATAAGATACACTCCTGATCAAATATTTAAGACCACTTGAAAATATTTTTTTTAAAAAGACTGTTTTTCATGGAAAAATTTTAGACATTTCTTACTTAAGGTTACTAATTTTATAATCTAAAAGGCTATTTAGACAAAAAGTTATAATCCGAACATTTTATTGAGAAATTGACATTTTTGTAAAATAAGGCGTGTTACACTTGATCAAAATTATAAGACCAGTGGGTATAAATTGTTAGATCTAGGGTAATTCAAATGTTTTTAGTTCAGTTAGAGATTAACAATTACTGCTTAAAGGTGTCACCATGCCTAAAGCAAGCAAACTTACCGAAGTTGAGCATGCTCGAATTCTAGATTTCCATAATCAAGGTTTGTTACAGCGGGCGATCGCAGCTAAGGTAAATCGCAGTAAAACTGTGATTTGCAACTTTCTAAAGTACAGCGCGAATTATGGAAACGCAACGTCTACTGGTAGCCCCCCCCAAAATTTCTCCGGCATTGAGTAGGAGAATAAGACGGGTGGTTGTGAAAGCCAGTGGACTTTCTTCTAGTCAAATTAAGGCATCCACAGATGCTGATTGCAGTCCAGTAACCATCAGACGACAAAAAGGCCTGGTAAATAAAAAGCGCAAATCCTCTACTGCTTCCACGTCAAAAAGTGAACCGTTTATGGTTTGGTCGGGAATACCAAATATGGGACATTGAGAAGTGGACGAAAGTGCTGTATTCTGATGAGAAAAACATTCAATCTAGTTGGTCCTGATGGCGTCCAACAATATTGGTATAACAAAAACATGTCCCCTGAAATACGTCATAGTGGTGGATGGCCCCTAATGGTATGGGGTGCCTTTTCTTACAGAGGGACGATGGAGCTCTAGCTGATGCAGGGTCGTCAGACAGCTGCTGGTTATGTTAGCATGCTACAAAAAGCATCGTTGGTGACGGAGGGCCATCATTTGTGTGGGGATGGATGGTTATTCCAACAGGATAATACTGCAATCCACGCTGCATACCGGACCTTGACCTCAAGAGACATCCTGCATGCTCACCGGACTTGAACCCAATTGAAAATGTTTGGTGATGGATGGCAAGAGATGTTTATCGAAACGGCAAACAATATTCAACAAAAAATGAACTTCGTGAAGCTATCTTCTCGAAAAATTGTTAATTAAATACTCACTCAGAATACGAATTCTTCTTACACTCCAAATAATGTTTCGGTTTAAAAAAAAACACCAAGGGTTGATTAGCTGTAAAAATAAATCAATCAATACATTTTCGATCTGAAAACTCAACTTCGAAGCCTAGGCTTTCATGATACGAAGAATAAACGATCAACTACCAAGAAACGAACTTTGTGCTTTTGTACCATGCCAAAAGCTCAGGAAGGTCTACGTTTCAATTTCCTAGGATGTCTTCAGAGGTCTGCGAATCTCATTGCTCATTGAAATATTGGTTACCGGTCATTATATAATTGTCTTAGACAAATTGTCGGTGTTAGCGAAGTGTGATCATGGTCAAGAATATCTTGTATTAAAAGTATGCAGTTGTGTTTGTAATAGTTTTGGATAAGAATGAAAATTACATAAACATTAAAATCTTCTGCTACATGCCATATGTGTCTGTATGTGTGCGTGCACAAGTGTTCCTGTATGTATTTGTGTGTTAACAAACCAAAATGAGCGCATTCCATAAAAATATCTTTAATGAAGAAATCCTGCACCAAAGGAACATTATCATGTAAACCCATTTGATAAAAATGATCCATAATCAACAAAGAAATGGCAGTTGACAAAGGTTCATTTTCTATTGGATATCTGCTATTGAAATGACGTCTTCTATCTAACCTTTAACCTTAGTCTTCGAATAACAATTTCTTTTTTCCCTACTAGAATTTATTTTATTGTTTGAATTTGGGAACAGATCAACGTTTTTCATAAAAAGCTAATAAAGAAATACAATGAAAAGATAATAATGTGCAATAAATCGCTACGAACAGAAATTAATTTTGCTTTTAATTGTGATTATTAGCAATATCAAAAAATGTGAGTAACTGGTTCTTTTATTCCTTTGTAAAATATCGGATCCTGGAAAAAAAACATTTCGGCATCTAAACTAAAGTATAACTCACATTAGAAAAAATAGTTTGCAAAATTTAATTCAAACTGGGCATCAAAGAGCAAAACAGCGAATAACGTATTTAACATGATTGATGTGTAGATCGATGAAGGGACAATTACTACAAACAAAAGTAGTCGGAAAGTAGCAATTATTGCTGAGAGCAACAAAAGAAGCTGTGGAGAAACATTATCTCCGTGAAGCAATACAATATATACCATCTTTGAGAGTCAATTACAGAAATTCTTCATTTTCCATATCCTATAGCTGTTTGTCACCTGGTCAAGTAAATAAAATTTAACTGAGTATTCAGTTTGATCTTGACTGGATACGTGTGTGTGCTGTGCCAAAACTAAAATACCAACGTGTTATTTTACTCCGAAAAACTATTTCCTGCCAAATCAACGTATTCATGATGAGATTTCTCCATATTGTAATAGGTGACCATATAAGAAGACTAGAACAGGCGAAGTAAAGATTAGAAGATACAATTGCGCGTGCCTCATTAGGATTAGGAAGAAACATACAAAGATCATTTTCTAGGGCGGTATAACCACTTCTCACTTGTGGCAAAATTAATAATATTTTTAATAATTAATTTTAAAAGGAACGAGCTGGAATCTGCAGTTTTCGTTAACTGAAAGTGTGTCATTCTTCAAAATGACAATACTAAACCAAATTCAGAAAAATAAATCTAGTGATTAAATAATGTAATCCTGATATCTTACCATGTCAAATAAAATCAACAGGATAAGTATGATTGATCGGACGATTGTAAATTTGAAAATAATAAAGGGATTAATTCAATATTAAATCAATTTAATCTACAATCCAAGGATATTTAAATAAAGAATAAAGAAGTAGTTTGATGATGTGATTTTGTCATTACAATAATGATTATATTCTTTATATATACACAAACACACACACGAGCGTGCGCGCACACACAAACACCTACACACACATAAACACACAAACATACAGACACACACACATCAAGATAATACCAGGTGAAACCTCAATAGTCTCCGTAGTTCTCACCAGCGTGCTCAGTTGCTATATCAAACGGGAACCACTATTTTCAGCTGTATCAGCGTGACAGCTCTCGTCAAAAATAGGCGTGCATTTCGTTGCTTCTCGCAATAAAATGTAAGCGAGTCTTCGAATTGACTAAGAATTTTGGCTCTCGTAATTACTGACGGATCTGTAATAGGGCATTAAATAATTGTCATTTCTCTATTCCTCCCCTCTTCAATCAATTTGAGTTGTTATCATCTGCCGATAAATTCTCCTCAAACTCTACTCTTGATTCAACTACAGTATCACTGCCTAACTTACCACTTAGAACTGAGTCTCTGTTAATTGATGTGCATATAACCCCTTCCCTGGTTTCTGCTATCATCTCTAAACTAAATCCCCACAAAGTATTTGGACACGATAGTATTCCTGTAATAGTCATTAAGAAGTGTGTTTATGGACTGGCTCCTGTTATTTGTAAACTGTATAATAAATGCCTTGCTGCCTCCAAAGTTCCTGCCTGCTGGAAGTCATCGTCTATTGTTCCAGTTTTTAAGAACTCTGGTGAGCCATATGAACCCATCCGACTATTGGCCTATTAGACTTCTACCTCGTTTTGCGAAACTCCTAGAGGTGCTAATCAATGCTGAATTGATTCACCATCTATTATTGCAGAGTCTTTTCTCAGACAAGCAATATGGCTTTCGTTTCGCCAGGTCAACAGCTGATGTACTGACAATAATTGCGGAAAGATTTTATCATGCTCTAGATAAAAACGGTGAAGCCTGGGTTGTAACAATGGAAATCACGAAAGTATTTGATAGGGTCTGGCGTACAATTCATCACCACAAGATGAAATTTTACGGTGCCTCTGGACACATTTTTAATTGACGCACTTTTTCATATCAAATCGCGAAATGAAAGTTATCCTTAATGGCCACTTGTCTAGATCCTTAGTCCTACTTTGTCTTTAATTTTCATTAATAACCTTCCTGATGAAATCAGCTCTCAATTGGGCATTTACGCTGATGGCTCAACCAGTTACACCTACTTCGATAGGCTGATCAGTCCGACAAGTTAAAAATGGTAGTCGATGTCTAAAACGATTTCAAGTTCGTCGTTACTGGGGGTAAAAGATGTCTTGTTAATTTTAACACCTCGAAAACTAAATTTCTCCCAATTAATCATTTGAGAGACCTCCCTTTGCCTTCCATCAACATGGCTTATGCTAAACCTCCAGGAAACTGATTCGTGATGCCTTCTCGAGTTAACGTTCTCAGCTGACATGAAATGAAAAGATTATATTGAATCCATTACTAAGTCAGCTGCTAAGAAAATCGCTTCACTGTGTCATACAAGACAATTCTTCTTTCCATAATCTATCTTCCATATCTATACGTCTTTCATTCACGCATACTTAGAATATTTCTGGTGCCACTGCTACTTAACTTGAGCTCCTTGATAAAATCCATAAAAGAATCAGCAATATTATTGGTCCTGATCTAGCGGCTCGGCTTCAGTCTCTTTCCCACCGTAAAGCGGTTCTTTTTCCATAAATACTTTCATGGTATTTGTTCAGATGAGCTCTTCAATATGCGACCTAGACGTTTTGAATTTTTGTGCAGTACAGGATTGGCGTCGAGTTGTAGACGTAAGTTCTGCTAACAGATTCTTTTCTCGCTCTTCTCGTTTTTCAGTCAACTTTAATCTGCAAAAATTTAAATTCAACCTCAATTACTATCTACTGCACTCCTGATTACTCTTTTCGCATTCCCTCTCACTATTTTTCTGTTCCTAATTCTTCCACACGATGCAAACCCTTGTATTTTAGTGGTTTTACTGTTTTGCATGGGTGAAACTGAAATATAATATATATATATATATATATATATATATATATATATATATATATATATATATATATATATATATTGTAGGTTTGTGTATGTGTGGAACACAGTTAAAGAATTGTCGAAAAATTCAACAGATTTAAGTAATATTAGAAAAAGTCAAAATTAATTCATTTTTATGCACAAAATCGTTTTCAATTTGAATTTCTACATTCAATATATATATACGCATATTAATAAATCAGCAACGTTAACAACGCGCTGACGCCTTTGAATTTTTCAGACGACGATGTTTATCTTCTGCTACGAAATTTGTAAGATCAATCCAGAAAATGATCAATAATTTTTTCCCTCCTAAAAATAGATATTTTAAAATTTGGAAAAAATTTATTAACCAATAAACTCTGAGTTTTAGATTTCTGGAGTCTATTTCTTATAAATAAATATTCGGGATGTTATGTTAGTTTTCAGTTTTCCCGTAAACCTTTTCCAGGTTCGGTCGGTCGTTGTTTTTTATGGACAAGCTGGATTCTCAAATCGTTCCGCATATTTATTTGTGTATACTTTATTACAGAACCTTAGCGATGTTAAATTAAGCACATTTAGAACATACGATACGATTTATTGTTAACTAACACAGATTTTAGCGGTATTAAAACAGCTTTCTTTGCTTGCTGGCTACTACAAAATTATACGCATTAATAAAACCTTTCTCGGGAATTCAAGTAAATGAGGGAAAGAGGAAACAGTCCAGTCTTAGCTCTTTTGTTTAGGGCTATTGTTTCTGGTTATTTAGGTCATTTATTTATTTGATTAATTTGGTTTTATTGTTTTGGTTTGATTATTTTACTTAATGATTTGTTATGGAGAGCGACATTTTCTAGTGCATATTCGACTATGACACTCAATCTCAATTTCATTGTCATTGTGTTGTGGGGTGCTACAATTTGAACAGCACTATGTACGTCCAGAACATCGTTCATCTTGTTATTCTTTCAACAGATACATGATATAGTTTGTCAGAAAAATAATCACCCTCGACAGAATGCCTATACTTCTCTGCATCCTTTTCAACAATATCACTGGCCGTCTCTGTTAGTCTTCAACTTTTGCGGAATTTCCTCAACAGGTGTGAAAGGCGTAGAATAAGGTATTAAAAAATTACATTTATCATATACACAATCGTAAGTATGCGAGGGTATAGACCTGTATTAATGCTAAACGTAGATATACAACGGGGTCTGAGTATTTTTGACACAATTCTTATTTTGGTATCTGTGCAAGGAATGTTTGCCGTCAGCACACACACACACACACACACACACACATATATATATATATATATATATATATATATATATATATATATGTATATATATACGGAAATGGTGACACTCATATCGCCATTTTCTCTCGTGTTTTTTATTATTTCCTGGCTAGCCATTGGCAAACATTTCTACTTGCCGTGTTCAGCCTACCTCGAATTTGCTGTTTTAATAACATTCGTCTGTTCACTGATTCATTTTGACTACTTTCTTTATCGTATAATTTTCATTAACATTAACCTTCCATTGATATTTGTGCATTTATATATATATATATATATATATATATATATATATATATATATATATATATATATATACGCGCAAATGCGGGGTACTGAGATCAATACCGACTGAGCAACGATAGCCTGAAGATGGTAAATCTTGGGTGTTTGATTGGATCATTGAGGGATATTTACCAGAGAATATTTTTTTAATTGCTTTTTTATCCTGTTTATAATTAGGGTGAATTTAGTTAAGATAGAATGAGTTAATGGCGTGTTTATTTTTGTTTGCGCCAGGAAGGAGTCTGGCGTCATTTTGTCTAAATTTTGTTAAGATTAAATTATTTGTTCGTCGACAACGTGGTTAGGGAAATTATTGTTGATTAATGTTAGTTTAATGTTGCTAGGTTCCTTATAGAATAATATGTCCGAAGAAGAGATTACTTTGTTTCGGTAAATTATGCTCTTTTGTAACGGCCATTTCATATCTGTGTGGACATTCACTTTTGTAGTTGAGTAAATACGAGTTTCTGCTAGTATTTTATGTTTCGGTTTTTTGTTTGTTTTTTGTTTTGTGGTTTGTAAAAGGTGGTGGTAAAATTATGACCATTGGCATCGACTAATAAGTCAAGGAAAGGGATTTTAATGTTAATGTTGAGTTTGTAAGTAAAGTGTAGAACAGAGTTATTCGCAAAGTTTCCTTCAGTTTTTTTTTTCTAAGCTACTTACTAATCTGAATATGTCGTCAATATAGCGTACGTATATGGCAGGGACATCTTGGTGGAATTATTGAAGACATTGTTCTACATGACATAAGCAGAAAATGGAAAGAGTCGGTTCAGGGGCTGAATTCATCGTTATGCCCTCACTTTGACTATAAATGCTGTTATAATAGCAGTAAAATGGTAATTATGTCATGTAGAATAGAAGTCGTTTTCGTAGTATAGTTAGTCTAATTCTAAAAGGTGGGAATGAAGGGTGAGAGCATCCGTTCTGTAGGACAATATCTATAGTTTCTTTCACTAGGACAATAGTAAATAAACTTTTACGTCTAGGTTGACTAGGACAAAAACTCTAGAAGCTTTATACAATATAAACAGTGAATATCAAGTAAAATAACATTCACCACAGAAGATGGTATCTTTAAGTGCATATGATATGATATATATATATATATATATATATATATATATATATATATATATATATATATATATATGAAAAGATTAACTTATAAATAGCAATTTTATGCCGAATTTAGTGTTATTTTACACGCGTCACGTTCATAAGATTTTGCTTTTAATATTTTGCTTTTGATATTTGTACAAAATGGAATAAAAAGCGGATTGACAAAGATGCAGAATAAAGTGAAAAAATTGAAAGAAATTGGAAATGCTGTTTAAAACCAAAACCCGTGAAGACTGGAAATTTTACCAAGAAACATCGATGTCGGGATAAAATTGATATTTAAAAGTATTAAAATAAAATATAATGAAATATTTGTATATTGATCCATTTGAACTATTTTCGTAAATATCAGAAGTGTACGAAAAATGATTTTCTCTCTAAACAGATAACGAATCAAAGCTGAATTCCCACGGAAATAAAACATAGCATCCCTTGACTTTGTGACAGAGAAAACAAAATCTCACCTTAAAAATAAGGCTTTAGCTATGTTTGAAATATGTAATCGGCGAAATGACATTAAAATGATCATTATAACAGGAGGGGGGTTACACCGATATCTGTACATGCAAATCAAAAGAATAAACAGAAAAAAGACATTGTTTTAAAACAGCAGCATACACCTTGTAGCAAGTGATATACTAAGTAAGCTCAGCATATAGGAGTCACTAAAAGAACAGGCGTTGAATTCTAATTTCCGAAAGTTTCAGTGTCTTTTGTAACATGAGTTGGAAAATTGTGGTAAATTTTACCTAGTTCTTTCAAAGTTAACAATTTCCACATGCATGTCAAACATGCAAATCCTTATGGAAGGACATAGTTTGACGTATACAGTTTTAATAACTTACAAAAAAGCACTGACCGTAATGTGTAGCGGAGGGTAAGCCTGAAGTACCTTTTTTTGCATGATCAAAAGAATTAATCCCTTGACAGTTGATTTTAAAACAAGCCAAAGAATTTGATCATGTCCTAAGAAGTTAAAACAGAAAACAAAAATGTATTCTTTATTCGGCGTTTTATGGAAAAATAAAAGCCCGAAAGCAAGACTGAATAAATGAGCTAATCAAAAATCCGCAAAATGATTCCACTATCGTCTATTACAAAATTTTGTCTAATTATCTGAGGTGACTCGTCAAAGGGAATCCATCTTGGCAGTAACACCGGAAGTCACAAGAGATCAGCGATGCACGGGTGATTCACTAAAATGGATGCCAGGTAATTAGACAATAGAATGAAAAGACCTGAATATAAAAAGCCGTGAAATTTTAATTTTCTTGCATATTTCATTCCTTTATTTTACATTGTATTTTTATTTCAAAATTTTGTATTTTACAAAATATTTTTCTTTCTTTTACCTTGGATTGCATAAATGCACTTTAGTGATGTGCTTTATTCCGTTTAAGGCAATTTAAACAGAAAATATCTGATCGATTAAAAAGGAGAATATTTCTCTGGAGGAGAAATGTTATAATCTAATATTAGATTGGCACATGCTCATAGCAGTAAAAGATATCATAGATAGAATAATTTCTCAATACAAGTGAATGATCCGTTAACATAACATACTATTCAGTGCTTATTACAGGCAAATGCCTTTTTTAGCAGTCACCCACGTAAAAGATGACCAGGCATAATTTTGCTTAACTTTTAGTGATCTGATGTATGGTGGTGTTTCAATTTTGCTAGGTGTTCGCTAACAGGTAAGTTTGACCAAAGTTCCAGTGATTCTTAATAAAATAAGAATTCCATACGAATGATTCTAAACATCTGAGATGAAATCTGCTTTTGTTTGCTTGCTTCATTTTTACTCTTGTGTTTATTTTTTCTCACTTGTAAGTTTCTTGTCTAAAATTACTAGAATGGAGAGATATAAGTTATAAATATTCGTTGCTGTTTGTTTCTGTAATTTCGTGTGGAACCCATTTTAATAGTTTTGGAATTTTTTCTACAGCTTTCAATCGACATACTACACTTTACTGATTGCACAAGAAATACAAATTTGAGAGAATTTCAAATACTTTGTACAACTTCCCTGATATTTTGTAAAATATTTTATAACTTAAATAATAACAATATTTCTTCTACATTTGGAAGTGCAGGGGTAGATTCATATGGTTTATATCTATGGGAAAACGGACCTGGCAAATCTAGTTAATAATTTACTCAATAAAGGCATGAAACTACTTTCCACTGTAATATCTCCTACCGCCAAATAATATGATACATTGATCTGTCACTTCATATAATTTTTGACATGACTAGAGTGGTTGAGTTAGTACTTAAAAAAATCAGTCTCCAATAAATGTCATGCGTTTTATCTAACAACCACGGTCTGTTAACCTCTACGCCAACATTGACAGAATACAGCCAATCATTGTATATGTGGACCACTGTTTATGTTTTGCTTAAGAATCGAAATAATTTAAGAGCCAAAAGAATATAAATGGAGACTGAAGTCTCATGATGAAAGGAAAATTGTTGTGCGTCTGGGCTTCCATCTTCATATCAGTGACATTCGTATGCTATCGGAAAAAATATCTCTTCTTGCAGAAAGAAAAGCTGAAATCATTCTTATATTCACATACCGGTAGGCATACTTACTTATATATAATCAATTTATCTATGTAAGCAGAACCAGAAGCAAGAATGAAGAAAAATTGAAAACAAGAGAGAAATTCATGAAAACAAAGGAAAGTGAAGGAAAATGAGATGATGAAATGAAAACTAAAGAGAATAAAAGACAGAAAAAGTGAGACCGTAAAGGGTTGAGAAAAGTGAGAAAATAAAAAAGTGAGAAATGAAAGAGTAAAGGAAACCAAATAAAAGAAAGAGAATGAAAGAGAGAAAAAGAGCGTGAATAAACTTAAAAAGAAAATGAGAGCAAAATAAAAAAAACATAGTAAAATTGAAAACATGAAAGAAAAATTGAATGTAAACGAAAGAATGAAAGAAAAATTGTAAGGAAAAGAGTTAAAAGGTGGGAATTTCAACAAAGTGAGAGGCAAGAAAAATGTGAGATCAGAGAGTGAAAGGGACTGTAAGCAAAAGAGTGAGAATGAGAGATGGCAGAGAGTGAAAGAGATTTAAGAAAAAGAGTGCGAATGAGAGAATAAACACAAAATGGAGTTGTAGAAAAGTGAAGAAACTAAAGGCTAGTAACTGTTTTTAAGTTACACAATATCTATAATCAATTTATGTGAAGAAGTCTAAATGATTAAAATTGGCAATTGAGAGAATGAATCAAGCTTTAGTGAAAAGAAAGAAGAAAAGCAATAACGAAGATGGTTCACAAAATACATTAAGTACATATTCATAAAAAAGAAACTTACAAAAGAATGATTGGAAAATCAAAAAAGGGCAGAATAATGTTCAAAGATAATTTGTATATATGAAGGGATTTCGTACACACGTCGTCAATATTATTTGATTTGCATAAAGTTGTATGAAAAAGACCCGTCGTAATATTTCACAGTTTTTAAAGATGAAGTGCCAGAAAATAGAAACCGCTACCTAATAAAAGGTAGCTCAACCGTTCGCCTGAATAACAGCGGCTATGCGAAATGACACAAAGTGTATGAATCAATGCAGCTTCTGCGTAGATGTATCCAAGACACCTTACAGTGCAACTGTATTCATTGAGTGTAACTACAAGGAATTTAGTTGAATGTTCAAAATATCGCCATGTGTGCACTGCGATTTAAAACTGGTGCGCGTTTCAGCCATTGGAGACGGAGGTCGATCGACTGTTTCATTTTCATGTATTACTTTGCTGGAACGAGCCAACACCCTCGAGAAATATGACTAGCTTAGAGGAATGAAAATTGTTTGGCAACTTTTATGTACATCACATCTCTGAAGATTGATTTCATTTTTAATAATGATCCTTGTGAACCTTCACAGAAAACACACAGAATTACAAATTTACTATTAAATTGCGCAACATCATGCTGACATACTGAATCCATAGCACCACGTCGCTGTCCTTGACACAGTAAACTCGACTGTCTGCCCATCCTCACTTTCCAGATTTGGCAGAATTCAAAAGCGTTTACGCGGCCTTCTGGGTGATGAATTATTTTCAACCACATATTCCCTTTTTCATGGAGGAAATGTTGCAAGCCAATTGCTGCTCTATCGCGATTTTGATCGCAAATGTTCAACTGAACGAAATTCCTTGGTTACGACAGTTCAGGTATTTTCCGCTGTTAAGACTCGACATGCCATATAAAATAGGTTCAATTCTTTTCGTATTCCATTCGTAAGAAGAATGTCCAACTCAAACAGCTTATACCGCGAACCTCTACTCTGTGGAACAGACTCCCGAGAGGATGCTTCCTCGATCACTACAATCTTTATTTAATTCTAGGGTCAGACATTTTCTATCCTACATATCTTGTCAATTACTTTTTAATTTTCTTCCATACAGCAACCTCATTGAGTAAAATTCTACTTTGAGTAGCTCTTGACCCTTATGTTCGTATTTGTTTTTGGTGAAAGAAAATAGCTGTGCGTTGTGGTTTAATGGATATCAGCTCAGAGTGAGAACACGGAGAATCGAGTTCAAATTCCAGTCGTATCCGTTAGATTCACTTACGCACAAATAACCTTGGGAAAGATATGAATCCATCTGTTCTCCTCCACCATGGGTTGAATAGCAAGACAAATTGGGTTCTCTAGCCCCGGTTGGCAACCAGTTTACCGCAGCCAAAAATGGCAACCTAAAATAAATCTGCCATGTCAGTCATGTATCGAGATCGTGTATCACGTATGGTACTTAACTGACTGAAAAGAAAATACGCTATTGTCCGAGAAAAACCTGTAGTCTCTACCTCCAGTTAGAGTGCCCTATGTTTCTGTTGAAGCTTAAATAAGCATGGAATAATACAACACAAAATGTACGTTAACAAAATGTATTGAAACAAAGAATAGGTACACAATATTTACAGTTAGTTTGGTATATTCTTGGGAAGACTGTTCCTGCATAATGGGTTGACTAAATCGCAGTCGGGCAGAGTCTCTGGATTCAATTTCTTAATCTCTACTATCTTCCCCGTCTTCCGGTACCAACCCATATTTATATGGTCGGTAGTCCGCTTATGTAAATTAGGTGTATCATACACAACAGTTTCTGATCCCCATCACTGTGTAGTCAGTTGTAAACATACAATGTCTGCCATAGTTACAAATCCTCTTTACCTATTCAGTCATTCAACTGAGTCTCTTGCTACATGCTGGGGAGAAGAAACAGAAATAAGCCCTTCTACTGCTGTTTCTTATACTTGAAACTTTAGTTTATAAGAAAACAAAAAACGCATGCTTCTAAACAACTCATTATATCCACTTCAATCTAGTCAAACACACATACAATCAACACGTGTGTACACTTATACGCACATATATCTGTTAACGTCCAGTAGTTTATATGTTTAATCTATGTCAAGGATGACAATAATTTTAACAGTTTTATTGATGCTACATGTTCAGGTAAGGTTGTTATGAGAGGGCGATTTTTTCAGAATATCATTGATCTAATCTCCGGTCGACAAACTTGGAATAGAATCAACAAAACATTATAGAGATGATTCAGAACACAGGGCGATGTGGCTGCATGCCTTTCCCAAGGGTATTAACGCGAAATATGCAGCCACATCCGGAACACAAACATAGTTTATTGATTCAGGTTTCCATGCCTGCAACCATTACACCACATTCACACATCGCCATCCAAGAAAACATAAACAACGAATACACACGGACGAAAGGAAAAAGACAATTGTATGTATGTGCTGTGTGTATATGTCATTGTATGTTTGTATGTTTGTATTTTGTGGGACGTTTTGTGAGTACACGCAGATTTGTGTGTATGTGTATGAGAGAGAGTCTACACCTGAATATGCCATGGGGATTATTGCAACTTCCAAAGTCAATTTTACTGAAATCTTTTGTGATGTTGACAGAATGTCCGCAGTGATTAATTTAAGAAATAGAAGGCTTTCTGAGGAGAATAACCTGGGCAGATGTTTCCAGGGGGTTATTCAGTGCGCAATTGGCTTCATCGTCTTTTTCATCCAGTTATTATTTATACATTTATTATTTTTGTCTTTCTGGCGATTCCAATCACTTCCTGACAAATATCAAGAGAGTGAAAAAGGGAAGAAATAATAAAAGGTATAATAAGAAAGAAAGAAAGAAAGAAAGAAAGAAAGAAAGAAAGGAAGAAAGAGAATTATACAGAAAATAGCAAAAGTAGGATAGTCGTAAGTTAAAAGAAAAACCAAGTCTCTAAAGAAATCCAAAAATAAAATAAGGTATAACTGGGTAGTAAGAAGAAAGAAAGAAAATAATTTAAAAAAAAATAAAAAAATACAAAGAAAAAAGAACTGAAAACAAAAGATGAAAAGAACAAAGACAGATTTCGAAAGGAACGATGTAAGAGAAGCATGAATAAATAAAAGACATAAAATAAAGGAATTCAAAGAATTAAAAAAGGAAAACCAAAGAATGGCATTGAAGAAATATCAAACATGAAAAGCCATGAAGTATTTATTTGGCTTTGGGTTACTGACAAGAAGAAAGCAAACGTCCATCATTGCACAATGTGATTGTTGTTATTTCTACTTCACTCGAGGATTTTATATTTTACACCACTGCGGATGAAAAAACCAAACTGATAAGGTTTTCAGATTTGCTGTCAAAGTAAAGTGCCTTTTCATTCTGAAAAGTTTTAAAATGCGATCAGTCATATCAATCAGTATTGTTTTATCTCTTCCTGATCAGATAAATTTATGAAAAGAAAAAAAATCTATTTAGTTTGATTTTGAATTGTATTTTTTAAGAAAGAATGTTCTACAAGACTCCACATTAGTGGTTATCGACTTTTTAGTGATTTTGTCACTGAATATACGGAGGCAAACAATCCTTGTCAAATAATAAAGGTGAATAATTTCAAACTTTAATCAAGTCGAGCACAATGTTACAAATACAAAAACTCGACAAGTACTAGACTATCTACAAAGTAATTACAATGTTCCACTGTCTGTTTAATCACATAATGTTGATTGAGTTTAACATAGTTGGATACGAGTTCATGTGGGCACCAGGGAGAATCAAGCTCTACACAGTAATTCTATTCTGCTCTACAGAAAGACACGCTTATAGTGGTTTAATTTGCTTGGTGTAGTCTGGTACAAGGCTAATAGGGAGGGACACCCAGTTTAAAACGAACTCACTACAGTGATGATTTCCTGTAAGGTTTGTTTTGCAACTACTGCTTTATGGCGTGAGGCCTAATAGGTATTTACTAAGCTCTACTAAACACTACTCCACGGTGTGGTACCCTGTTAATATGCCATAAGCAGGCGGGAAATAATGTAATCAATTTCCCTTAATATTATTGATTAATATTTATGCAGCATTTACATATCATTTAAGCATGGCGTCTTTGTTCAGTTTCATAAGTGCAAAATATTACATTTTTAAATGAAATTTCGATTTTCCGAAGGAATCCAGAAGTTTTAAAATGTCTCAATTTTAATTTACAATATACCAGTCTCTCTCTCTCTCTCTCTCTCTCTTTGCGTGTTTTTGTGTGGTCAATGTTGCTTTAGGACGTAAGCGATCACATGTTCTCGCCTTTTGATGCTCTCCGCAATTTACTTTTTTTTATTTTATGAACCCACTTATCACTGCAAAATTTGTACGTTTATCCATTTATTCAAAGTTTCAAATAGATTACACATTGTTTCATTTGCTTTTCTTACCTTCGATATACACTTAAATTTTCCAAGCCTCCTTTCCACATTGCCTCCTTATGAATGTTAGTAACAATTTCATTGCCGTTCAAATTAAACTTAGAACTTCCTCAAATTTCATTGCCGTTCAAATTAACCTTATTCCTCATTCATCACAACTTTGATATGACAACTAGCTTAAATAACAAGGATGCAAGCCTCTCTTCTCATAATCTGGTCAAATAACCAAATGTTAGATTTTCTTCCTTTAAAGAGTTTCTTAGCCAGTCTGTAAACTTTTCAACACCCCAAGATGTTCATATTTAGTTTCAAACCAATAATTTAGTTCATAAAAAAATTAAATTATTTGTTAAATATTATAAAATTCAAAATAAAGAAACTTTTTTATTGTAATTTTCAGCCGTTTGTCGTTATCCTTATCTTTGTTGTATTTTCTTTTATAATTCACAAAAGAAACAAAAATCCACATTAAAAAAATTAAAGCTATAAGAAATTACTTTTCAGATATTATCAAGGAATACTTAACCGAACATTACACATGAATTGCGTCTTCAATCCTCACTAAACGCCCTTTAATTGTGATGTTGTGCCAAACTAAGTGACAATGACAATAACCATAATGCAACACTTACAATGATTGAACCAATAAAATTACAGAAAAAATGTTTAAATCCTCTAAATAGCAAAAAGCTACGACAACTAAAAATTACAAACGAAATAAAATAAACGAAAGAGGGAAATAAAACAAATATTTGTTGCATGAAAAATTGTAGGGAAAATATATCAAACGAAATATTAATGGACAAAATAAGATAGATTCAAAACGAAACTGTGTTATTAATGATAACGGCACACAAAAAATATCGAATACTAAGTGAATGAGGACAAAACTGGACAAAACTGAAATGCTAGCTTGATAGAGAGGTGGAAGTATATTTCGTTATGAAACAAAATTTATACAAAACCTGGTTGATAGATAGATAGATAGATATGAAGAAAAATATGCGGAAAAAACAAACAAAAATCCTAATATGCAATTATGCTGTTTTAATGTTAATATAATGTCAACGTCGGACGTTTCGGTCTAGTAGACTATCTTCAGGACATATTCATAAAACATAATTAACATTAGACTATATTTAATTCAACATGAAAAGACGATGGACATAAGAGTAAGACTAATCAAAACAGACAACTGAAATTTTTCAAGATCAGCGTTCCATTTCAATATGATTACGTCGGCGTAACGTGGGCGATGTTGTGAAAACGTATTCCTAAAATATAGTATTTTTTCTTCATACTGTCGGATATATATCCATATATTTGCTTACATAGATAGATATATAGATTTCAAAGCATATTTTGTTGGTTATTAGATACCCTAAAATGCTTTTAATATTTATCCCGATTAACTTAATACGGCTTAAGACAAAGGAGTAAATAAAAATACGAAGACATGGTTGTGAGTATTTTGCAAGGAGAACGTGCTTCCTTCATTTAAATTGTGTATGCTGGTTCTTTCAGAGCTTAGACGTGAACCTCTGGCACCGCGCTAACAAATATGATATGTGATAATTTAATTGCCTGGATAACCCTTTGAAAGCAAAATTTATTTACCTGGTCACGATTGCTTACTGTCAACTTTAAAATACTGTACATGCATGTGAAGCTATCCACTTCATGCAATTGCTGGAAACATTATTGGAACTCATTTTTCCGGAATATTATTCAGTAATGTAATCAAGCGTTGGTAGATGCTAGATGTCAGTATATTTTTGTCCTTTCTTCAATTTTTGAAATAACCCCAAATTATTGGGACCTAAATCATGCAGATGACGAGAGCAACCCATTTTTGTAATGTATCTCTTAGGAAAGAAATCACGAAATGTTATTGCATCATGTATAAGAGCATTGTCAGGCTAGAGTTTGTTTTTTTCCTCTTAATAAATTCTCAAAGAACTTTGAGCACTTCCAAATAAACATTTGCATCCGTTCCTTAGGATTTATGCTACCCATTTCTTACAGCATCATGCACTTATTTTAGGGTTTCCTTGAGCACCTGTACCACTCAAAAACATTCAATTTCTTCAGAGTGTATTTACCATAAACCATTTTAATAGGGCTAACATTTCACTAGCCCTTTAAATCCACTGATGTTAATCAATTGCTCTATATTTCTCTAATTTTATTCCTTTACTGCAAACAGTATTACTGGAACACTTACAACTTCCTCTACTGCTCGGCAAAAATAGCTCACCTATTAGGCATCTCAAGAAAGTTGATGTTGAAGAATGTCCGGAAGTGCTCACGTTCAAAATTCTGGAAATTAAATTTTCACTTCATACATTGCTATTTCAGCCACCGATCTTAAAATGGCCTTGAAAATGTATAAATGAAGATGATATAAGAATATTATGCAACGTTCAAATACAAGCATAATGAAATGTCATTAACTGGCCTAAGAAAAGTTTTTAGCCAGGAGAAATAAACTACATCCAATTTCAAAATTTAATTAAGTAATTCCTATTCAATATAAATAAACAGTATTTGGAAGTAGTATGGAGTAGGTCTTCCATTTACTAGTTTCAGTGCTTGTATTAGATTTTTCATGGATTTGATCAAATTATCAACAACCGTCTGAACCATATTTTGCCACTCCTTTAAAAATATTACTTTAAGGATGACGTGATTTTGGTCGCACGCGTTCGAAGTCTTCGGTCAACGTACCCCCAAAAGTGCTCTATTGGATTCATGTCCGGATTTTGTGCTACCCATGGCAGTGATTTGATTCCTTGTGATTCCTTCCACGCTTTTGCTAATTTGCTCGTATGACATGGCGCTTCATCTTCTTGAAAAATGTAGACATTCTTACCAATCTGATTGGTTTCAAATAATGGGAGTAATACTTTCTCTAAAATTTGACAGTATTCTGGACCAGTCAGCCGTTTGTGAATAAGAATCAGTTCAGATTTCCCTTCAAACCAAACAACGACTCCATCCATGTTTCAAGGTCGTCTGTTAAGTGTTAAGTCTCATTCTGATTTCTCCAAACATAAACCTGTCCCGAATTCGAATACTGGCAGAATTTACTTTCATCTGACCAAAATTCATATGGTTTGCTCTCAAATTCTCTCACCCAGTCCATGCGCCTGTTGCTGATAACCTCTGAAATCAAGGGATTCTTTCTTGCAACTCTTCTTTGATAGCCTAGCTCTTCCAGAGTCTTTCTCACCGAATATGGCGACATTTCCATGCTGTTGGCGACATCTTTGACGTTCTGACGAAGATTTCTGATGACTTCCCTCATCATCACCCTTTTCGTTCACTCAGACACGTTGCTTAGACTTCCTGAACGCTGTTCCACACGACTATGGTCTTCTTCATTAAATTTCTTGACAATATTATTATCATTTTGATGATTAACCTAGAAAAAAACTAACAATTTCTCTATTTGACTTGCCACACATGCCATTAATATTATTTTCCCTTGTTGAAATTCATTAATGTCCTTACTTCCTCAAACTTTCATTGCAAAATATTCAAGGAAACCGTAAAATAAGTGCATGATTCTGTAAGAAATGGGTAGCATAAATCCTAAGAAACAGATGCAAATGTTTATTTGGAGAAAAAAGTTTGTGTCATTACATTTCGTAATTTTTAATCATTCTTTTTAAATTTCTAAGTAATTTGTAAAAAAAATCTAGCAAAATCAAAACAGCTAAGTATTGAGGTGAGAGCACAAATTGAGATTTTCTTCAAAGAAGACCACTCTCAAAGACAAATTGACAGGAGAGTGAAGAACTCAATATGGGGTACAATATTCGTTACGAAGACAGAAACAGATGCAAATGTTGAGCGAAAAAGAGCTGGAGCACCAAAGTGACAAATGTTGCTGAATATAAACACTTTATTATTGAGAGCAAAAGAAAAAGAAAGAAAACTGCTCCAGAATTCAAAACTGAACTTAATTCATCTCGACAGCAATCAATGTCGCTCTCAACAGTTAAAAATCTATTTAGATCAGCGAGGCTCAGGGGTTGCATAGCCATCAAGAAATCCCTGTTATGGAAGGTGAATAAACATGAAATAAACAGTTATGGGCAAAAAATCATAAGAACTGAACATGGAAAGAGTGGCAAAATATATTGTGGACAGATGAGTCCAAATTTGAACATTTTCGTAGTAAAGGGAAAGTATATCTGAGAAGAAAGCCAAGAAAAAGATTGAATGATGAATGTGTGATTCCAACAGTAAAGAATAATAGTAGTGGGTATGTTATATTGTGGACGAGAGAGAGCTAGAGATTTGATTCAGGTTAAGGAATTCATGAAGACATACTATACCATCTAGTTTACGCATAATTTGGAAAAAAAAACATCTTTTAACAAGACAACAATCAAAAAACTTTTCTAAATTATGTCAAAATTACCTCGAGTCAAAAAGGAACAGAATTTTAGAAATTATGACCTGGTCGCCTCAAACTCCTGACCTCCTGACCACTTTCACATTGAATAAGATGAGATTGAAAGCGAATTTTTTTTTCCGTGCCATCTACTTTTTTTTTTTAAATTTTAGAAAGAATGCCAAGAATTTATAAACCTGTAATTAAGGTTTTATTGCTGTTGCATGATAATTTTCTATAATTAAAATAAAAGCAAACACACGGTAGTTACTGAGATATCTCATTTTAAAGTATTTTGTTTAAATAAATGCAGGGTTTCCCCAAAACCTGTAGTGTATACGAAACCCAAGATATCCATCATGACACATGATGGATATATTTATATTCTATTTCAGGCACAGCTAAATGTGCACGATATGGTGACAGGTTTTCATAAAAGCTGCCTAATGCTTGCAGATAGAGTTCAGTGATAAATAACTTCTGTTCCGATAACCAAGTTCCTTCAGACAGTCTCTGATTTAGAGTTTTCACAAGTTGCTTGATGTAAATCTCACTTCGCATCGCCTAACTTTCTTTGAAATAAAAAAGACATCTATACACCCAGTCATTATACCGTACTACTTCTCCAGTTCATGAACAGAGATGCTCAGTGTGTCATCCAAATGGCAAAGAAATCAGGGTTACTAAACGGGATATTTATTGTGGAACATCTTAATTCACCAATATAAAACATGAATATGCCAAAAATACTAATCCCTTATTATTATTATTATTTTTTATTTTCTTTGATTTATGGCGTTTACATATTTCTTTCCGGGTCCCGCCCAGGGACCTAAGGTTAGAAATGGCGTCATGACACATTCCACTGACAAAAAAAAAAAAAAAAATGATTACATAGATAAAGCCCTTCGTAAGGTGTGGGCTGTACTTGTCAGAACAATTTTCTGTATCTCCTTGAGGCATGGACTTCCAGGAATCCGTTCAATTAGTCTACTGGAATCTTTTCCAACCAGTCCTAGGGCTCCAACTACAACAGGGATTGTTGATGTTCCCATATGCCACATTTTCGCGATTTCTATTTCAAGGTCCTTATACTTTGACAACTTTTTGAATATCTTCAAAGATACATTGCAGTCGGTAGGGACTGCCATATCAATAAGGAGGCACCGTTTTTGTTTGTGGTCTTTACTAACAATATCTGGGCGGTTGGCCTTGATTGTTCTGTCAGTGTGTATTGTGTAGTCTCATAGAATTGTAACAGGTCCTATCTCCGTAACCGGGTCTGGGTGGTGTTCATACCAGTTTCTTTCAGTTTTCTTCCCGTAGAAGTTGCAGATTTTCCAGTGCAGATATTGGCCCACTCTGTCATGTCGGGTTTTATATTCAGTGGGTGCCAACACCGTACAACCTGCTACAAGATGATCAATCGTTTCTGGATATTTATCACAGAATCTGCATTTTGGGCTGACACAATATTTTAGTATATGTGCTTGATAATTCCTAGTTAGGAAGCATTGGTCCTGCGCAGCAAGGATAAAACCTTCAGTTTCCACTTTCAACCCTGCACTACGTAGCCACTGATGGGTACGGGTTTTGTCTACGTCAGCTTGTTTGGTACGGGCAGAGTATTGGCCATGAAGCGGTTTATCTTGCCATCGCTTCTGTAACTGGTCTGTTGCATTCGTCTTAGCTATCTTTTTTAGGTATTTTGCAGTTTCAGCCGGTGTATTGTGCTGTAGTTGCAACTCTACGCCCATTTGGAACTCCATTTTGAATTTGTTGGCTTCCTTCATTACGGAGTAGAGACGCTTACTACTTTCATGTTCCTTGACGCATACCATCATCCAGTCTTCAGTAGTTTCCAAATATCTTTGGAGGCCAATTGTTGTAGTTTTGTAGGACAGTTCTAGTTGAACTAATCATCTGCCTCCTTCGGATCTGGGCACATACAGACGGTCGACATCAGCTTTGGGATGATGCATGCAATAGCAAGTGAGTAGCTTTCTCGTTTTGGCATCCAGTCGCTTAATTTCAGCTATGGTCCAGTTAAGGACATTAAAGCTGTATTGCACCACAGGGACAGCCAATGTGTTTATGGCTGATATCCTGTTTTTTGAGTTCAGCTCAGTATTTAGTACCAGACGTACACGCCTGTAGTATTCTTTTCTTATTTTTTCCTTCATTTGGGGGTGTTGTATGCCATCTCCTTCGCTAATTCCTAGGTACTTATAAGCTTCACCATGCTCCAGTTCCCTAATCTTTGTGACAAAATCTAAATCTATTAAGGGTGTTTCTGTAATTCTACCTTTCTTGAAAGTTACTTTTGCACATTTATCTAATCCGAAGTCCATGCCTATGTCGTCACTGAAGTATTTTACAATATTGAGGAGGCCTTTCAACTCATTGTCGTCTTTGGCAAAGAGTTTGAGATCATCCATGTAGAGTAGGTGATTGAATATTTTCTTATTTATTTTGTAACCATAGCTACTGTTGTTCAGTTCATTATTATTATTATTATTATTATTATTATTATTATTATTATTATTATTATTATTGTCGTTATTAGAAGATAGGAGGAGAGATAAACGCAAAAATAATAATGATAATAGTGAAAACAGTTCATATATATCAGAAAAGTCAAATAAAAACAATTCTTTATTGAAATAAAATAAGAAAATGAAAGAAATAAAAGGAAGAAATGATTGATGGCAACGCAATCGGAAGAAAAAAGAAAACAAAATCGCCCAAATAAATTATACATTTTCACTGTAGTATTGTTTTTGTCATCATAAGATTGTTTTTCTTTTTTCTCCAAATCACTGCCAGCTTGTCTGTTTTTTGAAAATTTCCCCATCTCCATGACAACCGTGATTGACTTAATATCCCCAATGTCAATTGTTTACAAACAATTTAACAAATGCGAATTTTAAGAATCAAGACATTAAAAATGAGCAACCCACTAAGACTTGAAATCCGAGGAAATTACATGGGTGACGACAGCTTAGTTCATCCATTATCTCATGACACTGCTCTTCTCTCACGTCTTTCCTGTATGTTCTAGTTTTCTTCTTTGTAATCTTCACCATGGAGACATCTAAATTTTGCAGCAACCTCAATTAGTTTCATATACAATTAGGTAATAAAGAAGGTACATAAATTTGATACAGTATAATTACCAAATCAGCTTAAAATCCGAAAGCAGAAATTGCATTACGTCTGATGTACTTATATCTTTTTAGAAGAAACCTTCTTTGATAGATAGATAGATAGATAGATAGATAGATAGATAGATAACCAGTGAGAACAATGAAACCAATATTTTGGGGGCAAAGTCAGTTTCAAAACCTAACGGATCATGTGGCTCTCCACATTTTGTATATATATAGTACCCCGGAACTTATACAAGTAAATGTATTTGTCATTTTTTTTTTCAAAACAATTATTTAGTTTTATTTTTTATATTCCTGACTATTGGGATTGTATATTTTATATTATATTTTATTATATTTTATTATATTTGTATTATATTATATTTTTATTATATTTTATTATATTTTTATTATATTATATTTTTATTATATTATCACATTTATGCGACACATGTTTCATAACTCTGACAAAATGTCTCTCTATTATTCACTCTTTGCATTTGATGTAGACAGCAACATCCAGTACCAGACTTTTTCTATTATCGAATCTACTTTCCTAACATAGACTGAAAAATGCGTTTGAATCTCAGTCTTGTAGAACTTAGTCATATTTTAATTGATAAGAGAGACACTGGCTTATAGATATAGTGCTGATTTGCATGATCAAACCTTAGTCGTTTGCTCAATTCTCAGTGGAACACCGTTCCTACCTATTTATGTCTACATTTGCATTCCTTGTAAACCAACTTGTTCCAATAATATGATTGGCTGTTTCACCTTTGCCAAAGATATATATTACTTTCATTTGTCCTAATCCAATTTTCTGAAGTGACATTTCTTTCAAATCACTTCAAATTTTGTTACTATGTTTATTAACTTAACAACAGAAATAACAATTATAACTGGAATCATTAAAATTCATTTATTATATAACTATTGCAATTAAAATTGAAGTATTTTTTAAATTTTAATTTATTTTACTTTTTGACTTCAAATTATTTTTATTTCATTCTTTTTAAACGCTTATTTTATTTTGCTTATCTTGCGTGATCAAGTTGCAAGAATACTTAAAAGCGTTTTTTTTTTTATTTTCTGTTTCTAAACAATAGGAACCTCCACTTGGGCACGTAAAAAACAGCATGGCATGATAAAAAAGGCCCCAAACTCAATAAAAACAAAATTTTGTCATTAAAACGTTTATATTATTATTAAGTGGAAAGACTAAAGTATTTTCTTTTTATTATTTTTTGAAATTTTTTACTCCTTTTTAGCACGTTCGAAATTTTGGTTAAAAATATTGTTTTTTTTTGTTAGCGGCGGACCAAAGATAAAGTTTTTTTTTAGCTTTTTCCGGTGAAAAACACATTAATTTAGAAATTTTCTCAAAAATCAAATAATTGTGGGATTTTAATGAGACTTTCAGGACATATTCAGAAATGAATTACCTTTCTGGGGATTTTTTTTTTTTAAAAATCTCGGTAAAAATATTTTTTTTACATATGTTACCACCCCCGTACTTAATTTCATGAAATTTCGAGAAATTACATTTTTAGGGTGTGGATTTTTAGTTAAAAAGCAAGACGCCTTAAAGAAAGTAAATCATCAATTTTTTTGAAAAATAATTGGCCTTTCACCAAAAATCTACTCTGAATTTTAAATTTAAAAAATGGAATAAAACTATGACATTATTAAGCTATTAATTTCTTTGATAAATAAGGTTTATTAAGGACACTATTGCTTTAAGAAAATTGCCTCAGTGAATAATTAATTTTTACAAGAATTGTTTTCATTTTTTAAAATTTTAATTAAACAATTTGTAATATTAAAAAAATCGTTTAAAATTCTTCATTGCTTTCAAGGTGGTGGTTTGGTGATATTCCTAATCAAAAATTAATTTTACGAATCAAAAATTGAAAAGCTCATAACAATCGTTTGAGACAAGACATTCTTAAAATAATTTTTTAAAATAATTTTTAGTTTATAGAGCATTCCTCCTATGGGAAGCTGTATACGACATAATCATTTAAAAGATCAAGTGATTTAAGTGCCGTCTGACACTTTCCTTATTCTATTCTGTTTCATCGTTAACGTCTTTACAAATCATCCCTTCAAAATTTCAAAGTAAGATTTAAATTTAAAGTACTATAAAATTTAATAACAAAATAACCATCATGATAACAATTAATAATAAATAAAATACCGTAAAATTTCATAAATTGTTGATTTTTACTACTAACATGGTATTTTATGTCGGTTATTAAATTTTAAAATTAGTCTAAGATAATTTTATATTACTCTAAATGTTATTATTTTTTGTAACTGGTCTGCAAACGTAACTAAAAGTCAATAAAATATTAGATAATGGGTGAAAATATTACTTTAATTTTAAAAAATTACTACGTAGTTAAAAATCAGAAAATAGATTTCGTAAATTTATGGCAAATATCATCATCCATACTGACTGTCATCACCTCGTAACTTATCGGTGGTGTCGATAACGTTAATAAATACATGATCAAAAGTGGATCCGTTGTTAAGAAATGCTTTTATACTATATTTTTATGTGAGTAATATTTGTTTCAAATCAGATCAATTTAACTTTAAATTTGCTAATTTTACTAAAATAACGTGTCAAAAATGTATATTTTATTTTTAGATTTTAAAATCGATATTTCTGTTTAGTTTTCAAATTTCTTAAAATTAAGAAAATGGGCGATTTTAAGAAAATTTTCTTAAATCGTTCGAAAAGTTGAGATTGCAATCTATATAATTTTTATTTAAAATACACCAGAATATTTTAATTACTGGAAATAGTAAATTTAACCATTTAGCTTTTAGTTAAAGCTAAAATGAAATCTTCAAGAATGCTTTTTCATTTTAAAAAATTAATTTTTAAACTTTAGTCATTGAAAGTTCAGTGTAGTTCCCTACTAAACAGTGTTATTTTTGTTTGCATTCTGACTGAATGGGCATAATGCATTTGCTGTCCACAAGGCAATATCTAAAATCTCCAAGACTAATCATATTGAATCAGTTTACCAAAGAAAAATGGCCAGTTCATTTCTTTGTCTATCGCATTTGCAACAAGAGCACATCAGAAGGAATGTTTCTCATCATTCTTTATATCATTCAAACAAGCCAATTTCTCAATGCAAATTTGCACAGGAAAAAAACAGATGCCCCTAAAATTTTGCACAAATTCACACGTAAATTTTATTAGTAAGCGCTCACCACCGAACAAGCTTCCCATTGTTTACTTTCGGTGATTGGATGAAAAACCTCTGCTTTCACTTCAACTGGAACGTTAGTTGCTTGAATCTCTCTTTATTTATTTAAGTTTCTTTAATCTAGCTTCAGGTCATAAACTGTTTTTAGTTTCTAATATTTCTTATATTTAAGCAAACCCCTATGTTATGTATGAATCTTGTTTGCCGTTGATTAACTTTGGTAAATGGAATAAACAATATGTGTTAGTGTAAGTAGACTATAATCTCTTCTATGACGTCTTTAGTATTACATCAGTAACTTATTTTTCTTTTCCTTTTCTGCCTTTTTGAGCTGATCATCTTTTCTTTTTTTCTCTCGTCTTAGTCAGACAATGCATCGTATGTAATTGTTTCATGTATTCTCCATAATTCGCGTACTTCGTTAATTTAATTCATTTCTGGCTTTTTCATACTCTTGTCCTTTGTATCAAATGCCCTGATAAACTGTAGAAGTTTGTATAAAAAAGTTTTCTTTCTTCTAAAGTTAATTCTTTAAATGTTTTTCTAGTCAGCCTTTAGATGGAACATCTGCTGAATAGATCTTGTATGATCCCGCCTTTTATTCCAAACGCCATATATGCTAGCAATCTCTCTATTAAATTACCAATTTGTGACGTGTGATTCTATCTACGTAGTTACTCATTATTGTTTTCATCTTGCCAAACTTAAATACCTACGCGTCGTATTTTTCATATTTTTGATTGCCTTCATATCGTTAGAAATGTTCTATTAGATTGCAGCAATTGTTTCCAGTGCCAATATGATTTCTGTATAAGATTACTGATACTTGACGTATCTTGTTATCAACTGTTGTTTTCAACTTCATTGCTAAATAAGCTATTTAAATCTAGTAATTATTAAAATTATTTCAGGTTTTTTATTAATTCCCTATTGCAATTTTCTATTGGAGAGGTGTGCTATTTACTGGAATTGTTTGATTATATATAAACCATCATTACAACCTAACTAGAACGAAAGCAAAATTGGGTCCTTGGAAGTTGACTTTTATAGAAAGATTGGGATTGACTTAATACAATATTAGTACGTTCACCACAATGTGTACAATTGAGGTACTTTTTGCGTGTGGATGTCTTGAGGACTACCTTTTTGTTTCATGTATTAATACATGATATACCCTACACCTTTGGATGTACTTTGGGATGTATTCTAATTAGACATTCTTCATGAAATGGTGAAAACTGTTTTTGAATTCGAGGAGAAAGTATGCTACTTTCAAAATTCCAGCTTCAGGAGATGTTTTATTTTCGACTAGGTTCATTTTTGTTTCTGTTTGAAATCAAATTTTGTAATATCCGAATATATATATTGATACCTATTGGTTTCCTCTGGCAATGTCACATGAGTTTCTGCAGGGTTGATATGCGGCTCATAGTGTCTTTTGAGACCAAGAAATGTATTTTGTTTTCTCTAGGTTTCAATTAAATCTATGCTGTTCGACTTCATCAATTTGGTTTCCAGTTTCCAGGTGTTCGGTTATGAATACATTCACTTATTTGATTTATTTCCCCCTTTCATTTTGTTCTCTTCCATTTCGTTCTTTTTCTTCTATAAATTCTTTTCGAAGATCTATTTTCATGTAGATATTTTAGCAATGGGTTCATGTGCTTGGATTAAAGACAATACGATTATGTGATTCATGATATTGCTTAAGTCGAGGTTTAGGCATGTCAATTTTGATTTTAGTTTATCATAAAATGATACCTTTACATTTTCATTTCTAAGCATTCTTATGGTACGCGTAAGCAGAAACAAGTTATTTTGTTAGCTGCTGTTATCAGTTTAATTACTCGTTATCTGATTCAAAATAGGAATTATATAATCTAACATCAGTTACAAATTGCCTAATTCAAAAGTTAAAATGCTGAAGTTAAAATGGAAATCTCTAAATGTCTTTTTTTAAGATACACTACCTAAAGGTCTTGTGCTATATGCCCCAGTGGATTTAAAGTAGGATTTAAGGAGATTATCGTATCTGTTCGGTTACCACTTCCTGTCATGTTACCAACCTCACATTCTTACTTTTATATTCGTGCCAAGAAATAATCTAAATTTACTGTTAGCTTTTTGTCAAAGCAAATATTTACACATCCAAATATCATAAGGTAAACACATACTCTGTTTAATTTAGATAAATTTTCAACATGTTTTACAGGTTGCAAATTGAGAGAAATATTCTGAACGTATCACCTGTTTCTACTGAAACTTTATCAACATAGTCACCAGTCACAGAAATAAACTGATAAAATTAACCTTCTTATTTATATACCTTTTAAACTTAATCTTTTTTAAGGAACCACTTTGGTACAACTATGAATAAATGAATTAAAATTAAAATTTAAATAATGTTTTTCAGCAACTGCAGATCTAAAATATGTGCCCCTATAAAAACGATGTAGTATTGAATTCGTTATAACAAAGCTGTCAAAATGCTTGTAATAAGTTCAGTTGTAGAAAAAGTATTTAAAATATATACTTTAGCTGAAAATCCGACAGATTGGATTCACTTTTCATCTTTTAATGTTTGTCCTGTTTTGTTTTTCATATTTTTTTTTATTTGTTTTATCTTATTTTCATTTTTATTGCTGAGATAGAAGTGATTTTTTCTCTTCCATTCCAAAACTACATTATTCTTCAGTCGCTTCTAATTCTTTAATGTTTTATACATTGTGAATGAATATGTCTTTCATTGCTCATGATTTCAGTTTCTCCTTTTGTATCGATGTCCTTTACTTACATTCTTATCAAACCCATTATTCACATTATTACCAAGAATACTATTAATACTGTCACAAATCATGTCCCCATAAAAAAGCTTTGACTCCCTGACGTTCAAGTAATTCTGTCGAATGAAGGTTTTTACTTCTACTTCCCGGCATTCCTTTGTCTGCACAAATTCCAGCCTCGTTTTCATTTTCTCACTTCAGAACAAAAGGCCCCACTGCCACGCCTTCCTTGTCGATATTCCAATATATCTTTTGTGTTTCTTCTTACCTTCCATCTTCAGGTGTTTTCCACCCCCCTTTCTCTCTCTCTCTCTCTCTCTCTCTCTCTCTCCCGTGCTATCACTCTCTGATTGTATTTCTCGTTCTCTTTAGCGTTGCTTTCATTCTATCTTTCTCTTTCATCCTTACTTTCGCTATCTCTTCCTCTTACGCCGTTGCTTTTCTCTCTCTCTCTTGCTTCCACGCACACGCTCGCGCACCCAAGTACTTTCTCACAGACTCTCTCTCTCTCTCTTCTCAAATCGATATGTATCATGTTCTTTTATCAAAACTTACTTTTCTCTTTTTGTCCACTTGGCTTTTTACCTTCACTTTCTATTTAATGATTTGGTTTACCTCTTCAAGAAAAAACAGGAAGAGTCTTTTACATTTTTATTTTCTGTTGATTTTTCCCGTTGAACTGCCTCTGAACCTTTGTCTTCTGAAACTCCTTCTTATCGCTCTCCTCTTATCTCTCTAGTTTTCTTTTCATTTTACTTTTTTATTATATCAGTCTTTATAGTTTCCTTTGCAGTTTTTTGACTCATACTTAAAACAAGCTAATTAAGAATGAAACAATATATTGTCTGTATTCAATCATTCCTTCTTAGATATCTGTTTTTTTTTTCTTTTTTATGAATGATTTTTCTTTCTTCTTTTTCCTTTTGCATTTATGTTTGATACTTTTTTTTATTTCTGATATTCTTGCTTTCTTCTTTCTTGGTAATTTTTATTCATTTTTCTTTAATTTCTCTTTCCTTATCTCCCTCTTTTTGATACTCTTTTAGCTTCCTTTCTTCTATTCAATTTCGTTAGTTTTCTCATAATTTTCTACTTTTTTATCTTATCTCTTTCATTTACGTTCTTTTCTAATTTTATATCAATTTATTTTTTGTTTTTCAGTTATTTTACATTATTTTTATACTTGTTTTCTCTTTCTTTCACATATTCTTCTAAATTTTCTCACTCCTTCATTTCTCATTTATTTATGATTTGTTCTTTCTTTCTTTCTCTTTTTCATTCACTTTATTTCTATTTCTTTCTTCGTCCACAGTCACTTCTTATATTTGTTTCATTCTTTCTTTATTTTCTCTATGTATTTATTATTAATGAGTAGAAGCAGAAGAGGAGGATTTCTTTTTCTCTTTTCTCTCTTTTCCTTTTTCTCCTATCATAGACATTTTCTTTTCATTATTATTTCTTTTCATTGAGTTTCAGCATCAGTATTATCTCGTGTATGGTGTGCAATATTAGAAACGCCATATTGATTTCATTTAGAAAACCTAAAGTGATAGACATATGGTTCTACCAACGAATGCTGAATATGTCATGGACAGAGTATGTGAGAAACAAGGAAGTTCTAAATGGAATAGAAATAACAAAGAAACTGCTACTAACACTCAAAAGGAGAGAATTGATATTTAGATGACATAATGAGAAAGAAGCTTTGTTGAATTTAACACTCACAGATCACATTGAATACAAAAGAAGAAGAGAAAATCAGCCAATTTATCTACCAAACTAGTTTAAGAAAATGAATTGCATAGCAAAATAAAACGTTAGTCAGAGTAAGAAATGACAGGAATAGGTAGAAGGTCGTGATCGAAAATTTCCTTAAATGATATCACACACAGAGGGTCACACAAACACAGAGATGACAGTCTGTTTCATGCTAAACGCAATCATCAGGCCATGTACCTTGTGTTGTTGTTTGACGTTTTATATATAAAGGTCAATGTTACATTGTGGGTAGTCTATTGCATTGTGGGTATTATTTATACAATATTATTGTATTATTCCAACGGTTATTTTGCTGGGCGTGTTATGTTAATTTGTTTATTATTTTCTTAGTTTATTTACTTATTTATTTGTTTCGATAAGTTTATTTTACTTGATTTTGTTTATTTAATTTATTTTACTTATTTATTTGTATTTATTCTTGTTCGTTTCCAGTTCTCGATTTTTAAGTAGCGTAGTAAAAATTTATTTTCATGTTTGTTCTTTTCCTTATTTTCTAATATATTATTGGTTGGATTTGTTCTTTAGTTTTTACTCTCCCATATTTGTTTAGAATGTATTGTGGCTTCGCGGAATTACTATTTGTAAGTGTTGTTTTGTGTGCATATTTTCTTTGTTTCCATGGTTCTTCAGTTACTCCTCTATATATATCCCTTCGTTATCTGCTGGTTTTACAGTGGCGTGGTATATTACATTGTTCTGCAACCCTAAACCTGTAGTGATTATTTAGTATTTGTGTCATGTTCTCGTTGAAACTGTAGCTAATTTTTACTCTGTTTTTGTTGAATATCTTGTGGAGAGAGCTTGAGGCGCTGAAGTGTTTGTGTGTGAGTTTAATTAATATTTTTCCTACGTTTCTTTTTACGTTTTGTTGTACAGTGATATATTATTTTTCTCATCCTTTTGGCATTCTGTGCTGTGTGGTGTGTATGTGAGTGTTACCAGGAATCTACTATCTTTTAGTTTTTATAGTATAACTTAGTTTTGCTGAATATGGTTTCATTGGAAGAATCGTCGGAAAGCTTACTGTTAACTGATTCCAATCTGTCGTCTCTGAGAAGTGACTTCAATGTCCACTTTTATATTTACATACGCTCTATCTCTTAATATTCACCAAACCGACATTTCTGTATTTATGCTAATTAGTACGAGCCTACTAATCTGATATTGGTGATCGTTTTTAATTTCAATCGATTTTAGTCTTACAAAATCGTTTCTGGGGGCAGCCAAATCGATTATCTGACAAATTTACTTTCTCTTTCTTTATCTCATTCAGTTATTTGCTTCTCGGCTGTATTGTCGGATCTATTGTATTTTATTTCCACCCTGTATTCTGCTTAAACAGCAAAATCCATCACCTAATAATTTCTTTCTCTTTGTTTCTAACAATTTCATGTGCTCTTCTCGTCAAAATTGTGTGAGCCGTTTGTATTTTGCTCGTTTACCTCTGTCATATGGTGAAAAAAGCTAAATCAGACATTTCTTAAACTTGTTTTTAATAACTACATCTGGATAGTTTAATCCATTTTTCATTTCAGTAGATTATTTGTCTTTCTTATTTTAAGAGATATTTTGGTGTCTATATATACTAGCGGTATCTATTTTCAAATCACATTCATTAGCCCAGTTCCTCATTTATTTCTCTCCCTGCCCAGTCAGGCCTATTTCTGTACATTTCCACCGCTTAAATTCGACTTCTACATTATTATTATTATTATTATTATTATTATTATTATTATTATTATTATTAGAAAAATCTTCTTCTTTTTCTTCGTATTATTATTATTGTTATACTTTCCTTTGATTTCTGTGGTGTACACATTTTTTTCCGTTTCCCGCTCAGACACCTAAGGTTATAAATGGCATCATGACATGTTATATTGAGAAAAAAAATATTTTACATAGATAAACCCCTTTGTAAGGTGTAGACTGTACCCGTGAGAACAATTTTTTGTATTTCTTTAAGGCATGGGCTTCCAGAGATCCCTTCAATTAGTCTACTGGAATCATTTCCAACCAATCCGAGGGCTCCAACTACAACGGGAATTGTTGATGTTCCCATGTAACACATTTTTGAGATTTCCATTTCAAGGTCTTTATTATTATTATTATTATTATTATTATTATTATTATTATTATTCAATATCGATTTTTAGGTATCTGTGGACGAAAACAGAAAAATATAAAATGACATTTTTAAATATATTTTAAATATATATATATATATATATATATATATATATATATATATATATATATGCCTGTGTGTGTGTATATATATATGTATAAGTATATGTATATATACTTGTTTATCACTCATTTTTTGCTTTCTTTTCTCTTAAAGAATTTTCTCATTTTCTTTTCCAAAATTTATTTTCATATATTTTCTTTCTTTCTTTCTTTCCTTCATGGTTACTTTCTTAAGTTGTGTGTTTCTTAACAAGTGATCATTTGACAGCCAGTGAGAAGTGAATTGACTCGCCAACGATCATACCACGAAGTCGCTTTTATATTGCGCATTTCTGTTTTCTTTAAGTTCTTCTTTTTATTCCCTTTAAGCCTGTTCTTCTGCCATGACAGAATAACTTCCCTCTTTCTCCCGATCAAATTCCCTTTTCCTTTTTCCATTACCATCAATTCTGCATAAATAAATTACAATAAACAATAGAGATAAAGTCCATTGAAATTATGAAAACACTAAGCAGGAAGTCAAAAAGAAATTTAAACAAATTTATAAATAAACCAACGTAAAGAAATACAAAATATAAATACAAAAATCATAAACCGACGAAAAAAAAACAAAAGAAAAGTTGAAGAATTTAAAGAATTCCTTTAAAATTAGATGCGTCTTTTCAGGGGTCAAAAGACGAAGGGAGACCAAAGGCAAAATTGTAGCCTTCCAGGAATCTGACTTCCTTTCTTTATCATATTTTCCTTCCTTCTTTCCTTGCTTTGTTTCTTTTTTCCTAACTTCATCTTTTAATGATTTCCTTCTTTCTTTCGTTCTTTCTTTACTCTGTTTGTTTCTCCCTTCCTTATTCGTGACACCGTACCTTTTTCCCTTACTTCCTTCGTTACTTGATTTCATTCTTTCTTTCTTTCTTTCTTTCTTTCTTTCTATCACTGCTTTCATTTTTGCATTATTTACTTATTCTGTGTTTTATTTCCCGCCTTTCTTTGTTTCTTCCTACTTATCTTCTTTCATGGCGTTATTCCTTCGTTCATCTTTGAATTTCATTCTTTCATTTTTTTTCTTGGTTCTGTTCATTTCTTTCTTTTCTGCATTTTTTGATACCTTCCCTTCTTTCTTTCTTTCTTTCTTTCTTTCTTTCTTTCTTTCTTTCTTTCTTTCTCTGCCTTCTTTGCTATCCTACCTTATTTCCTTCTTTCTTTCTTTTTTCCTTCTTCAATTTTTACTCTTTTCAAAATTCATACTCAAATTGAACAAAAAGAGATCATTTTATTAAAGACTCTGACGCTAATGTTTGTACAAGTGTCGAATGAGTTATGAAAGCTTCATTAATCTGCTTCCCTTCCGTTTCAGATCAGGATTTCCAAATCCTGAGCAGTGGTAACACAACAAAACGATCAATATTTTGAACCAGTCTTGAAATATTAGACTTGTAATAATCGCAACTATTCGTCGACCTCCTATAAGTAACAGATTTAATGTTTAGTATAGAGCTTAGAAAAAATTTGCAATGTGAGATAGACAAGAAGTAAGGCATGTAGCAACATCAGCACGGCAAAGGGCACTCCTTTAAAGGCAAGGAAGGTCAAAAATATTTTAAGTCAAGTGATAGCGATTGCTGTATGAGTCGTACGATTTTTGAATCAAGCTCGGGCAGCGCTGGACCATGCTGCTAGTGTCAAATGAGAATTTGTTTTCTTCAAAATATCCATCTTGACAATTGATTTCTCTTGTTATATAATGTCATTTAGTTTAGTTCCATCTGCTGAAGGCAGTTCGCATTTGTAACTTACATTTTTTTATTATATTTATGTCTTCATAAGTTAAACTTGTGTATGTTTAAATGGTTCATCTATTGAAAGCAGTACGCGGCTTTTGGTTAATATTTGTGTATTTGCTGTATTTACTGAATTTCAAATTAACTCAGTTCTACAACTTCATCTTCTAAAAGCAGTGCATGTCTTTTGGCAACTGTGTTTTGCATTTACTGTTTATTAACTTATTAAAAATGTTGGTTATACTAGACAATGTTTCTCGCTAGAATCTTCCTTACACATTTATAAGTCGACCATTCACCCATGTATTGAATGTTGTTGTCTAGTACTTCTGTTATGTATTTGGAGATGTTTGACAAAATAGAAAGATGCATCTGTAATGTTATCTTTTCTGGCCAGGTTTCAGTCATTTTCCCATCGCCTTTTCTATAAATAGTTTCATGGTAATTTTTCTCATGAAGTTACCTCTTTAGTTACTCGACTTTACGAATTTAAGCGCAGTACTAGGTTCGCCGTTAGGTCTCATCATTTTACTGTTGAAATTGGTAGATGTATCCGTAAGCTTAAAGCTAAATTTCTTCTTTCGCGCTTCTCGCTTGTGGAACTTCCGGTTTCTTGCTTTCCAGTCAACTTTGATCTTTAAAAATTTAAATGCAATGGCAATTGTCATCTTCTGTCTCTTTAATTTCTGTTCTTTTATTTTCCACTCTGCTTAATAATGTTTTTCTCTTATTCTTTCACATCCAGTCACCCCCACCTCTTACGTGTTAGTGGCTTCATCTCCTTGCTTGGAGTGAAATGATTTAAAAAGTTAATTTGTCCTGTTGTGTTGTTCTAGGCTCATTCGTTTTGCCGTTTTTATCCTTGTGTATATGGATTCAGTCAGGCATATAAGAGAAATTTACATATTTATGTACATGGATATAAGCGAAGTTGCCGAAATGTTCGTGAAACTTAAAGATGCAACGGGATTTCAGGTCAATTATTAAATAAAATCGCTATCTTAATTTGTATACAATATCTAACTGAAACCTATTTCTGATCAGATCAATTACCTTCCCAATCAAAGTTAGACTTCTTCGATTTTTTTCCAGAAAGCAAAAATTTCCTAACGTTTCTAACTTTCATTCAAAAGCATTTTGTCAAAGTTATATTGTTACTCTTTTTAAACAAATATTATAAGTTAGATAAATATAATTTTAGGGGAGTACAAAAATCCATATTCCCGGTATCATTTTTTTTAATTTTTTTTATATTTGTGAAAACATTATTTTTTAAATCTGCGTTGCCTTTCTTTCTTTTTCTTAATCTACATTTTCTTTTTTCTTCTTATCCTTTTAAATCGTATCATTTTACTTATCTCATTCTTTTATTACACATTCCTCTCAGCTTTATTGCTTCGTTTTCTTGATTGCTATCTACATTTTTTTTCTTCCTTGCTGTTTTCTTTGTTATGATGTTATCATTCATTTATTTGTTTTTGTATTATTTCCTTAACTTCCTCTGTTATTCGTTTTTTTTATCACTTCACACCCAGCAAGGTAATTAAGCCACTAAAACGCAAGTGTATACAAGAGTATGACAGAAAAACACTATTAAGGAGAGAGAAAAGTAAAAGATTAGTAACTAAAATACAAAAAGATAACGATTAACATCGCATTTACATTTTTGTATATCAGAGTTAACTGGGTAGCAAGAAACCAAAAGAGAGTTCCACAAGTGAGAAGTGTGAGAGGAGAAACTATTTGGCCTCGAACTTACCATTACATTTATCCATTTCAACTTTAAAATGATGAGGCCTTACTGCCAAACTGGTACTGCACTTAAATTCATAAATCTATATCATACATTATATTTTTACCGCCTTACATATCATTGCGTTTCTTTCTTTCATTTATTTCCTACATAAATACTTTTTTCTTTTTTTCTCAGAGTTTTTCCTTCTTTCTTTCTCTTTTCTCCTTTTTTTTTTACTCAGCGCTTTTAAAAAGCTTTCTTTTCTTCTTCATTTTTCAACTGTTTTTCTTACACTTTTCATATCAGTTGCTCTGTTTTGTTTTGGAAGCAAATTACATATTTCCTTGAAAATATAAAAATAGTATGTCTGATTCTCCCAGAGCATTTTAGGACCTTTGCTTATTCTTTAACAAGTTGAACTCATCATAAACTATTCTTGACCACAATGTAACACAGACAGCTACTACCCTTTTAACGACCATTATTGCCATCATTATCACTAGAACAATAAATGACAATAATATTGCTTTCACATTTTTATTACCATCAAAACAAGAGCGACTCCACCGACGACATTATTATCATCTCTACAAAGTCACATCCTTCATAATTACGAAGAATTACCTTGGCTATCATAATTACTCAACTTTTCCTTTACATTTTTAATTGATTTCTTCTCCTTTCTTTTTTCTTATTACTTCATGCTATTGCGTTCTTTTTAAGTCATTCGTTTCTCTTCATTCTTACTTTTTCATTCTCTTGTTTTCTTTAATTCTTGCTTACTACGTCGTTCATTCTTCTTCTATTTCTTTCTAATTCATTTTCTATTCTTCTTCCTCCTTCGTTTTTCTTCTTAATTTCTCCTTCGTTTTATTTTTGTTCTTTGTTTTCTTTCCTGAGGTTATTTTAGTTTCTTCGTCCTTTTTCTTTGTTTCTTATTATTTTTCTTTTTTTTCTTTCTACATTATTCGTCCATTTTTCTATTTGTCTGTTTTTATTCCTGTTCATTACGAAGCAACAGAAGACATGATAAATACGAGATATTCCCTTGTTTGGACAGCGGAATGTAAGCACTCTGTCTCTGTGAGTGGAATAAAAGCTTCAATTCAAAGTTCCGAGGTTATCATATACAAGAAGCTTCTAAAAATGAAGGTGCGATACAATAGCCACAGACTGTAACAACTAATATGAATAAAATATAAGTATAATAAGCTGAATAGTAATAGAATAAGCACATCTAATCGCCCCTCTCGCTTTTATCCATCCATCACAATAAAACATTTTCCAGTACTATAGCTGAATTAGTAAACTAAAGCTTCTACTTAGATTTGTTACTATATTACAAGGTATATAACAACACAACTTCTTATTATAAGAAATAATTTACCTGAACCTAAATCCACTGATTACAAAAGGTGAATTTAAAATAATTTTGTTTTACTTAGAAGATTGTTTTCCATACTTGATGGGATGAATTCTTCTTGTACTCAACTGCTTGGAAAAGAGTATCTTCTCAAGGTACACGCCGCTCCCAGCTTAATTAACCTATGAATCTTCCACTTTCCTTCGAGGGGACAACAATAAATATAAAAAGTAGATACCATTAATAAATGGATTCATATCTCTTCTTCCTAAGCATCATCTATTCAAAGAAATGTCAGATGTTAATATTTGGATCCTAAATGCTGACTGCAGTTAAGTTTACATTTTTCGCAATTACTTCAATCTCTCAAGATGATAAGTATTTTTCAGCAATCATTCACGACTTTCTTAGGAGTTTAAAGTACATGGTCACGTTATCTCCATTCGATCCCAAGATATTCAGACAATGAGAACTGAATACACCGTGACATTGTATCAAGCAAGGAAAACTTGTTAGCCAATGTTGTGCTACAGGCCCTCGTTCTGGATTTCTTTGAGTTTTGATATTTATTAGGATTGGCATAAACTGGTACAAGGCCATAATATTTGTGCATTCAGTAAAAATCAAATACTGTACACTAGAAATGTGAGATGAGATTGTTAGCAATTGCTCTACAACATGCGTCATTATTAAAGGTTTAATTTAATTTGGTTAATTTAGAAATGCTCGCTTTTTGAGAGGAACCGAAACTGAAGAAATATATAAAATGTTAGTGTAAGGTTATTTTCCTAGATAATTATATCACGATGCATCGTTGCATATTTCCTTTAAGTATGCATTGACTGGTAAATAATTTCTCTGTTTTTTGTATGTTGTCTTCATTATTGGAGAATTACTTAATTATGATAAATTTGGGGCGTCAGATCAGATTTATTGCCTTAAATATTTATCGATCGACATCATTATGAATTCATTCCTACGTCAAGAGGATGGAAATATATTCCAGTAACACTGTTTTTCGTTAAGAGTGCTTGAAGCTACTCATTAAAATTCGCGCACTGTGCGAGTACAAAAAATTACATAAACTCGGCGAATCTGCTACCAAGAATTTTGGAATTTTTCAGTTTTTTCAAAGCCGTACAGGTGTTGGTTGAAGATAATGAGTGTTCAAGACGACCAACGAAAACACCGGAATATCGAGAAATATTTCCTGAATTCGTTGCCGATTAATAAATCATCTCTCTCTCTCTTTCTCTCTCTCTCTCTCTCACACACACACACACACATGACTTGAATCAATTAGCGAGTCTGTCGGGTAATCCTCACGGAAAAACTGAACATAACAAATGTGCTGCGAAGTTTGTTTTCCAGATCTTGCTGCTTAAACATTGGTAACTTCCAAATTCCTTTTACAAATGAAATTGCCATAATTTTGTATAGTATTTCGATTATTTTCCATCAGCGAACGTCGCTTCACATGCAGTGGTATTGGAATAGATATTAAGGACACGTGAATGATTGTGCAGCTCATAGGCATTTTAACACCTTTTCGAGAGATTACTTCTCCAGAGAAATATTTTAGCATGACGAATATATGTTGACTTTTATATCGATAGGGACTCCCATGGAATTTTTGTGTCTGTTTGAAGTGTTCTTATCAAGAAATAATTGTTTTCAGTATCATTATTAAATAATAATATATTTTTCATATATTGATGAAATGTTTGCATTAAAGAAAAGAACGAAATCATATTTTTAAATCTTAGAAAAAACTTTGAGGAAAAAATTGCTCTACACATTTTCTTATGAAACATTAATTTATAAAATTTCTCACCTTGAACATTCAATAGACTTTAACAGCCACGATTTTTGACGAATTCACTCTTAAAAAAATCCCACGTATAAAACATGTTGCCTTCTTAATTATAAAATAGCTGCTATAAAGAACATGATTAATCGAGCTAAAATAATTTTTGCTTCCCACACATAATTTTCTAAAGAATTCAGCAAAATAAACCAAACATTGATAAAAAATAAACTCGACAACGACGTTGTCGTCGAACAAATAAAATTAATAAATGTCCACCGTGACATAAACTAAAAAAAAACTTATGGAAATGTGTTGCAGTAGGTGCATGTTGAAATATTGTCTGTGGCTGTTATAATGTTGCAACAATGCCCCTAGTTATACCAAAAGAAGTGGCAAAGATATTTTGCACATGCAAATGTCGGGTGTAAGGAAAGGGAAGACAATTTCAACATCATGATTTACAATGGAGAAAAAACTCAAAAATGAATATAAAAAATAAAACGTAATGGTTAGAATTGTGTGGGTGATACACGCTTGAGTGTAGGTGTGTATGTGTGTGGGGGGGTGCATGTGTGTATGTGCATGTGTGTGAGTGTGAAAGTGTTCAGTCATTAAGAAGGGAAGATATACTATGCCGGAGTGACGTTCCCAGTTGACGCTGGCATTCCAATATATGCTGGAACGAATAGAAAGCGTCCAGTTTTTATAGCTGTTTGATTGGTAACCCTAATCCTAACACCTACTGACTTCTTGGCAAAACTGGCAAAGAGGAGATAGCCTACAATTGTAACTAGATTCAAGATGAAAAATGAATAAAAATATAATTCGCTGTTATATATCATTATATCCCAAGCAAGGTAACACATTACGAGGTTACTGAGAGAATATGAGAAAAATACTATTAACGAGAAATAACAATAAAAGAACAAGATATAAAAAGAGAGAAAATAACGACTGATATTGCATTTAAATTTTCGATAATCAAAGTTGACTGGAAAGCAATAAGCCGGAAGGGAGTTTCAGAAGCAAGAAGTGCGATAGAAGAAACTGTTAGCATAAAACTTACGGTTACGTTCAGCCATTTCAACTGTAAAATGAGGATATATTACCGTCGATCTAGTACTGCGCTCAAATTCATAAAATCTAACATAGAGGAAAGTTCACCAGAACATTTACCATGAAAGTATTTATAGAAAAGGCAGAGAAAAGCTACACTATGGCGTTGGGAAAGTGACTGAAGCCGAGATGCCAGCTCAGGACCAATAAAATTGCAGATTCTTCTAAACATATACCAGGGGCACCAGACCAGATGTAGCGGCAGTATTCAAAACAAGGACGAATAGTAGACATATAAATGTGTAAGGTAGATTCTGGAGTGAAAAATTGTCAAGCACGACGTAACTATGCTGATAGGGGAAAATTAGAAGCAGTTTTCTTTTAGAGGTGTTAAAATTGATAGAGAGCAGTTTTCTTTTAGAGGTGTTAAAATTGACAAGTCATTGATTGTTCCAGTTCCCAATAGATTGTATGTCATTTTTTAGATCAGTCGCCATGTTGACTTTATCTGATCAGGCTAACTATTAAGACAAGTGTAAATAGTTCTATCATCAGCATAGACACCGAGTTGATAACTGATGTCATCAAGAAGGTTATTGCTGAAAAGTATGAACAACATAGCTCCAATGATAAAGCCCTGGGTAACACCTGCATTAGTGCAGAATAATCTTTAAAAAAATTCGAAAAAAATCATCCAAATGTATCATAAAATTTCAACTTTTGAAAAAGACCTGTATACCTGTCAAAAGCTTTTGAGATGTCCAAAGCAACAGCCCGAGCTTCACTATTCTTATCTAAAGCTTGATAGACTCTTTCGACAATAATCTTTAATAAATCAGCAGTTGACCTAGAGAAGTGAAAGCCATATTGCTTATCTGAAAAAAGACAATGTCACGTGAGATGCTTAACCAAAGTTGACTAGGGCCTCTAGTACTTTGCTAAAAAGAGGTAGAAGGCAAACAGGCCGATAGTTACAAGGATCAAACAGTTCATCTGTGTTCTAAATACCGGAACTACAGAGAGGATTTCCAAGAAACCGGAAAGCTAGAAGCAGCCAGGCAATCATTGTAAAGTTTAGAAAGAACAGGGGCCAGATCAGGGACACATTTCTTGCAGGGATGCTATCAGGTCCATATGATTTATGTGGATCCGGTGCAGCAATCATAGCAAAATTCACGAGTTATTTGCATATCACACAACAGGGACTCAGTTCTAAGGGAAAAATCAGGCAAAGATTTTCCAGTTGAGTCAAGAGTAGAATTAGAAGAGAATTTACAAGCAAAACATTCTGCTTTATCAGCAGAAAATGTTAACACCTCAAACTGAGTGAAGTGAGGAAGAATGCAGGACTTAGTCTTATTTAGCACACTATTACAGAGTCGCCTTTAGTCACGAGAGCTAAAGTTGTTAGAGACTATACGATCCTGAGAAGAAACTCCATACTCAGATTATGAGTAAGTCGCGAAAAGCATCCCAAACATGTAACAGAGAATAGAAGGTTACTGCTGTCAGACGACCGAAAAGAGTTATTAATAGAGTGGTCTGAATTGCCAAGAGGACAGAGTTGCGATGCTCGACAAGTGGTAGAAAATAGGTAAGGAACAAATTAAATGACGAAGCATGTTGATCAGATTTATAGGGAAACGATTAAGGAAATCTACTATTTACGCGTAGTGATAGATATCAGAGTGCAATATCGGAAGTCAAAAGCAAATGAAAGTGTCATCTTTGTACTCGAGTGACTATTCCCTTGCCATTCGCAGATTTTCCCGGTTATAAACACCAAGGCCATGCGTATGTTTCTTAGACTCTTTTCGGAAAAGAAGAAGATTGCCTGAAACAAAGAACCTGGTAGCAATGGAAGAATTTAAATTAGTTTCACAAATTGCAAAGCAATCTTGAGATCGTTTCAAGAGAAAAGATTTCACTTTGCAGAGATTGGAGCGAATAATGAAGAAAGAAATGTTGCGGGCGTAGGTGATTTATTTTACTGTTTTTTTCGTAATTCTTTTCATTGTATCTATCATAAGAAGCTTTTGTTTTGAGGAGAAAAATGCCAAAATAATTATCACTATCTTCGTCAAAGGCAATACAAATTGGCCAGAATGTGGCTTAGACCAAGGCATAATGTGGCCTCAGGGTTGTCCACCAGAAATACATTCAAGGACACCTACCTATTTATGACATGGCACTACCATCACCCCGATATTATGGTACTGTTGATCAGAGCGGCCGCTTCAAATGCTACCAAATAGTCCGGGATGATTACTACCAGTCGAATCCAACAATCTGAAGAGTGCCAACCCGGTACCCTCATAATGATGAGTCGCGGACACTGAGTAGTTCGACAAAGAAAAGTTAAAATAGTTAAATCATTATGGTCATGGAAGAAAGAAAAGAAGAACCGATAAAATTAAACCTGGGACAAGGGATAAAGCGCTGTTCAATAAGAATGGAAAGAATTTGAACCGGTGATAGTCAAACCTACCTAATCATATTAACCTGTTCACAGCACAGGATTCTAACCGATTCTATCAAGACACCATCTCTAGGAAATTTACCGAATAATGCTCCGGGTCAAGGGAAATTACTTAGAAGTTAATAAATAAATATAAAAAGAATATGCATGAAAATGATAAATAATATTATTGGCGCAAGTATATATATGGTCATTTTTATTATTTGTGTTAAAAATGTTTGAATGATAAATGATAATGGGGAAGATTGACTATACAGAGAAAATTAGTCAGAAGTATACAAACGCGGGGTATTATGATTCGAATTTAAATTCATATATACATAGTGTTATAGAATATTTTGTCAGCTAAGAGCATTTATGGAAAGGTTTGCGATGAAGAGTTTGCGATTCGATCACTGTACATTCCAAATCCAGTCACCCCTAATTAAATTTATATTCCACCACCATTTCTTAATCAGGAAAGGAAATTGAGGATCGGCGTAAGTGTCGTTCAGTGTGTATTGGAGTAGATTAGGGTTAGGGTTAGTTAGGGATCTGACGTTATCCACTAAATTTTAACTTAGTATAAGTCCGAATATCTCCTACTATGATAAATCGCTCAGGGATATATGTTTACCCCCATCACAGAGATTATTCTTAGCCAAAAATATCAATAAGAACGGTGCACCAAACCATTTCGACGTCGAAAGTAGAAAACTTGACTATCCTTCATGGTCCCGGTCACCTTTTGGGAGAGAAAATAGTAGTAGTGGTAGTAGTAGTAGTTAAGGAACGAAAGCGATATTTCAAATGTACCGACAGGTTCAAAACAAACTCAGAATTTGGGGTTTTTTTTTTATTTTATTCGCATTTTTCTCTCATCAGAAGCGGTGGAGGATGAATAATCTTCCATTTAATGAATGCAATAAATACTATCGATTTATTATTTACTATGAAAACTTTAAAACATTTAACCTAATTATTACCAGTAATTTGGGATGTCAAAAATTTCGTCTAGGTAAAAACAATGTTGCTTATGAATTCTAGTGTCGTTTTAAATTGTATTTCCAATACCGACAAACACAAAGCAAAATTAAATAAATTCAGTAGTCATACAAGTAACACAGACCGTCATAGGTTAATTTGTCACTTATCAAAACTTGCAAATAATGTCCATATTGTTCATTATAAACAAAAAATACTACTATAATTATAAGAAAAAATTTAGAAGATAATACCAAAATACTATACATAACACACTGTGAAGAACATTCAATATATTCGAAGTTATTATTATACAAAATAAAATATTATTCTCTAATGATATTTTTAAAAGTGCATAAAATAACTAATATGCGTATAAACTATTTGATAAAATATTTGTCTTATAATGCTATTAAACTCTATGAAACCGTTCTGAACTTCTGGCCGCACTTACACGATAAACGTATAGATACATTTTAAGTGTAGTGTTCCAAAAACGTCAAGATGAAGCTAACAAAACTTTTCTCTTTGATACTGACAACTTTGAGTTCTTGGTCGCGATTATTTGGAATAAAACAGAACAAAACCATTAACTTTTGACAATTTAACCACAGTTTTTTTTTTTTGTTTTTTTTTGTTGTTTTTTGTTTTTTTTCCCGATATACAACTGATTCAAAAATTTGAAAGAATCCAATAAAAATTTAAAAGAATGTAATAACATATTTTAATTCTTTGGATATGTATGTATGGATGTGTGTGTCTGTTTGTGTGTGTATGTGTGTAAGTATATGAATACCCACTATATATTGATAAAACATTTATTTCACATAAGAAATATTTTGTTTTGAACATAATGTCCTTCCATGTCATTGCATATAATAGCCGAAAGCTATTTTATCACATTGATCAATCATTGCACAGAATAATTACCGATCAATGTAAAGTTAATGGCGTTATCAGGCTACGGTCTTATTAATCTTTCATCAACAGCGCGCTAGTGCACGTCTGCGTGGGTGAATATAAATGTTTCACTGCATTAATGTTTCGTTCTTTAGGTTATAAATTCAGTCAGAAATAAATAGATGCAGCTCTTTGTTTGTGTACTAAAGAGTTAAGACCTTTATAGAAAGTAGTAATTCTATCTCAAAATGTGCAAATATCATTATAAATAAACCGCTGCGTCTCGTTAACAAGTCAGTAGAACGAGAAATAAAACCTAACAAAGGGCGGAAAAAACTATTTGAGTAAACGGCCAGCTAACTAGAGGTGGTGTCAACATAAACTATCGTGGAGTAGGCAACGGGAAACCACTCCACTATCAATACCAAGACAAATCATAGTCAACAACTCAGATAATGCAAAACCTAACGGTGTGAAGGGGGTTAAGTCTATGGGAATTTGTTCCTCGACCAATAAGGACTGACATGCGCAACAAGTGTCACCTGACCGTCATCCGGCGACTGTTAGCATAAATGACTTAAAGGGGATAAAAGTCCTCGGAGCCTATCCCTAGCCCGGAAAGAAGCGACAGGTGTCACCGGATCGTTATCCTGCATCTGTTCGCATCAAACACAAAATAATTCTCGGGACATGAAACGTCCGGACATTGAACAACTGCGGCCAGTTTGATAATATTAAGAAAGAGATGGACAGGCTTAACATCAAAATTTATAGGTGTATGTGAAACCAGATGGACAAATAACAGTGATTTTGTCAGCGACAAACAAGAGATAATCTATGCAGGCGGTGAGAAGAATGACAAAGGAGTAGGACTAATACTAGATAGCGCACTTAAGAAATGCGTTCTAGGATACCACCAATTTTCCTAAAGAATTCTGGTTCTGAAGCTGAAAGAGAAGCCTTTCAGCGTGGCTATTGTAGTAGTGTAGAGGGCATCGAATCTTCGTACTCCATAACCATCGCCTTTTTATATGTAAACTAAAAGTGAAACTACGGAAACTAAAGATGCCTAACGCAGCACACAAACTGCAATACAACAAACTCCTGAGTGACCCTAAAAGAAAAATATATTGACATTATGAAAAGAAGATACAAGACACACAGTGGACACTTGAAATGGGACACACTAAGAGACGCTTTAGTGACATCAGTAAATTATATCTTCACAAAGGAGACAAGAAAATGAAAAAAAAATGAATGGATGACTGATGAGATTCTCGACATAATGGAAAGAAGACAGAAAACACTGCCAAGATTCGGAAAAGACTACAGAAAATTACACAATGAAATAAGGACCAAATAGAGGCAATCTAAAGAAGAGTGACTAAATGAAAAATCTGCAGAAATAGAGAGACTGAGTACTACCAACAAAGGATATATGCACAAGTGAATAAGGCAACTAACAGGACAGAAGACATACTTGTCAACAGGTTGCTTAAAGCCAATATATTAGAGAAGGAAAATAATTTAGAGAAGGAAAAAAATTCTTCAATACTGGAGCGAGTATATTGGAGAACTCTTCCACGACGAAAGATAATGACCAGCACAGATCTATCGACGGACCTTGAATTCTGAAAACCGAAGTAAAAGCGGCACTAGGTAAATTGAACAGAAACAAGGTAGCTGAGCCAGACGGAATTGTAACGGAAATGCTGACAGCCTTAGATAACTTTGGCATAGACAAAATAACCGAAATAACAAATGAAATCTACAACAGCAGTGATATACCGAAAGATCTCAGCAAACGAATGCGACCTCCACCGGACATAAGCGTAATAAGCCACGTGACAAAACACATGATCCGTTTTCTGATGAATAGGGGCGCAGCATAATGAGGCCAAAGATAGGACGAGAACAGTATGGGTACGTTAAAGACACCGGGAAAAAGGAACGCCACAAGGATCTGCTGGAAATGCTCAGCAACCTTGATATATTCTGGAAAGATATCAGAATAATCAAGAACCTATGCTGGCAGCAAACAGCATGCATGCGCATAAAGAACGAGTTCAGCGAATATACAAAAATAGAAAGGGACGTAAGGCAAAGATGCGTCTTCTCACTCGACCTGTTCAACCTATACATTCTGAGAGAATTGGAAACCCAACCGGGATTTAGCATTGGCGGTCACAATCTTAACAACATAAGATACGCAGATGACACAGCGCTGATAGCAGACACGGAAAAGAAACCACAAAATCTCCTACAGAAGGTAGTGACGGAGAATGTGAAGAAGGGACTAAGCATAAACTACAAGAAGACAGAATGCATCGTCATCAATAAGAGGAAGAGCCCGAAATGCGATTTGCTGGTTGAGAACACTAGAATCAAGCAGACGCAGAAGTTTAAATATCAGAGAAGCGTCTTGACAGAGAACGGTCAGTGCGACACGGCGATCCGTAGACGTATTGGGATGGACAAGGACACATTCCAAAAGCTGGGCAGAGTATTGCGAGACAGGAGGATTTCTTTGGTAACAAAGAAAAGAATACTGAGCTGCTACGTGATATCTGTCCTCTTTTACGGCAGCGAATGTTGGACGAGTTCCTCAAAGATGAAGAAGGGACTCGAGGCGACGGAGAGGTGGTTCTACAGAAGGATGCTAAGGATATCATGAACCGAGCGTGTGAGCAACGATGAGGTCTTAAAGAGGATGCAAACAAGGAGGAAGCTTATACTTAACATCAGGAAGAGGCAGCTGAAGTTTCTGGGACACATAATGAGGAAGTAAGGCCTGGAGAATCTGATACTCACAGGTCGAATAGAGGGAAAGAGAGACAAGGGAAAGCAGCGCGTGGCATACCTGACGAGCTAAAGCAGGTGGATGACAGAACGTGTTCAGGAGGAGGAAGCAGAGGCAAAGAGCTTGCTGAGAGCTGGAAGAGATAGAGGGAGGTGGAGAGCCATGATCGCCTATGTCCAGAAAGAACACGGTACATAGAAAAAAAGAATTATATTTTAACAATGATTTGGTGTCAAGACCAGGCAACATATATATATATATATATATATATATATATATATATATATATATATATATATATATATATATATATATATATATATAATCAGGATAGAATTCAAATGAGTATTCACAAATTTATAGCAAAAGATGTTACAACCAACACTATTGGAATTAGCCAGACCATTTTAAATAAGGAAGCTGTTCAACCTTGCATTCTGTAAAAATTCTGCAAATAGAATAAACATAGGATACCAACTCTAACACAAGCTAAATTTGTTTTGTTATCTGCTCTTAACCCTTGCGACAAAAATCACTGTCCCGGGTGCATCTGATCAATTATTTATTTTTTATTACATAATGTCTATATTAACCCATAAGAGTTCGTCACACAGAATGCCATAATCCGACTTACCACTATTTTCTTATTTTTACTATCGATTTCTTCAAATGATTTGAGTTTCAGAGAATTGTTTATTTTTTTCATACAGGTTTTTAATTTTTTTTTTATTTTATCTTGTGATAGAAGGAAAAAGAAATATTACCTCCTCTCTCTCTCTCTCTCTCTCTCTCTCTCTCTCTCTCTCTATGTATGTATGTGTGTGTGTGTGTGTGTAATATGTTCTTTCAGGGAATGTGTAATCTAATTCTCCACAACTTCTTTTCTTTTGCTGCCTTCAGCAATACTTTTCATTTACAAACCCGCTTTATCTTTTTGGTACTAAAGATGAAAATTAGTTGTCTGAAAATATTCGAGTTAAAATAGTTCATCGCATAAAATCGGACAAAAAAAAATTAAGAATTGAGTTTAATGGACAAAAATGCTGGCTGGAATTGTAAATTGCTTCTGACTTGTTATATTATTCATCGGAACCTAATTAATTCCTTAACAAATCGATAATTCTATATTAGAAAAAGTTCAGAAAGCACTGACTTCACAATGAAAAGAATTGTTTAAAGACTAAAATAAAAGATCACAATTGTTTTACGAACCAAAACTTATTGAAAAGAAAAAAAAACAAAACTAAGATTTTATGTTTTTCTTTGCTTTTCCATTAAGGAATCATTTAATAATTACAAATAAACATTTATCGACTAATTAATCTTAATTACAAAATGAATCATTTGTTAAATAATCTTTGTTAATCTTCAATATTCCAGCTTGTTTTTATCATACCATCAGCTTTTAGACTGCCGCAAACATTGGTCTGATCCGCTTGTGAAATAAAGTGTTTTTTGTATTTACAAAACTTACGTTAGTAAGAAAGAGAAAGAAATGAAGGATTGAGAAGGAAGTTTCTTTAAACCAAATCTTCCATGAAGCAAAGTTTCACTTTTTTTTAGATACATTTTTAACTTTTTCATCACTGTAGGTGGCTATCCTGTCCATGTTTTTAGTCAAGTCTTTGAATATTATGTAAATGTTTGAAGATTCGATCAATCATGATGTGCCAACTTATATAACAATGATTTTTTTTTTTGGTGGGGGCTAAGGCCTTGCAACAAGTAATGAAATCAGATACAGCCTCTGCAACTAAACTTTTTTTACTATCATTCTGATGTCAGTGATACAATTTGACCATAACTATGACAAGAACCGGAAATTGGGTCAACGCATTTGTCAAGAGCCTCAATTTGAATAATTATCTCAATTTGTCGTTTCTTTATTTCGAGTGACACTTCGAACCGCTTTCTATCGAAAAGGTTCCCACTCGCCTGACTTAGCCAAGTAAATCACATTTACTCATAAACAAACCATCCACTGGGTTATTAGTTGGCGGTTAAAATGGCCTAAATTATAATCCAGAAAGATTTCTCTCAAATTCCTTCGGCTTAAAGTCTTGACGATCTACAAACGCAAATCTATGAAAACTGGACAAAGTTGAATATATTTTCAAATAAATGTTCCAATGATTGTGATAATTCTGAGGAAACAAATGCTAATAATGAAAATAAAAAAGACGCAAACTAAAATTTTATGAACAGAATATTCATGTTACATAAAAATAATCCCTGAAAATACATATCTTAAGCAAAGAGAGACATGTCTTTTCAATGTCTATATGCATATATATATATATATATATATATATATATATATATATATATATATATATATATATATATATATATATATATATATATATATATATATATATATATATATATATATATATATATAAATGCTGACGGGAGATATCTTTATCTTTTGGGGGCATGGACAAACCCAATGCTTGCTCAACGTCCGGCAGTTTATTGCCGCTAACATAACTTTTTTCTTATCTCAAGTGAGACGATAATGTCACTAAAGCACAAGTTATTACTTGGAGTGAAAGAGAATTCAAAGACTTTAGTGGGGAGAAAGGACAATAAAAAACAGGTTTCAGGAAAATAAGATGGCATTTGACATTACATTTAAAGTTTTGAATATTGTAAGTGGCGGGAAAGTAACAAACCAAAAGAGAGTTCAACAGACACGACGTGCGAGAAAAGTAAATATTAAAATACAGTATACAGTTGCATCTGGCTAGTTCAACAGTGAAACGTTGGTACCGAGTTACCAATCTAGTCGTACGCTGAAATTCATGCAGTCGAAGCACCAGGAAGAAAATTCATCAGAACAATTGCCATGAAAATATTTATAGAAAAGGCAGAGAGAAGGCACGTCGGGGAGATGGAAAAGTGACTGAAGTCGAAATGTCAAGATCAATTATATTACAGACATTTTTTTCTTTTTTTTTTTTTTTTTTTTTTTTAAATATGTAGTAGAAGCACCAGGCTAGATTTGACAGCAATATTCAATGAACGGGTGAATAAAGCATCCAATACAACGTTCATTACACGATTTGTTAGGAACTATTGAATTATACCAAATATTCGTCCAGAGACTCGGAAGCCCTTGAGTTTTTTGATCATGTCAATCATTATCAAATGCCTTCGTGATATCTAAAGCCACAACCCGAGCCACGATGTTTTTGTCTACAGCCTGATATACCAATTCAGTAATAAATGTTATCACATCGGCAAAAAACCTGGAAAACTCAAAGCCACATTGTTTATGCCAAAGAAGGTCATGTGAAGTAAGATACTTCATCAATGAAGAGTCAGTTTTGGGGTTGAATTTTGGCTATTCGAGATCAAAAACACTAATCCCAACATGGGAGAAAAACATTTAGTTTCCTGGTACGTTTTCTGAATGGAAAATTCTTATCATTTTCTACCTTTTGTCAATGAGAGTTGTTATCGTTTCTTGTAATGAAATATTTACTTTGCTGAAGAGTATATCGATTCATAGAAGGAAAATGCAGATAATAATTCCAATAAAATATGAAATAAAGAAAGAATTTATAATTAGAATTCAGAAAACAAGAAGACAATATCGTTCCTCTAGAAAGAAGAGAATGAGGTCAACGAAAATAGTTAATAAAATTATTCAATAAAAGTTAAGAAAACGAAATGTTTCCAATCCTATCTGTAATAATAGGAAAACTGATCACAGAACTCAATATGAGGAAAATGTAGCCTAGACATAGAAAGAATCATAAAAACATTTATTTTTCAGAGCCCCAGAAAACAAAAATAATCGTTCCTAATTTTATATAATTAACGCATTTAATATTAGAACATCTGATAACATAGAGACAAAAATTCCTCATCATATATATTATTAGAAAAACAATTAACTCCAGAAAACTATGGAAACGATAATTGTTCCTGGTTTTGTATTGAATTATGATAAGGTTTAATCACATGAAAGCAGATATCTAGGAAGAAACCAATAATTGTATATCGCATTTAAAATTAGGAAATCCCTTAATTGCAGCGTGTCAGTAAACTCTTATTTTGAAATGAATCCGAATAACATTGAACATGGAAAATCTTATGTCAGAACTTCGGAAAATGAGTTTAAAATGCATATCTCTCTCTCTCTCTCTCTCTCTCTCTCTCTCTCTCTCTTTTTATATATATATATATATATATATATATATATATATATATATATATATATATATATATATATCAAGTATAGGATTGGTGTATACGGAATAAATTCCAATAACCAACAAATACTATTCTTAAAAGATTGCTCAATACAGAGTAGAGCAAATAATAATTTATTCGAAAATTATAACATAAATATAAATAAAATCACTACAAAAATAGCCATTTTGTTTCAACACTTCTGGTGGTGTCTTATCAAGTGATGGTGTTGAATGTAGATAAGACAATTGAAGTGTTGAAACAAAATGGATATTTTTGTAGTGATTTTATGTTATAATCTTCGAATAAATATATATATATATATATATATATATATATATATATATATATATATATATATATATATATACACAATGCTATTAACATTTAAATTAAAGTTTTCATAAGTGAGTGTAATATATAAAATATTGCTTTAGTTTAGCTTTGTTTAAATCCTTCTCTTCCGATTTGGAAAATAAAGCATTAGACCTTTCGGACATCAGTCCATTGTACTAAACCTCTGATTCTTTTCCGTCTTATTCTAAAATCGAATGTTTCTCGTACGTAAAAGGCGTATTTGTTCATTCGAACCTTCTTATGCAAGCGAACTGTAATCTTCGCTTTTTGTTTCGCAAACAGGGAAAAAAAGGAAAAAAGTAGAAACAGTTTCAGCGGACTAAGAAGCCATCGACCGACGATGAATTTGACTAATTCGCTTTGTCTGTCCTCAGCTAAGTGACTGTTGGTCGGGAGTGGGTGTCTGATGGTAAAATACATGACAAGACTCGTTCAAAAGTGCCGTGGCCTGAATTTAATATGATAAGCGAGTCGGACAAAAGATTCAGATGGTTGTCTCCGAGAAGCGATGTTTGGCTTAGTCTTACTGCTTGAGTAATAAATGTAGTTAGTTGCGACTAGCATTGTTTTTTTTTTTTTTTGCCTTGGCTTCAGAAGAGGAGCCTCGCTGTCAACTTTATTGAAGGAGATCCATACCAGATGTGCCATTATCTTCGTACTTTTAAAAAGGACGGCATTGTCAGATCTGAAAAATAAAAGATGTAATTTAGTTATTGCGTTAAACTTTCTGGGTAAAAGAAGAAATAATTTATTTAACTAATAAACTTATATGAATTCCAAAATAGGAACTTAAATTCAATAATATTCAGTAATATAGCGCGCATGTAAACAAAATCTGTCCTATCTCTTCAAATCTCTCTCTCTCTCTCTCTCTCTCTCTCTCTCTTCATCTCTCTCATTCTCTCTGTATATTATTATTCACCCAATACAAGGCCTAGGAACCACTCAAGGTAGAGTGTTACTCAATGAGGTTGTTGTAATGTGTAAAGGAAGGAGGAAGAGCTGCATATTATGATGATAAGTAGGATATATCACGGTTGACTTGAAGTTTGGTTAAAAGTGTAGTGGTTGAGGAAGCATTCTCTCGAGAGTTTCTTCCACAAAGTGACAATTTTGAGGAAGAAGCACTTTTAGTAGAACTTCCTACTTACCAAATGAATACAAAGAGAATGAGAATAAAATGGTATCGGGTACGTGGCATGAATTGGTAAAACTAACGAATGTAGGCCGTCTGAGCCTGAGGCATAGAAATAGCGAGACAGTAGCGAGGGGCTAAATACGTTTCGTCTGTTGAAATGAGATTGCAGAGTAGAAACTCACCATCACCAATATGGCGGCGTAATCGCTTTTGAACTTGATCAAGGCTGGACAGATAGCAATACTGCATTTATTCTCTGCGCTGGCTCGTGTTCTAGAGGTACTGAATAACACAAGCCAGTCTTTGCCGTACTGAGCTGTGAGAGATAGTTCAGACGAGAGAAAATCTGCCAGACTTTCGTCATCTAGATTTTTGAATTCATGCACACAGACACACACAGGCACGCAGACACATACATACACACACACACACATAAATATATATATATGAAACAACGATACATATTTTTATATATCAAGAACTGTATTGGAGAAATTGTAATACAAAGTGGAAAAAGTTTAATTTGTTATGTTCGTACGACTACACATGCGCACGAACGAGAGGTATTGTTAGTTTTAGGGGTGGTGGGGAAGGGGTAATCTAGCCGAATTTATTTAGAGTTTTATTTTTCTTTTTCTTTCCGTCACTTTTATTAGTAGGTATCCCACATTGTAATATAAGTTTTGCCACGTATGGTGAAATGTTTTAAGAACCAGGGTGCAAGTTTACCGTAGATAACCTTACGATTAAAACACTCTGTAGACATCTACGCTCTCCTTTGATCAGAGTAACATTGTTTATGTCAAAATTGTGGTCAGTCTCGTTACAGTTGGCGACCAATGCATTTGACGTATTATTTTGTCCCTGTTTGTGTTCATGTAATGTTTTATTTAGATACATTGAGTCTTCAGCTATATAATTTTGTGACAGTTATTACAGTCGATTGAGTAAATTCCTTCTTCAGGTTTTAGCTTATCGTTTTATTTCGTATTGATTAAGTATTGTTTTGTATGTAGTAGTAACACATTTTATGTTGAGTTAGATTTTTTTCGATTGTAGATGTGATAGAGTTGGTTGGAACAGGATAATATATTTTTTGATTCATTGGTTTTCAGGAGGGACGTTTTTTTGGGGTTTTTTTCTTGTTTTTATTTGGAATATTTTATGGGCCTTTTCATTCGTATTGAATATAAAATAATTAAGGTATTGGAGAAGTTTCAAATTATTTTCAATGTATTTATCTTTTTCGTGTAAATAATCCAAGCTGCATATTCTTAGTGCTCTTAGGTAAAAAGCGATTATTGTATTTTGTTATGACGAGAAAAGAAATTTATTAGGTCGTATTTGTTGCTTGATTTCCGCTGGATACCGAGTTTAAAACTTGTTAATACAGTGTAGCTTGATATTTAAGAAGGTTAAGGAATTGTGTTATTCCATTTCGTATATAAATTCCATTGTGAGTTCGACTTTGTTTAGTTGATCCACCAAGTCAGGTAAATCAGTAGTACTAGGATATATAAGTAAAACATCATCAATATAAAGGAATGTTTGGGTAAAATATTTTGGAAAGGACCGGATTCAAGAAATTCTAAAAAGATACACGCCATCACTCCACAGAGAGGCGATGCTATTGGAAATCCAAATCTTTTCTTTTGTAACAATCATAATTAAATGTGAAGTAGCATTGATTGTTGATGAGACGTCAAATTCCTATTATTTTAACTGTAAGTAGAGAGAGCTTTATCTTCACCTGTATTAGATGCTGTTTTTTAAGAGATTTAGGTATTTTTCAACTAGGATGTTGATGTAGACACTGCCTGGGTTCTTTATGTGCGATAGACTGATTGTTCCAAGGAGAGGGGTTAGAATTGTTGTTATAGCTTTCGCCAGTTCATGGGAACGCTGTCTATACCTGAGATGATGGAGTGCGTTGAGATAGCAGTTCTGTAGGGTTTAGGAAGACCGTAAAGTTTGGTATTTCTTAGGTGACATTCTATGAGACTATACCACGATTTGTTTTCATTTTTAATTAGTTTTCTGATTTCCTTGATTAATTTTTGTGTTACAGCAATTATTTTTGCTCGTTTGTTTTCCGTGAGTCGCTGTAAATGAATTCGGCTAGATTAAAAAAGAAACGAAAAAATTAAAATTCCCAGATAGATAGATAGATAGATAGATAGATAGATAGATAGATAATCGGTTTCCTCACATCAATTCTAGGACAAATGCCCATAGAAAAATATGTCCGTAAATACTTTTTTTTGTGTTATTAAGTTTAAAGTAGACGCTTTTAAATGTACATTCCAACATACAATACAAAAATGCTTATTACTATAACTTGTGGTGCCACGGATCCTATCTCAGCAACATGATGCAATGATTCGTTTGCCTTTGGTCTGGAAACGCAATCTGATACAGCCACAGCCCAGTTTTCATTACCATTCGCGCGGCCGTATATAAAATGCGTATCTCCCTGCTCACTTTATGATTATCCTACCATTGTTAAACGGAACACTTCTCAATTAACCCATGTTAAACTTTGAAGACAAACTAACCACAAATCAGAGAAAGGAGATCAACATCATAAAAAGAAAAGCAAATTTTAGAAAACGTCCAAATAGAAAACGAATTGATAAGGACAAAATATGTCCGTTCAAAAGTACTTTCATTTAATAGTTTCTCATATGTAAGAATAGAAGCGAGTTATAATGATAACAAATGAATATTACTGTTTTTTTATTATACTTATAAAAGTTTGTGGTAGGTCCACGCCAGTCAGGTAGATATAGACATGTTGGTGAGATTTTAATGATAGATCAGTGTGGGTTGGTGAAAATCCAAATGAAAATAATTGCGGACGATGAAATTTAACGAAGGTGAAAAGTATTTATTTAGCGAAGTTTCAGTGGATGGAAACATGCGTCTTGTATTTTATTCTTATTTTATCATCAAACGAAAACGTACTGGTTTATTTATATACATTAGCAGAGTGTCTAACAAAAATGATGAGGTTATTTATATATTGATCCGTACCTCTTTCCCCGGAATTTTGACTAGTATCAGTGTATTATACGTGCGCCGTCCCTAACTTACTATTTGTAAATTAAATTTAACCTGCTGATTAAGCCGCAGAATGTTGATGTAATGGATACGTCATTTCCTTGCTTAAATATGGTTTATTCAGTTTGCATATTTGTTGTGAATATCCGACATGGACAAAGCAAAGAGCATCTGACAAATTCAGACATTTGGAATCAAATAATACAGTACGTGTTAATTGGTGTGTATGTGTGTGTCTCCGGTGCTTCCTAAAGGAAAATCCTTGACTAGATATTGTATACGCATACGAAGCATGTTAATCTTAATATTCATGAAAATGTTTCACAGGTTCTTTACTTTATTTATTTGATTAAATGTGTTGTTTTGTCGGAAGGGAAAAAACGTTATACAGATCTCCCTAAAGTCACATACACAAAATTATAAAAAATACATATTTTCAAGAAAATAAATTTTCAACAACATTTTATTGGGGTATTAACAAATAACATTTTCAATACGATTTCTATCATCTGTGATGTAAAGATTGATGCGCTTTGTAAGAATTACGCGAACTTTGTTCAATAACAGCACATCGCCGTCAATTTGAGTATATCCTCTTTATCCTCAATCAAGTGTGTTCCATCTGTGATTTATATTTAGTATATTTTCTCCTTTAACATACTCCAGAAAAAAGTCAGTTCTTCCTTCTTTCGACAAAACCATGTTTAATCTGTGAAGGTAAAAAATATAGTTAATGTATCCAGACTTTAGGGACACCCTTTATAGAATCCAGGACTAAAATCGAAGTTGCTAAACTATATGACAGAAATGCAGTGGTGCATTTCGCAGTTCAGAAAAATGCAAAACTTGATAGAAATGACTGGTCGAGCTATTTCCAATAACGATCGATTCGTTGAGAGTAAGACCTTGATTTGAACTTGTAAAATGACGGCTTCACGGAAAGCTATTTTATGCATATTTGTGTGTGTTTGTTTAAATAAAAATTATAGGTTGGAAATTCTATGTAAATTCGATTCATGTCGAAAATTGGTATCAATGTAAAATGTGTAATCTTGTCTGAAGATCAACAGCTTTCAAAAAATTAGTATGTGGAAAACATTTACACTAAATCATAATACATAAGTGCCCATGTTATTTCACACATACATGGCGTAATGAAAAACATTTACAAAAGAATTTAACAGGATATCTTTCGTATGTTAGAAAAAGAATTCCTTTTATATTTCCTTAATTTTGTTCTTAATATTGGTTGCATATTTCCATTTATTTATTGATTCAACTACTATGAATTGATTTAGTTTTCATTGATATTTGTTTTCTTTACTAAGCTTTGCTTACTTTGGTACAAGGCTATAGAAGCAATGGTCGCTAAATTTGGTTGCTAGCTACTACTCCACATAACAGGCTATTTGTGTTCTTTTATATATTTTATTTATAATTAAGTTCATTGTTGATATTTTATATTATTATTTTAGAGGAATGAATTATGAAAAATTGGCAAAAGTTTTCGTATGATGCGTTTCATCCTTTATGACTACATCGGACTAAGTTTATGTTTACGTTGATGTGATTACTACATGCGCACGAAGGACGCTGAGAATTTAATTTTTTTTTTTTCCTAATTTAATCTATATTTTGGGCATATAATCCAGCCAACCACATTCATATTTCCTCTCCTTCTTGCCATATATTCACTACTTTTCTCCCCAAATCCCATACAGCGACAATATAAAGATCTGCCAAGATTGGAAAAACGCCGCAAGAAACTTAACATAAATTCTCCAGCTTGATCAAGTGACAAAAGCACTTAGTATGGAATATTGGATGACAAACAAACATACATACATACATACATACATACATACATACATACATACACATACAGTAGTTGTATAGTACTATATATTTTAGTATTTTTAATATTTACATTTTAAAAAGAAGAGGCTTCTGGAGACATTCTGAACTTTTTACTGCAAAGTATTTGATCTATGTTATTAATATCTAGCACTGAATTAAGTGCATTGACAAAGAAGTTATTATATTCAAATAATAAATGATTATTATGTCAAATAGTTGTTATTCATCTTTAGTCGATACTATTACTCAGTTTCAATTTGTATATATATATATATATATATATATATATATATATATATATATATATATATATATATATATATATATATATTAAGTAAATATAAATTGCCAAACGACGATGGAACCGCATTAAATAGCAAAAAAAAACTGATAAACATTACGAAACAACGGCGCATAAACTGTGTACTCGTCTGGAACAAGGCAACAAACGTAAGGATCGAACTCGCGACATGATCAATGCACAACAAGATTAGCTCGTAATTGTTATCCAATTTATTTTATCTTTGCAAATTGAGGTTTTTAATTTATTTTCTACCTTTTTTCTAAATTTGTTTCTGATATTTTGTATTTTATATTCTTTTTTTTTAATTAAGAAAAGCAATTAAAAATGTTCCTTCAATTATTTTTCTTTGGGGAATATTAATTCTTGTCCAAATTTTTAATACTCAAGGCACATTTTCTCATTTCCACATTCCATATTATGAACCAAGCGATTAAAAGTTAAAATAAAAAGACTTTTTTCTGCTTGTCATCGCCGTTCCTCTCATCTTCTGCGCCATCTTCATTTCCTTCCTCTTCTTGTTGCGGTCCGCGACAATCATTGATAACTACAAAATAAAGAAGAAGAAAACCAATCATTTGCAAAGTTCTCTGGCAATAAACGTTTCCAAACAAAACGTTCATCTGCAAAGCAATTATACACTGTTTGGATAATCACACATTCTTTGCTTTCCTAAGAGTGGATAGATTGTTAATGAGCTAATCTAGTAGGCCGTTATTTGTATGTTGTGAGTTCGATTCTCATTGGGTCCATTTGTAGCCATGTCCGAGTTAAACTTGGCTGTCATATTAGTCAGGTCGTCTTGCAGATCAGTTGCCTGCTATTACGCTAAGATAAGTAAATCTGATCTGCTAAGAACTGAGGCTATACACAGCGAAATTCGCCTTCAAGATAAACTCGTTAATTATCCAACACCACAATGCAACTAACTTACTAAGCTTAGTTTAATCTTCTAATATATTCGGCAATATCAAGTGGCTTATCAAAGATTTCACTTAAATATCCGGTAACAAAATTAAAAGTCACGAATCTCGTAACCGGATAAACGAAGCACGTGACTATATTTTATAAAAAAATATCAAACAATGGTGTTTATAAACTCAAAATATAATCTTTATCTGAAATTTTAGATGAGAAATTATCATTATTGTATACTTATTTGTTTGCTTCTTGTTTTCATCTTGGTTGCTATCGTCACGACGCTTTGATCGTTGTATCTTCCGAGATTTTCCATGGATTTATCTTATTTGTTAATCTTTCTGGAATTTAGAACCGAAAATCTTGTTCAATTCACAAAACTAGATTCTCTCAATCCGTTGCCCAAACGAAGAATACTTCATAATTCTCTCGCATTAATTGATCCATATGATATTGCTTTGTCTCTTACACTGAACCAGGATATATAACGTATTCTCACTAACCAACGCAAGGATTGAACTCATTCGCTTAACCAAGCATCCTGTCCCCAGGGTCGTGTAGAACGAATTAACACCTTTTATCTGCCTGTTTGATTGAACTAGAGTATATGATTTTTACACTTCCTGTATAATAATTTGCAGAAACTATAGGCTCATGACATCTTTATATCGTAAATCAATATTCATTGCACAATACATGAACATCAATTCCCACCATCCGTTGAGAAAGGGGATCGCCTTCTGTCTGTAACATCAAGAAAAACTGGCGATCAGATACATAAAAATGCGTGATAATTTTATACAGCCTTCAGAGCAACAACTATTCTTCAAGAATAACTTCAGCTTCCACGAGCAACGATATAAGATCTGCGATAAGCACGGGATCAAGAATGAATTCAAAAGCAATTCCACTCTTTAGAATCATCTATCCAAAAACATGCACCCTTCAGAAGACAATATTACCAAGAATTGCTTCTATTGTTTTCCCTGTAGCAGGACAAGTCAAGCCGCTTACTAAATATAAGTCGGAAGGAACATCAGAAAGCCGTAATCCGTGACGATGAAACCAGGTATGGTTAGTCATGTGAGAAAAGATACTGTTGATAAGAAATTTAAAATAAGAACAACTGAATGAATATATCCATATGATAGGATTTAATAATCACCTCAGTAGACCTAGTATAGAAATAAACACCACATGAGCATTTAATTGAGAAAAAGCAACTATTCTATTTATCACGAAGACTTCCACCACCCAACTACATTACAAATAGTTTAAATAGCTGCATATTCTCGTTCGATTGAAGAGACAGACAAGAGACGTCAGTTTTAATACACCAAATACCAAATTTCTAATATTAAATTGTCCCAAGTGGCACATTGCCTGCTGCATAAGTGTGTTGGTTAAACGAATCCCTGGACCGAATAATGAAAAGTCATATACACTAGTATAGGTACGAATTAACGAGCTAGAATGAACTGAAGCTAGATATACACTGACATGTATAGTGAAATGAAAATAATTTCATCACCGTAGATTTAATAACGTATTCTGTTCAAAATTCCTGGAGGGGAATAATGAATATACAATAACTGATTCGCCATAAATATTGTGTAATTTTAGCAGCAGTAATTTTAAGTTGTTTCACAACTCTTTCACGCCTTAACCAGTAATTAGACCGTTTTATATGCCTCTTAATAAGAGCCTTAGAGTTTTTCTTGATTCAAACAGAGAGCGCTAGCAAAAAAATACGCAATTACCTCGCTCATCTTCTTCTGCATCAAAACTGTCCAGCGTTGTCGCGTTAAGTCAAAAATCCATGTAATCTGAAAAATGTAGTTTTCCATTCGAATCTTTTTGACATATTCGGTCATTATATTCAGAATCAAATTTATTTCTTAAAATTAGATCAATCTTTCATAAGACCGAAATAATGATCGTACTTCCTACTTGAGTAAATTGTCTATGAAACATGCCTGCAAAATCATCAAGCCATGGCAAGTAGACTCTATATTTACTAAGCTTATATTCTTTTGGCAATAATGTTTAATTGTGGGACACAGAGTAAAAATCTCACTCGACACATTGTTAGCCGTGTGTGATGAGATAATGTAATATCCCACTTCTTTATAAGTAAGGAAGAAAACTATGTCAATTCTGATCGTCATTCTAGCATCATGTTGCCTGCTGTAGAATCCTGTATTCAGTGTTTTTTTGTTTTTGTTTTTGCTTTTTTTTTTGCTTATTTTGCAGCAAGTGATTGGTTCAGAAGGTTTGCAGGAGATTCCGAAGTCGTCTCGATGCCGTGGGTGAAGCCATTGGCGATTTTATTGAATAAATTTACTCCTTCGTATTTCAAGATATTTTTGTGTAATATATATGTTAAAGTGAAATGTCAGTGTTATTTTTATTTTTGCATAATTTAGACGACAATTTATCCATTGCACCCTATAAGGCTTATCTGTATAAAGAACATATTCAGCATTGTTGAGTAAGATATCTTGAAATGGGCCAGATTTTAAAAGAAGAGATATAGAAAAATATACTGAATTTTTATAACTTTTGTTGATTGGTAGGGAGATGTTTATTTTTAATTTTATGAAGTTGTTCTTGAGAAAATGTAAATATTTGTCAACTTATATGCTTGTATATAAGGGATTAGTATATTTTCTTATTTTTCATAATTAAACTTTTCAATTCGTAGTTGAGATCAGCAAAAATATTTAGGTGTGAAGGGATGGTTGATTTTGAAAGGAAATTTAAAATTTCCGCTGAGGCATCTATACTAAATGTAATAACTCACACAGGAATGTTAGGTATCTGTGTTTTTTAGTAAACCACGGAATCAAGGTATCTTTGCCTATTATATTAATTCTAACCATGTTTGTCTTTATTTTTTATTATGTGTATCGTTTGTTTAAATTTTGTATTTCTTTATTGATTTCTTGTCCTTCACTTTTTTCGTAAATACTGGTATCATTTAAAAGAGATTCCATTTTTCCGTTATAAGTATTAGCAGCTGCATCTGAGTTGGTGATAGATTGATTCTTGTCTTCAGATAGGAATTTTAGTTTAATTTTGTCTATTCGTGGTGATGTTGTTTCATTTTTTTGTTCTTTTTAAATGGACAGATATAATTCTTTGTATAAAGCTCTTGTCGAAACCAGTATTATGTTGAATCTGATATTGGTCTCGGTTTAAAACTAAACGTCTTCTATAATTCAATAAATGAAAACGATCTAATCAATTTTATACACATCACAACTCTCAGTCAAAATTCAGAATAAATTAAGCTTCTTATTTGAGCCTTTAAAACTTTCTGTCGCGAAAAAGGCAAATCGCGAAGTATTCGGAAATGAAAAGAAAAAGAGATATAGCTTCAAATTAAACAATGAACTCACAGCACCCTGAAGCTTTCGTTATGCCAATTTTAAGTTGAAAACTTCGTTTTAATAAAAAAAAAAGTACGTTTTTTTTCAACTGAACATGCATTGAACGTGTCATTATCTACAATGAATATACGACCGACTTATCTCAAATATGCATCTGTCTTTACTTAAATATTTTACTGAAAAAGTACCTTAAAAAATAAATTAATTAATAAATAAGCATCAAATTGAAATTAGTTAAATTTCTATAACGAAATAGTTAATGTGACAATCAAGCATTCAGGTTCTTAATAGGAATCGCCTTTTGATTCGCTAATGTAGACTTTTTCTTTTGAAATAAAATTAATTTTTTCTTTTGAAATAAAATTAATTTTCTCTGCTCCATCTGCGAAATATTTCAAAGTATTTTTTCAAATTGTCTTAAATATTATTTATGATCATGCGTGAGGTGAGAAAGGAAATAAAAGGACAAAAGAGAAAACATTCGCTAACAATGCCATGATGTGAGTTTGCATGTGTATATAAGTGTATTTTTTGTGCGTTTTTTTTTATCATTTCACCCCAAGCAAGGCGAAAATGACCCTAAGACACCAGGAATTACTGAGAAAGAAAGAGAATGGGAAAAGACAATCAAAAACAGGTTTCGTGAAAAACTAAAATAACGAATGACGTTACATTTAAATCAAAAGAGAATTCCACATGCGAGAAGTGCGGGAAAATACAAACACGTAGAATATAACTTACGGTTACATCTAACTATTTCAAGAGTAAAACGATGAGATTTATCTGCCAATCTACTATTACACTTAAATTCCTACAAGTAGGAGAGTACCTTAGAAGAATTGTCATGGAAATATTTATAGAAAAGAAGGAAAGACAAGAGGAAACAACATCACGACGATAGGAAAGTGACTGAAATGTCAGATCAAGATTGCTGACATTATAGAAACTTTTTTCGATTCTTTTCAAGAATCTCAAAATACATAACAGGGGCACAAGATCAGATGTGGCAGCAATATTTAATGCAAAGAAGAAAGATACATTTAAAAATATACAAGATGAATTCTGAAGAGAAAACTTATCTGGCACGACACAGTGAACCAATTTTTCTCGACGCAGACCTAGCAATTGATTCAATATAATCATTTCACTTCTTGTCAGTGCAAAAATTGAAACTAAAAAGACACAAAGAGTTGCCCCCTTGTGGGATAGCCATAATGATGGAGCGCAAAATGGTCCACTATGAAGATTTAAAAATAGCAGTTTCGTTTTGGAGGCTTTAAAATTTGCAAGGTGTTTCTTGTCCTAATTAAAAACAAAGTGGAAGAAATTTTCGAGAGCAGCTACCAGTTTTACTTTGTCGAAGCTATCGAACTTATTATTAAAACAGATGTACATGGTTGTGTCATCAGGATGAGTATTGAGTTGAGAAGTGATGAGATCATAAAGGTCGTTAATGAAGATAAGAAACCATTTAGGTTTAAGGATAAATCCCTGAGAAATCCTCGCATTAATGTGAAAGGATCTAGAAACGTGGTCGTTCAATACGGTCTTCAATACACAATTTGATAAGAACAACTGGATTAAGTCAAATATTCAGCCAGAGACGTGATACCCCTTGCGTTTGTGAAGAAGGCCAACATGCTAAAGCCTGTCAAATATCTTCGAGATATCTAAAGCCACCGCCCGAGCCTTTCTGTTCTTATCTAAAGCTCGAAAGACAAATTCAGCAACAATCGTTAATATATCAGTGGTTGACATAGAGAACAGAAAGTCACATTCTTATGTATTACATATTGTCATATAGAGTTGATTAGAGCCTGTAGTACTTTGCCAAAATAATTTGAGGGATCAGTATATATAGTTCCTTAAGACAGAAGAGAATTTCCAACAACCAGAAAAGCATGAAGTATCAAGGCATTTTTTGTAGAAGTAAAATAAACTGATGCAGTGTAAATTTCAATAAACAGAGCTTTGTATGAATTTATATTTTAAAATCTGAGAATAGCATCACACAAAGTCAAAAGTCTGTTCAAGATACTTTATCCTTATTTGCAGGTGAGAGAAAGAGAACTATATCTATTGTCTTAGATCTAAACAACTACATTTCATTTATTAAATTTCTGTTACCCTTTTCCAAACACTGAATAATGATTTATGTCATGTCGATACTTGATTGGTATCATTTTTGTTGATGCAGCACACCCAATGGAAAACATGTCAGAAATTCCTGATCGCCAAAATAGAGTAAGGTTGTCGGCTGAGATGTAATATTTCGAGTCTAAATGTAGTGATGAATTCATTACACACGCTTTTTTAATAATCTACACACGTCAGTTTATGCGTGAATTATATATATATATATATATATATATATATATATATATATATATATATATATATATATGTAAAGAACAATGGAGAGGCACTGCCTGATATAGGGATCACCTCTAATTTAGCAAGAACATTTAGTATTCACTCTGGAGAATAATAATACATGAACAAAATAACTGCCTTTTTTTTAATGAAAGATTTTTTTTACATAATAAGTAGTATTTTATAAAATGTTTATAATTCTTTCTTTTTTTCTCTTGAGCAGATGGTCAGAAAAAAATGTAGGCATTTACTATGCATGAGAAAGATTCGAATTCAGATAGGACAATTGTATAGTGTTAATTATCTGCATAGAAAGTCAGCAACAAATTCCTAGTTTTATCCCGATTAAAAAATATAAAACTGGCGTTCAGTAGGAAATACAGATTCTATGTTGCAATGCTTTATCCAGAATTTTGTCTGATCATTATTTTTAAAAGTTCATCTGTGTGTGTGTATGTGTGTATTGTGTGTGTGTATTGTATGTGTGTCTTTCAGTCTCTGTTTCTGTCTCTCTCTGTTTCTGTCTCTGTCTCTGTCTCTCTCTTGTTGGATAGTTATGAATAATGCAGACAGCAATAGCAGGAAATTTTTATTATGTAACATAAAATGAATAAACCTTATTGATTTTTTTGACAGCGGTAATAGATTCTTGTTGATGAGGGTTTGAGCAGATGGTAGAATGTTTGCAATTTGGTGTGAACTGAGGCTGGGAGGTGTTATTTGCACAGTAACGAGATCTAGCCCCGACCAGAAATGTCTCGTGTTTTCTCTCATTCATCTCTTACAGCAATCGTCGAGAATGCAGCTTTTACACAGTTTGGTTTGAAGCGGAAAAGCAGTTAATCAGCAACCTCCTTCCTTTATGAAGGAAAAAATTAATTAATCAGCGTTCTCATCGGAAAATAATTTCCGATAAACCTTATTCCGTCGTTCTGTAGCGTTGCAACTGGGTTTAAAGTCTCGGCTTTAGCTACTTTAAAACTGATTTATTTGTATGTGACACGATCGATAAAAGTCGCTGATAATATAAAATCTAGTACGCAATATTATTTTGATTTGTTTTGGTATTTTCAGTATTTTCATAGATGTTTTTATTCTTTACGAACATTTGTATTTACAATGATGATGACGTTTTACTTTTTGGAAAAAATACTACATGTAATCAAAAATTTTCAAACCTGCTGATTAGAGGATAATGCAAAAGTAACTTTAATCATTTATGTGCCGTTACATTATTTGGGCTAACTATAGGGTAGTCTCCTCTTATTTATTTCCAAATATTTATAACAAATTTAGAAAACTACTAAAGAACGGAAACAATTTTTTAAATTATTAGTTGCGTTTCTTTATGCTATGTTTGACAACGTCAAATCTAATTGTTTTTTGTTTGTTTTTGTAAGCTGATTTATTTTTCATTAAAAATCGGATTTGAATAAACTGATTTTCTTATTACGAACTTTTTCTCATTATTCAATTTGAAGATTCATTTTTCTTACGAGATATAAACAAACAATAACTATTTTAAAAGCCTAAAAATTAATTATTAATGCTCACAGTTGATCTTAGAAACGCAATCAACATGTTGCAAAAAATCAACAGAAAAATAGATGAAGCACAATCCAAACATTAATAATAATTACAATAGGAGAAATGAATTGAAACTATTCATCTGTTTCATTTGCATATTTGGTGCACATTATTGAGGGTATAAATGAAACGTAGTAGTTTGGATCTAAGACAATATAGTTCTCTTTCTCTCACCCGCAAGAAATCTGTCAAAATAAATTATTCTCGAATAAACACTGAAATTTTGTTTCAAAAGTGTTCTTGAATCAGAGAATGGAATTTAAGTTTTGTTGCAATGTCAAACACAAAATCTAACATTAGTACAAGAGTAGCTAAAAAGGTGTTAACTTGAATATATTTTGAAGGTTATTTTAACTTGATTTTTTTCCTTTTTTAAGAATGTATAAATTATGAAAAGTTGATATTATCAGCTTTCAAAAATTTTTCTTGAGATCACTATACGGATTACTATTCGGATCACTATTTATTTGGTGATTACTATTCGAGCATGTATTATCGAGCAAGTACTATTAGTGCGAGTGTTATTCGAAGGCGTCAGACACCAGTGTTGTTCAACGGCGTTACTATAGTTGTATCTGCGATTACAAAATCTCTACTACAAAGAGCATTACGAAAGTGAAAACAAATATTGATTGGCATTACAAAAGTGGTAACGAGTGTTCGTTGACATCACAAAATGTTGATAGAGTGATCAAAACAACATAGATGTAGAATAATTCATGTAATAATTTTATTGATGTTCTTTCTTTTCTAGATTAGATTCTTTCGCGGTAAATCTAATATAATTCGATCATTGTTATGACCGCTTAGATCAATACAACGTCTAAAGCTAATTTCCAACCAAACAGTTTTGTCTGCCTGTTTTTATTTTGTATTATAGAGTTGTGAATGATTATTCAAATGTTGACCAGACAGAAGTCATTTTAATCAGCTCATTAGCTTTATTTAACCGCTTATTTGCCAGTTTTCTGTTCAACTCAATAATCAGTTTCTCTGAAACGGAGGCTACCTGCTAGAGTTTGAAATGCTCGTATACAAAAGATTAGTTTTCTTAAAATTCGTTTACCGAATCCAAACTTCCAGCTTCAGTCTGATTGCTGTTCACAATAAGGAAGAAGATGCATTATAGTCGATGGGTCTCATAAAACGTCAAATTCTACCAACGATGAGGTATACACACCGCCTCGGCGAGAACTGAACAGGAAAGTAGTGACAAAACGTGCATATTGGTTATAATGAACTGTCGTCAATAAAATGCACAACAGAGGCATTAGTTAGAATGCATGCCATAAATTATGGAAGCTTTTACTTCTTTATTACCCCAAATGTTGACATCGCTACACTTTGGAAAATAAATGAATAAGAGCGAAACGTTTCCATAGTAATGAAAAGGATGTGAAAGGTGATACTGAGTTGACTAAAAAGTCTGTTCGGTTTTTGTCGTCAGATGGCATGAAGAGTGTTTAATTTTTTTTTTTTTTAATTGCTTTTATTGTAATTAAAGTAATTGCCAATGTCAACGTGTTTTTCATCGTTTTTCATTAGCAAAATTGCCGTATTTTTCTTACTGATTCCAATATTAAAGGAGGTATTTTTAATTTATCAAATTTGCGAAATAAATATAAAACATTTGTGTAATTTATGGGCAATATTCTATGAATATATGAGCGTCTCACAAATGGTTTACAGGCTACTTCGATCTGAAATAGGCTAGTTAAGATTTAAAGTGATTGCACCAAACTGCTTGTTTAAAAAACTCTAATCCAGTGATGTAAAATATATACACTTTACATATCCTGACACAAATTGATATTTCTTTGGTGACCAGACAAAAATTTATAAGAGCTTTGGTTAGGAACTCCCTAGATATGTACTTCGTATTTCTTTTTATTCTATTCATTACAAAAATGTCTTAAAGAAATTAATTCCCAGAACCTGGAACACCGCGAAAAGCGCCTTGTATAGTTCCTTGATACAAAAGATTAAAACAATTCTTGTAGGATTGAATTATGTTGTTACCTAAAAGTTTACAATAACTACTCTAAGAAATATACACCGATATTTGCCACAGATAGTAGAATACAAAGGCAAATATCGGTTTATATTTCTGAGATGAGGTATTGTAATGATTTACATTATGTACATAGTTTGGACTGTTCTCCTTATCTTTAGTATCATGTCATAACGTTTCGGCCGTTGTACGCTCTGGCCTTCTTCAGGTGATTGGAATTTCGAACAGAACCATTTATTTCGTTCACTGGAATAGAATGGTACAAGGGGATAACAACACTCAGAAAACAGCTTCCATCTGCTTACCCTATGTGAAGGGATTATCGGAAAAATATAAAAGATCTGTGGTCCATATTATATCAGGATGACCTTCAAAATGTTTCGACACTTCGAAGACAACTCTTTCGAGTAAGACCCCACCCCCAGAGGTGAACATTACCAAGGACTGTGTGTATGCCATCATCCCGTGCAGCTGTGGTAAGAAATATAAAGGAGAAACTGACAGCTCCCTTAAGGTAAGACTGCAAGAACATCGTAAAGCCGTAACACGAAAGGAAATAGAATAATCAGGCGTAGCTGACCGCATATGGAGGGAAAAGGGAGATCACCTCCCCCTGCGGGATGAGATTGAAATAATAGACAAAGAACATAACTGGAAAATACGAAAACTGAAGGAATCAGCACATATGCTATACCACAAAAATTTCTTAAACCGGCCAATGATAGAAATGAATACCATATGGGAACCAGTAATACGAAGTTCCAAAGAAAAGCAATAATAACAAAAGTGCAATATGAGAAAACTTGTATTGGTGAGATAAAGAGAGATAACTCAGATACTCGAAAGATGCATGGCACGTGGAACTAGAACAATCTAACCCAGTGGATGAAAAAAAAGGGTTCAGTTCGAAATTCTAATCACCTATGACCGGAGCGTACAACGGCGGAAACAATGTGAACATGATAATAAATATGTGGACAACAGTTCAAACAATGTAAATTAAAAGCAAATTTGTTGTTCAATAAAATTAATATCGAAAATCAAGACTCTTCTAATGAATGAAAAATCGCTCCATTCAAAAATGATATAACAGAACTCATCCAATGGACAAAAAATTGCACCCACCTTGCAAAATAGGGTGAATTACTGGTCTGTATTACTGAGTTAAAATCCATCGAACAGAGAAAGATGCGCACCCAAAACTCTGCTTCAAAATGAAAGTCAATAACTTGCAATACAGAGGAATATTGGAGAAAGTCATGCTTCCCCCAACTAAAGATTTTATTCTCTCAAGAGGAAGGATGAAATATTATTTTTAAACAAAACAATTTTCCTGCCCACACTATAAAATCCCCCAACAAATCAATCATGTTTATTTTTTTGGCTTGATCCGAGTCCAGATTTAAACTCAATACATATTATTTCGTCTATATTAAGTAAACTAAAAGATGATTATGTTTTAATTACACATCATCTCGTTGAAGCAACCAACATTAAAGAGAACACCATTAATTTTTCATTCCTTTAAAAACCTTTCGGACAAGTTTGTAAAACCTGTTCACAAGGCTTACGCACTAGATTTAAACATTTAAAGACATCAGATACAAAAGTTATCACATACTAAGTTATTAGCTGTTTGTTTGAGTTTTGATTACGTGTTTATTACAAGTTAAATATTTGACCCATTTTTCCAAAACTTCGTTTATAATGAGCGAAGAAATGGAAAGAAAAAATGAAGAAAGAAAGCCTGGAAAGGGATGAAAAGGCGCAAGGCAGTAATTCATTGAAATTCTTAATGGAATGACAGAGTAAAAGAATACAGTAGAAAATATATATGCCTTTTTTATTCCTTTTTCACATGATACTAATCCATGTTTGCATAGCATTTAAAAACATGGATGGTCAACAAAGATTGAAACGAATAAGGAATATAATGAGAAGATACAGTCAAAAAGTGAGTGAGTAGCAGCAACATGAAATAATGTTTTAAAATGAATTATTAAAAACTAGGAAATTTTAACAGGCTCACTATTATTATTTCTTTTAATCGTGATTAATAAAATACGACTTTAGCAGCAAGAAGAAATTATTATTATTTTTAACTAAATATTTTCTCACCTTGTTGTCTATCATTAACTATCATGTATTATTTTATTCCTGAGTAGTTCTTTTACTCTCGCAATAAGCAACAATATAAAATGCATTTCGTGAAAACCAAGCAAAAAGCAATAAGAAAAACCTTATTATTTTAATTCCTAACTGAATTTGTATTATTATTTTTGACTAGATTTTCTTCCATCTTTAATAGAGTTGTTTTCTTTACCACACTGTTCACTGTCGATAAAGTGTATATATAAAGAGTTTATAAAAATAACATAGAAGAAAATTCAGTTTACAATTAATAGGCATGGCATAAATTTGAAGGTTCAACTCGATCAACACGAGACATGCTACTTTCCTTACCCGTACATCCCACTCAAAGGTGATGAAAGTAATTAATACGACTTTCTCTTGGGCTTAAATCAGTGCTAGTGGCAATATGCAATTAACACGCCTACGAAAGAGATCGGAAACAATAATTTATTTTAAGACCTCTGTCCTGTAATGGTCGTTATATTTGTATACAAATTTCGTACACAAAATATTACAATTATTATCGCAAAGATGTAACATTGATTTATTTATTTTATTCATTTTTTGTAATTCACTTATTTTTTTGTCTATTCGTTTTTCTTCTATTTATCATTTATTTTATGTTTATAATTTATTTATTTTATGAACTAAAAACTTTATATTGAAATACTGTTAACATTCAATGATTTTTACTACATCATCTTCATCTTTATTGGACGTAACACGACTTTTCGATTGGAGCACTCTCCGGTCTTCCCAAGGGTAGACATTTTCCTTGTTGTTTTTTTTCCTAGTATTTTTATCCCGTTATCCTTTCCTGATAGAATCCACGCTATATATTATCTACTTACTTATTGAACAGTTCCCTCAGATGGAGCTGAGATGCTCTAAGAAAAAGAAACAATATGTTTATTAATACTCAGGTTATACGAATCAATCTTATGTTCAACATCACGACTGAGCCCATTTCCTGGATCGAAAGGCATTGGTTGAAGGAAGAAATTTTAATATTCCCTCGGCTAGTGCGGCCACATTTTCGTTAAGCAATGGCCAACAACTTAATATCGCAAACCAATCTTAAATCCTCACTGGAAAAGGAAGGACACCTTTCAAAATACACATTGATTAACAACATCTCCTTGCAGAAATTATATGAAAGGAATGAGTTCTTCCCTCACTGGGAGTCTTACTACATAGATACATCTATATATCCGTAATCTAATTATGAAAAGATATGTATTTTGCACTTTTTTAATGTAAGCGTCATTTTTGTGGTGAACTGACTCAATGTTTCTTTAGTAATCATATACGTAAATGAAACATTATGCAATGAAAAATTCAGATCAAAATCCATCATATAACTGTGTTAGGATACCATTATATTTAGCATGGATAGTTTGTGGCTATGTGCTAGAAAAAAGCTAAGCTTATTAAATAACTACTACCTAAGGTATTATCTGATTGTGTTTAGCGCTTCTTACACACGTCAGAATATATATATATATATATATATATAATATATATATATATATATATATATATATATACCGTTATTAATTAATCAAATTAATTGAAACAACCGCTTTAGTTTCCTTACTTTCACCATACAGATTTTTTTTTAGATCCACTCGAGTGACAGGGTGTAATCAATTTCTATTTTCCTCAGAATCAGTCATTTGCAGTGGTGTGCAGAAATATGAATCTATCTTCGGAGTGTATGATGAAATCTGCTTGGCCTTGAAAAATATTGCGTCATCCGTCATTGCATCAGATTTTTCATCACGCCAAGACACTATTGTCTGGACTGTCGATTTGTTGTCCTGCGGCCATTTTCTCTGATGGATATTACTCCTAAGGAAGCTTACGAAAATTGTAAGGCTGCACGAACACAATGATAAGTCTTAACAGTGAGTACTATCGACTGGCTCGGAAACTCGCCTGATTTAAATCCAATCGAGAATCTGTGGTCAATCTTTAAGGAAAGATTTCGAGGAATGGAAATACGAAGTACTAACATGTGTACTGGGTCAGGTTTCATTGGAAAAATACAAAAAAGTAAATAATAACGGAATTATTAGTTTTGTCTTAATTAATTTGCACAAGGTTGTATATATATATATGTGTGTATGTTTGTGTATGTGTGCGTGTTTTGCTTGTATCACTACTGTCATTTTTATAAAAATAAAATATTTTCTTTTAGTAATAAAGTGCACAATTCTATCAGGGATTTTATGACGTATTAGATTTACGACTCTGTTTTAAGAAACTTCCAATAAACTGTGAAGTCTCTTAATACTGTAATTCGCCATAATTCATCTTTTCACGACAAATACGAATTGCACAGATTTTGGATTTTTTAACTGGCAATCAAAATGACAAAATAAACCGACATACAAATCGTCTGATTGAAATAATCGTACGGGCGCCAAATGTTGTGGAATGCTTAGCAAGCACCACTCTCTAGACCTTCACTGGCGTTATGAGTTCGATTCTAACGAGGTTATTCACTATCATGACCTTGTAGTAAACTATGTTTTCTTAGTAATTAACTATAAAGACACATCACGGGCGCAATCCCGCACACGCATGTGTGTGTATGTGTGTGTGTGTAAGAGAGACAGAAAAAGAAATTATGTCCCGATCTCGCATTTTAAACGGAATCTTAAACTTAAAACATCGGTCAACTGAAAGACATACACATAAAAAAGACTACGTGTATATATTTGCCTTATTTATATACTTATCTATAAAGATGAAGTATGCATGCATAAAAATACAAAAGAATATACTGATTAAATGAACATTGCCATGAAACGATGCCAAACTCGCAATAAATTGCAATTAAGTTTAATTCTTGGCGATTCTGAGCTGTTGACCCTGTACCAGTCTGAGTTAGGCTTAGCAAAAGTATAAAGACGCTTGCCGTAGAACAAAGTAATTTATTCGCCCTTAAATCTACGAGTTAATTTTCTTGTTAATTTTTTTTTCGGTTACCTTAAACCGTACATATATATCATATATATCATGTTATCATATATTCTATGCCTATATAAATGTACATTTTTTTTACAATATCTTTGAATGACATATATAAACATATAGAGAATTTATGTATTTGAGTACGGTTTTCTCTGAAGAAGTGTGTATCAATGAAAAATATTTTTAGTGCTTCTGTTTATTTAACCTATTTTTGTTCGACTTCGGTTATTCTCGCTTTGTCTTCACAAAGCATAAAAAATTTAATGGACTTGGACGAAAACCAGAAGACATTGGCTGTCACTTGGAACAGAAAAATGTATAAGGAAAAAAATTCTAAAGAATAAACAATTATTTGCACCGACCCAACTTCAAGCCCTACCATCCCAACCAACAAGAAGCAACCATCTCTACAATACCACAGCATCTTCTTTTTAGGGTTTGAAACAAAGTAAAAGAGACAGATGCAAAATAATCATTTTAAAATTCAAATGATTCGTACAAGCAGTTGCACAATTTGGGTGCTGAAAAGTTCTCGGCCCAACTTAGAAATACTTCAGAAAGAAAGATATCATTATATTTGGAGGAGTGGTTTGGGACAAAAATTTTCAGTACTTCTATGTATTGTCCTTGTTGTCATCTTTCTCGTTGCTTCTTCTTTTCTTTCACATGACCGAGTATTGTTTCGCTTTTTTCCTTGAAATAAAAGCGAATTTGTGCGTGTGTAATAGGCACTCACACACACACACACACACACACACATATATATATATATATATATATATATATATATATATATATATATATATATATATATATGAGTGGACACTGAGGTCAGCACAGTGTGGTGCAATCTTCAGGCCATCAGATGTCAAGAATGAAACAGACTCTTGTGACTCTGTGCTGAACTCCTTGTTTACTCTTATGTAAACACACACTCTATCTCTGATATTTACAAATATAGCAAACTTTAAAACATATTTTTATTATACACACACAGAGACACAGACACCCAGAAACATACACACACACACATACATATATATATATATATATATATATATATATATATATATATATATATATATACTACTGACAAAGAGTTTCGTACAAGCTGCATTTCTTTAACAAGAAAATTAAACTGAGATATTTTTGTATATTTTAAGTAAAAGATAAAACTTCAGTGTATTTGATTTTGCTTTTCAGTCTTTCTCCAGGCTCTTTTTAGTAAGAAATTGTTCAGATTTGGAGTTATCTGTTCACAATACATTTTTCGAACTTATGACTATTTTATATGAGAAACATTTTCACCATTAACCCTTCAGCAGATTTTGTGAGATTACCAAATTTTTCAGCTCAGTTAAATGTTAATCTTGTTATGCGATGTTTCCCTTCAGAACGTTCGCTATCATGGCTCTCCACAATTTCCTGACTTTTGTAGCCCTTAATAAATTTTGTCTTTTTATTATTTCTCCAAAACTTTGTTCTGACATTTACCCAAGCACACTAAGTAGGCCATGTGTTGTTTTCCGTCTGTCTCTCTTGCCTTCATTCTGTCCTGTGAGTATTCTAAGCCTTCTTTCCTCATTATGTTTACTAGAAATTTCAGCTATCTCTACCTCATGTTAATTGTAAGTTTCCTTTTTGTTTCCATTTCTCTAAAAACTTTACCGTTCCTTACATGTTCGGTATATATCCTCAGCATCATTCTGTGAAATCACATTTCTGTTGTTTCAAGTCATTTCTTCATCTCTGAAGACTTTGTCTATCATTCACTGCCTTATAGGAGGACTGATATTACATAGCAGTTCAGTACACTTTTCTTTGACAAGTTCTAGCTTAGCACTGACTAATATTGTAAACAAACATATGTAGCTGTCTCTGTTTGAAGATTTTTTTTTAATTTTGAAGTAACTTGCACAAAATGTCAAAATCAATTCAGCCAAGCATTGAGGTGAGGGCACAAATTGAAATTTTATTCAAAGAAAGATTCTCTCAAATACATTACCAAGTTGAAGATTGTGATATGGTGTATAATGTTCTTTACTAAAGCAGTTAAAAACTGGCGCAAACATTGAGATAAAAACAACTGTCGCTGAATATAAACACTTTATTATTGGGAGCAAAAGAAAAGAAGGAAAACTGCCCCAGAATTCAAAACTGAACTTAATTTCTCTCGACAGCAATCAATGACGCTCTCAACTGTTAAAAATAGATTTAAATCATTGAGGCTCAAGGGTTGCATAGCCATCAAGAAACCCCTGTTATGGAAGGTGAATAAACATGAAATAAACAGTTATGGACAAAAAAGCATAAGAACTGGACATTGAAAGAGTGGCAAAATATATTGTGGACAGATGAGTCCAAATTTGAACATTTTGGTAGTAAAGGGAAAGTATATCTGAGAAGAAAGCCAAGAGAAAGATTGAATGATGAATGAGTGGTTCCAACAGTAAAGCATAATAATGGTGGGTATGTTATATTGTGGACGAGAGAGAGCTAGAGTTTGATTCAGGTTAGGGAATTTATGAAGACATACTATACCATCTAGTTTACGCATAATTGGGAAAAAAATCATCTTTTAACAAGACCACAATCGGAAAATCTCTTCTAAATTATGTCAAAATTACCTCGAGTCAAAAAAGGATTAGGGAGACATCTCAACACGGGCGTCCAAGGCCATATGGAGCGAACTCCCCCCTCATCGAACATCACGATCAAACCGTCGTGAACGCTCCCCGCCCCCACGACAACTAACACCCGATGTAATGCCTTTCTCGACAAAGGCCGGATATTAAAGAACTTTCAATGCATGATGACATTCACTAAAGAAGACGCAATCGTGTTGGTGCGAACGCCGCAGACGAGTGCATGCTTCTCAAAGACGGGAAAGCTGTTTTGGCATCTTCCTTCCAGAAGTTGCCATTCTCGTCATCTTGCATACACATCCCAACTAGGTAATGCAATCGCAAAGTTTCTCAACAGGTCTCTATGTCCGGCATCCCAAGACCGCCCTCGAACAGATGGAGGTAGCAGACCCCGCGAAGCACCATATGAGCTTTGTAAGAAGCACAGCTTTCACTAGATCATCTAGGTAGGCGGTTAATTTTAGTCCCTTTGACCGTCTTATAGGTCCAGATTTCTCTTCTGACTTTGCCAAACTCGGCAGGTCATCGCAGAAATAGAGATAGATAACGTATGCATGTGTGCATCCGTGTGCATATCTTATCATCCATGTATATATTTATGCTTGCCTGCAACAATTTAATGCACATTTCGCTTTAAAATGCACCCATTTCATCCACCATTATTTCTTCTCGTTTTCTCACTCTCCTTCTCATTTTTACACAGTCTCACTCTCTCTCTCACTCACTCCCTCTCATACACGAGCACACACGTAGATTCTTTTACTAGTTCTTATTTTATTGCACAAAGTAGATATTTGTAGGATAAAGTAAATTTGATCTCAAAATCAAATACAACAGCGACCATCCCACTGATAATGTTTTATATCAACTCGTTAAATATCTATATCAAATGCTCTATTGATAAATCTATGGAAATATATATATACGAACTGATGAAAAGCGATAACAGATAAATGTTCTTTTTGTGTGTTTTTGCGTTAATTCCTTTAATGTCCCATAATACCTGCAGTATGTGAAGCTGTGAATAATTCTATTTATAAATTGATTCGATATAGCTTTTGATTTTGTCGACTCCATCGAAACAGTTTTCAAATTTAGAACCGCATAATCAATTGAGACTGAAGCGTAAAACTCTACTACTGTAACACTATTTTGACACTGATAGTATGAAATTAGGATAGCAAGGGTTCATATGAAAAGACCGTATAGGAAATGGAGAATTAGAAGTGTTAAAAATGTTAAAAAACGTTAAGGTGGCAATACGAATTGAAATATGGAAAAAAGGAAAAAAAAGAGTTTTTACCTTTCTGATAACCAGAAACGCCGAATGGAATGTTGATTTCAAAATATGGTTTGAGAAATGTAAAATATAAATTGAAAAGCAACTGGAATTGTTATGATTTGTAAAGCCGATAATGTAAACAATCTAAAGTATGATCTGTGAAGCATGAAAGGTAAAACGTAATTGCCAGCCGAAAAACGAATTGAGTTGTTATAAATCACAAAGCCAGTAACGAAAATAATCTGGAGTGTAGTTTTGTAAAATGGGTAGAAAATTATTTGGGTCGTATAGGTAAATCATAAAAGGGAAATCGACAACAAAGGAAATTCTTTGACGTTAAGGACATAGGAAAATTTTATAAACAGATGTTGTTGAAAAATTAGTTTTGGATAAGTGACCGATCGCAGACCGATTGTCATCAGAACATAGAATGGAAAGATAAACAAAGTTTATTGTTGAAGAATGTATTTTTTTTTAAATAACTGACCACTTTGTTTGAATATTAGTATCGGTTCTCCAAAATTGGATAGATAAAATTATTAATTGAAATGAATATTAATGAGTCTTGAGGTGCGATAGGAGTCGGATGAAATACATATAAATAGAGCGCGTAAGCGGCCCAGCAGTTGGAGCAAGAGAATGAGAGAGACGCAGAGGAGACAAGACAGTAGCGGACGAATGAGCTGCTGAACTCCACGTGACCTGCTACCTAGAGAATTTCCAACCGACCATTTTTCTTTATTGATTTAGCTCGTTCCACTGCTCTGTGTTCAACGTGGGACATAAGCAGAAGAAGGAACGAAGCGGAAAGCAGTTGACCGGCGACAATACTGTCCAACTTAGCAATAGCCAAGGATTGAACCGGGCCAGCCGAGTTATACTACAACCACATAGTAAAACGTAACTACTAATATATACTGTCAACATGACTCAATAACTCATACTTCATTCGAGCAAACTAAAGTAGATAGTTCTAAAATTGTCAAATCCTGTTATTTTAAATAGTGAATCAATTATAGTGGCTTCAATAATATTTCCGCTTTAAGTCTGTCAAATCCAGACTGCTTTAGGTCAATAACGTAAAATTTCTGTAAAGCTACCGTATTTTTTACTTTTATCATTACGCATTTTGATTCCCAAACTAATCTACGTTTTACACCACAAAAGCCATGGCTCGTGCATTGTTTTCATACACCTCCTTCTTCAAAATGCCACTGCAGGCAACCCCAAAATCAAACACAGAATTCACATAAGGAGAAACATTATCTTGACAGTTGTCATTTCTCTTCACATTGTTTTGGCATTATGCCATAAACTGAAAACGATTTTAACATTTAAACACAAATATATTAATCTTTAAACCAACCAATTTTTTCGCCATGGCAAACTTAGGTATATTTCTTAGGTTCTAGTGCTGGATTGTCAAACAGGGATCACACAAGACAATTTATCATTGAACAGAAGGAAAACTTTAACATTCTGAGAGGCTGGATGAAATCAAATGTTGATCGGGCCGAATATTTTTCTGCAAGTTTCATATCAAGCTCCAAATTGAAAAATGGAAATCAGATTTTCTTTTAAAATACATTCTGTTCTTAGATTTTGTCAAGGAAATACTTTGCAGAAGCCAAACTGACCCAAATTGTGTTAACGGAAAAGCTTCTCATTGCTTCCTGTTCCGTCTGGTATTTTGCCAGAACTAATAATGAGGCATTCGTTATCATAATTTAGAGCCTATTGCCTATTTCAAATATGCCAGCCCCACCATCCGCTAAAATAGGGAGCATAAAACTCAGTTAAGAATGGCTGCTCTAACCGATATATTAATGAGATGACAGATCTAATAGGTTTCAAAAGACAAAGTGTAAATCCATATGAACAGATATGATTTGATTTTTTCTACGACTTATCAACCCTTTGCGGGTTCTTTAAAGCAAGAAAATATTTTTTAGACTGTAAAAATATTTTTTTGAAATAATAATGATTTAGTGATACAAATCATACTAATTAAGCCATATCTGAGAGAGTAGAGGTAGATTCCTATCTTTTCCAATGGTATTTGTGCGTAAGTGAATATAATGAACCCAACGGGCATTGGAACTCGGTTCTCCGATTAACAATTCCGAGCCGCTATTCATTGTACTACCCACACATCCAAGCTCACAGAACCCGGTATTTCCAAGCGATCACCCATCTAGGTACTGACCAGGTTTGACTTCAGTGATCGTACGGAAACTGGTGTTTTAACGTGATGTGGCCGTAAGCATAGATAGATAGATAGATAGATAGATAGATAGATAGATAGATAGATACTATATAATATTGTAAGTACTAGAGAATGGTAAGATTTCCTACGGATGAATGGAACCCCTTGTTTCCCGTACCATTTCTGCCACCAAGTACTCTGAATAAAGAATAATGAAAAAGAAAGATTTTATTTGTACAGAGTAAGATATATTTATTAGGTGTTTAATCTTAGAAACACATAAATACGCTGGTGGAGTGGAAGATTATGTAGCAACAATTTATTGTGTTCTCGAAGAACGCTTAGCTTGAAAACCCAAGATTCGAATACAATCGGTGACAGCACAAACTTCAATTACATATCCTTCCGAAGATATTAGATATGAATAAAAATTGCCAACGCAAAAAAATGGATTTCAACTATGTATTCAGTCACGATCTTTACCAAAAGAGTGTTCGGAACTTCTGTACATATCTAATATTTACTAAATATAATTTGGCATGAGGCCACGACAATGGAGAACCTTTGAGGATATCTCTATTATAGATTTGTCTAATGATATAAATGCACTGAGATAGAACCTCCAAGTAGGTAGAAAGAGGTGGTGATTAAATTATTGAAAGTGACGTCGATAACAGATATGGACAGACTCAGATATAAAGGCATATTGTTAGGAATGGAGTGAAAATAGCAGATAAAGATCGATATATAAAAGTGACATTGATTGCTTGCAGCAAATATTGTTAGGTACATAACTTCAATGCCAGCACGTGTCACATTGCAAATTCTTCTCCAAAATGTCGTTTAAACCCATTTTCACTAATTTCGTTAACTTCTAAGTATTTCCTGAAGTGCATACAGCTGTCAGAAAAAAGCTTTTATATAAGAAACATTTATTTTATTTATAGATGTTTTTGATGAGGTGGAGATCATCCCAGCATCTCTTTGTATAATAGTGCAACAAAGATTTCAAGAATAGCTCGGCGGTGAATTGGAGACAATTTATATTACATTCAAAGAATATCGGGAATATTAATAATTTAAAAATATCAAAATAGTTTGTCTGAAACATACTTTCGACATTGATTAAATTTAGGGTATAAATTATTTTTAACTTGTCACCTATAAAGTGTCCTTGAACGTAGATACATAAGCACATCAGATTAAGTGGTTTTTAAAAAGAATATAGAACAGCTAATTATTCAGTCCAGGTAATGTGTGAAGTCTATTCACACTGCAATTTAGGAATGAAAATCACTAGAGTAACATTTAACGCTTAAAATGAAAAGTTGATGATTCACCAAAGAATTTTCAATTTTTGATCTGAAATGTATTACAGTCGACTATAATATCCAATATATGCGGGGTTCATGCATAATGTAAATGAATTGCTAATGATTTTACAATAGAAATACATTAAAATCAAGAAGGAAAATATTGCCTGTGATCATAAATTAATGCAAACGATAATAGGATAGAGCTATATATATATATATATATATATATATATATATATATATATATATATATATATATATATATATATATATATCCCAGGCAATATTTTTTTCTTAATTTTTAATGTATTTCTATTGTAAAATCAATAGCAATACATTTACATTATATATATATATATATATATATATATATATATATATATATATATATATATATATATATGAGTTAAAGTGCTCAGTATCGGGGCTATCGCGCAATGCAACCGTCAGTCCTGACGACTGAAGCACTTCAATGTCCACTAATATTCATGTGTGTGTGTGTGTGTGTGTGTGTGTGTGTGTGTATGTGTGTGTGTGTGTGTGTGTGTAATGTAAATGCATTGCTAAATATTTACTCTTGAAACTTATTGAAAATAAAGAAGAACGAAATGTTCAGTGATCAGGACTCAATAGAAGCATTTTGGTTTGCTAAGCCTAAATAGTTTTACAATTGATTAAATTTGTTTTCTCTAATTACTCTTTTGATGAGCTTGTTTTTTAAGAATTATTTGCCAGTTAGAATGAAGTTTTAAATCGTTCCTTTTCATCTTCTGATTTCGAAAAGTAGTCAACACGACATTGACATATGTGGATAACTAAATATAAACACCGAAGAAATGTTTGGTAAAACATTGACTAAATCATAAGGAATTATTACTGTGTGTAAAAGACACATGTTAAGCTATCAACTAGCAGTTCAACGCATATGGATTCAGTTGTTGCAAATTAAATGAATTATTTGAGATTTATACTCCAAATAATGATATTATTTTGTAATATTATATGTTATTAGACAATTCAACTGTCGATTGTAGATAAGTGCATCCAGAAAAGAGAGAGAAAAATATATAGATAAAATTGTACTTAGTAAATCGTATAACTATGCTATTTATCAAATTCATATAAGAGACTTTAAATGAATAAAGTTGTTTCGCCGCAGATTTAGACAAAAAAGGTAAAATGATGAAAATAAAATCATAAGATTCCGTAGATATTCCAATCGGCGCTCAAAGTGACGCGCTCAGCTTTATGGAAATAAAGCTGAACCATTCAAGAGTAAAAGGTTAACACGATAACATATCGACTGTAAAAATATAATCTCAATAATCTCGTCTCAACTGACATCACGTGACTTCCGAAATACTATAGCACAATAAAGTACTTAACTACACGGCAATGAGAAAATAGTGGTTCTCCGATATCCTAGTTAACATGTTGAAAAGTAAGTGAACTTCTAAGATAATATTTAAAAAATGACCTGATTTTTCCAGATGATCAACAAATTTTAATTTGACTACATATTCATTAAGAAAAACCTTTATTAATCAATTACAATCACTTTCAACGATATTTGTCAAACTGGAATAAATATATTAATTAAAAATGAAAAATTAAGATGTACAAAGGTAAGGAAACACTTACATTTAAACTCTGTATTTTAGTGTTACATGGATGCCAGTGCAAATAATTGTTGTGTGCGAATGTAAAAATCAAACTGAGAGGTGTTCATTTGTTTGGTAAAATGTGTATAATGCAGTCAAAAAATATAACTCATTGTGTGTACAAATGTGTGCAGTTAGAAACTAAATTTTTAAAAATATATATGTAAAGATCAAAAGAACTTCCTGAAGATTTAAACATTCGCATGGTTTGAACGTATAAGGATACAGATGTTGACAAAAGCTATCAAAAGGATTTGGAGAGCACTTTTCTACAGTGCAACGAATTATTTAGAAATGGACGGCCTTAATATGACGGCATCACAATCAAGAAGTAGCTGTCCGCAAAAAACTAACACAAATAACAAGTAGCCGCCTACTTCGTCAAGGCCAGTCAAAGCTTGCTGGAAAATTGGCAGTTCTCCAATGCTTACTGGCCAATGTCGCAATTAATGTGCATACATCTACAGTGCGATGAAATCTGAACCATGCGGCTAATAATGGGAGAATGTCTAGAATAAGGCCACTGCACAAGAAATAGCACAAGCATGATCGCAGCAACTAGGCCAAAGATTATAATAAGAAGCTAGATTGATTCTGTCAAAAGGTCTTCTTCGCAAAATATAACACCAAAATCAAGTAGAGACCTACTTTGTCAAGGCAAGGCAAATCTTACTATAAAATAAATAACACCAAGAACAAGTAGACACCTACTTCGTAAAGGCCAGGTATACCTTTCTGTAAATTAGCACAAGCATAAACAACTAAACTAGGCCAAAGCCTATAAAAATAAGCTAGATTTATTCTGGCAAATGGTATTTGTTCGCAAAAAATAACAGCAAGAGAATGTAGACATCTATTCGTCAACACAAGGGAAGACTTTCTGTAACTTTTGTGGTTCTCCCAATGCTCATTGGCAAATGAAACAATTAATGTGCATACATCTAGAGTACGATGAAATCTGAATAATGCCGAACCTCAATGCAGAATGTCTAGAATAAGGCCAAGGCTGAAGAAATAGAACAAGCATGATCGCCGCAACTAGGACAAAGCATATAATAATAAGCTAGATTAATTCTGGCAAAAGGTTTTTGTTCGCCAAAAATAACACCAAGAACAAGTAGACACCTACTTCGTAAAGGCCAGGTATATCTTTCTGTAAATTTTGCGGTTCTTCAAAGCACACTGGCCAATGTCGAAATTAATGTGCATACATCTACAGTGCGATGAAATCTGAACATTGCCGATTATCATGGCAGAATGTCTAGAATAAGGCCACTGCTTAAGACATAGCACAGGCTTCATCGCCTCAACTATGCGAAAGTTTATAATAATCAGCTAGTTTTATTCTGGCAATTGATCTTGGTCCGCAGAAAATAACACCAAGAGCAAGTAGACATCTACTTCGTCAAGGCCAGGCACAACTTACTGTAACGTTAGCATTTCTACAATGCTCAGTGACCAATAATTAATAGCACAAGCATGATCGCAGCAACTAGGCCAAAGCCTATAAGAAGCTAGATTAATTCTGGCAAAAGGTCTTTGTTAGCACAAAATAACACCAATAGCAAATAGACAGCTACTTCGTCAAATCCAGGCAAAACTTACTGTAACTTTTGCGGTTATCCAATGGTCACTGGCAAAAATCGCAATTATTGTGCATACATCTGCAGTGCGATGAAATCTAAATACTCACGATCATCATAGCAGTATGTCTAGAATTAAGCCATTGCTTAAGAATTATTACAAGCGTGATAGCCTCAACTAGACCAAAGCTTATAATAATAAGCTAGAATTATTCTGGCAAAAGGTCTTATTTCGCCAAAAATAACACCAAGAGCAAGTAGAGACGTACTTCATCAAGGCAAGGCAAATCTTACTATAATTTTTGTAATTCTCCAATGCTCACTAGCCAATGTAGCAATTAATGTGCATAAAACGACACCAAGAGCAAGTAGACACCTACTTCGTCAAGGCCAGGCACAACTTACTGTAACTTTTGCAGTTCTCCAATGCTCACTGAACAATGTCGCAATTAATATACATACATCTACAGTGCGATGAAATATCAACAATGCCGATCGTCATGGTAGAATGTCTAGAATAAGGCCACAGCTTAAGAAATAGCACAAGCATGATCGACTCAACTAGGCCAAAGTTTATAATAATAAGTGGAAACTTTCTGGCAAAATGTATTATGACCAAATGAGAGGAAACTAGATCTTTTTTGAAGGAACAACAGTTGGTATATCTGGTGAGCTCCTAATATGGCTTTTAAAGAGAAGAATTTGATTTCAACCATTAAATAGGTGGTGACAGCATTATGAATTGTTGTTGCTTTTCTGCAGTGGTTGTAATTTATTTCATAAATATTTTTCTTAAAAAATAGTTCAATTAAGATTTATTGACTATCTGGTAAATGAGACAGTTATTTAAATATAATCTGAGTGGTTCACTTACTTTTCCACAGCACTGTAAATTTCGATAGATTTTTCTTAAATATTCCAACCAAATATTAACGTTCTGTTGTTTGCTACAATAAAAATGTACTGTTCATACAAACAATTATATAAATACGATAGCTCATATGATAGAGTGCTTGAAAGTACTTGGGCTAACCAATTTCTAAAGTTCATTATTTCTATAACCAAACATTCGACTCCAGATATTTAAAAATGGGTCAGGTATTAAAAGTGCTCTTGAATATCTATCTATCTATCTATCTATCTATCTATCTATCTATCTATCTATCTATCTGTCTGTCTGTCTGTTCATTTATCTATCTATCTATACCTATATCTTTATATATATATATATATATTAATACAAATGTAAACACCTGCCTCTATACTATGCACAAGACGTTCCTCATAAAACTTTTCACATCATTAATGTTACTGAGAAAAACTTTGTCCATCACGAAATGAATTTTCCGAAAGAAAAACCTGCAGTTTAATTACTTAAGAACATGCGGAAATATATATGTGCATAAGCGTACATATATGTGTGTGTGTGAGTGTATATTTGGTATGTGTATCAATATATGTAAGGAGATTTTAAAAATAGAGAGTCAAGTTTTTAGCTTACACTGTTATAGTTTTTTGTTTCACTGGCTACATTAGGTTTTATTAAATTAATATAAAGGAGATGCTTACATTCTATTACATATATATATATATATATATATATATATATATATATATATGCGTGTGTGTGAATATATATATATATATATATATATATATATATATATATATATATATATATATATATATGGTGGGGTTAAGTTTGAAGGTATTTTGTGGCGACCGATATTTATATACATGTGACCAAAAATATTCTTCTGCTTGCGGATGGAAAAATCATTTATTTTAAGCAACAAATGTTTATTTGCCGTATAACGTTCTTCACTTGATTATGTAATGGGTTTTATAAAGAAACTTTCAGATTAAATTTGTCCTCATCTTTGTCGCCATATTCTTTTACAACGTTTCGGCCGTTGTACGTTCCGACCTTCTTCAGGTGGTTGGAATGTCCAACTTAAGCCTTCATTTCGCTCACTAGGGTAGATCGTTCTAGTTCCACGTGTCATGTTTAATGGATGTTAGTTATCATTTATCTCCTGTTAATTCTCCACAGCCTTAACCGGGTATTGAACTCACACTCTTTGGGTCCTGTCATTGGATCTAACTAACGCCTTTATCCACTGTGCCATGTGTCCTTGAGGAAATATAGAGAGATGCTAAAATTCAGTTTACTAATTTATTGATCGACTAACCCTTGTCGTTCCTAGCTCGCCTCCAACGTCTGGTTACCGAAGTAACTGCTTTGATTTCTTGTCTAACCTACCCACGTTGTGATTTGATCTTAGGTAGAAGAAATCAATCAGTCACCGGGCCGTAATACAAGCCGAGTCCGAACAAGGGTAACACCGCACAAGTATATGTAAAAGAAAATAAAGTAATAACTCGAAAGGTTCAAATGTGTTAAAAAAGGGTAACAATATTTTATATCTGGTCCCTGAATACAGGACTGCATCTTTCTCCCAAACCGTTATATGGATTCGTGACACTTTGTGTTTGTTAGGCGTGTGTTAACATCTTAAGTTGTTTGTTCTTTAAGAAACTGGTTCTTGGTGTATCTTCAGGCGATATTCGTAAAACTTGTTTTGGTGGTGTGAGTCTAAATTGTTCTTCAAAAATAATTTTTTCTTGGTTAGAAGTTGAAGTCGTGATTGCTTGGAATCTCAAGTCAACTATCTGCGAGGCGGGTCTTCAGAGCTCTCAGCTCAACTGCAAACTGCAACTGCTTGCCTGTCTGTCTCCAACCCCAACTGCGAACTGCTGTCTTACTCGTTGTGACTCTGCTTATATGGACGCCGACCAAAACCGGGGTGGGCCTGTCGGGGTTTGAGGTTCCTTGATAATTCTAAATCCGCATTAAGAGTTTTTCTTTGTTCTCGGTCAGGAAGAATTATTAATTTCCATTTTTGGAAGTCTTTCGTCTTCCCAAATTCTTTCTTTTTCATATTGGTATCTCACCCATACCCTCAGAGGGTGTCAACGGGTTTCCCCTCTCTCTCACAGTGGCATCTCGTCAACAGGCCTCCCCTCCTTCTTCACATGATTACCTTCGCCTACCGCTCACGCCACCATTCAGCCAATGGGCGCTCAGCGGCGCGGGTGTGGCCGGACTAGCCTCGGTTTAAAAAATCTTGCTCAAAGAAAAAAAAAATTATATTCCTTTTTCTTTTTCTTTTCTTTCTTTTTCTTCTTCTCGACAACAAATCCTTAGACTCTTATCTTAACTGAATGTCACCTGGACTTTATCAATCGAGACCTTCGTCAAACAAGTGGGTGGTCATCTGGCGATATCCACAGCCAATTATTCGTTCTGATAAAATAATTTTGCTATCATGGCCAGCTCTTGACATAAAATGCACCTGTTTTATGTCAAGAGCTGGCCATGATAGCAAAATTATTTTTTCAAACGACATCTCCGCAGATAGCTAATGGGTCAGTCTTTCTTTATTTGTAACTCTGCGGGTGGTCCAGCGGACATTTTTCCCGCGATCCAATTAGAATTCTGCCCCGTAGGCCACCTGACCGATCTGAAATTTTCACCATTGCCATGGGCAGATGGCTATCTTGTACTCGGTGCGCCGTCATAAATCAAACGCGACAGATCCGCGACCTTACTTTCTTCGCTAATGAAAATAAGATCTTTACCACTTTTCCTTGTTTAGAAAAAAAATAACATCGTCTTTTCGTGAT
>CAHIKZ030005586.1:147500-360000 GCA_903632075.3 Acanthosepion pharaonis
GCAGCCGAAGCGGCTAGAAACATTCAGTTTATGGAGAGGAATGTGTGAATGAAAGAACTTGCAGAAGATGGTTTGCAAAATTCAGAGGTGGCGATTTCACCCTTAAAGATGAAGATCGAACCGGACGTCTAGTTGAGTTTGATGAAAAGCTTCATGAAGCAGCCCTTGGAGAAAATTCTGCTTTATCAGTTGAGGAATTGGCAGTGGTTCTCAGTTCAAACCATACAACTGTTCATCGTCATCTTCAACAACTTGGAAAAGTTCCTAAACTTGAAAAATGGGTGCCTCATGACTTGTCTGAAAGCAACCTCAAATCCTGAGTTGACATCTGCTCTTCTCTCCATTCTCGCCAACTTGTTTCACCTTTTTTGGATAGACTTGTGACTGGTGACGAAAAATGGATCTTTTATCGAAATGTTAAGCGTCCTAGACAGTGGCTTGGTAAAGGAGAAGGACCTCGGCCACAGCCGAGAAGGGAACTTCATGGGCAAAAGGTTCTTCTTTCAATCTGGTGGGATCGCCAAAGAATAATCCACTTTGAATTCTTACCACCTAATGCAACAATTAATGCTCAAATATACTGTCAGCAATTAGAGCGTTTGAACCAAGCTTTGAGGAAAAAATACCTGCTGTAGTGAATCGAAAAGGGGTTATGTTTCATCAGGACAATGCGCGACCAAGCACAGCAAAATCACGTCACAAAGATCGAAGAACTAAGTTGGGAGAAAATTCCTCATCCACCTTATTCTCCCGATCTTGCTCCTTCAGACTACCGTAGCTTACAGAATCATTTGGAAGAAACAGCTTTTGTAACACAGGAAGAGGTTAAAACTGACATTTGTGAGTTCTTCGAATCAAAGCCAAAAGAATTTTACAGTAATAGAATTAGTAAGCTTGTTAATAGATGGAAGGAAGTCATAGATAATCAGGGAAAATACATTGTTGATTGAATCTGTAATTAAATGTAACATTTGGTCACTTGTTTTCTTTATTCAAAATTCGGACAAAACTTATGGGATGACCTGATATAAAAGTAAAACAGTTTTTTCAAAACACACTTGTAAGAAACACAATTTTAATTTTCTTTGTAAAAATACATGTATTATAAATAATATATATAAATAAATATAAATATTTGTTGTTTTTTTTTTTTTTTACAAATCAGGGGTTTCATATCTATGGATGTGTTATATGTTAATACCGTAAATTCAATTTTTTCAACCGATATGCAAAGCTTTTGACTGTGATATTTTAAAGATTAATTTAATTTAACTTTAATTTAGTATTTCCTTACATAACACATTGCTGCTACAAACATTTAAGAATTTTGTTGATATACTCATAGTTGACTTTATTTTTGGTCGCAGTTATCTTATATAAAGGAGGTCCAGAATTTTAAGTTTTGCTTCTTATTATCTTGATGAAGCGCTGATGTATTTTCAACTAATATCTGTCTAAACTGTGAATGTGGACATGAGAGTTCCTTTAAATATTCTGAGATTGAACTATGATTGTTAAAGTGAAATGTAAGCCTTCTCGTCATCGTCGTCAAATAAAAATACGCTCCGTAATATAGATAGATAGATAGAGAGAGAGAGATACAGGGTGATTGAAACGCAACTCCCTATTTTATGTATGATCGACTCTCCCTACTAACTATAATTTTTACAAGATGAATATAAATGGCTGGTACCTACTTTCCCATCTATCTACCGATACCACGCCCTGCGGCTTACCCTGATCCTAGGTTGTCATACCGCCACTCTGTCGATTTCTACAATTCGTCAAAATATGTCCCAACTTCTCACAATTGTAACATGTGACTTGCCGATGTTCCCGCCCATTCCCACCTGGTGTATTCATCCATCGGTTGGTATTCTGCCCTCCAGACACATTTGTGTAACTTAACTTGATCTTACCCATCATGTGGTTTAGATCATCCTCTTCTTTTATGTGCTGTGTGCATTCAGGGCGTTGGTGATCATGGCTCTCCACTTCCCCCTATCCGTTGTTGTTCTCAATATGTTGTGTGCTTTTGCTACTTTTCCCAAACCCTGTTCTGCCATCCACTTTCTTAAGCCCGCGAGGGTATGACAGACGGTTGTTTCGTTTGTCTCTCTTTCCTTCTATCCGCCCTGTAACTATCAGATTCTCCAAGCTCTCCTTTCTCTCTCCAAGCTCTCCTTTCTCTCTCCAAGCTCTCTTTTCTCTCTCCAAGCTCTCCTTTCTCATTACGTGTCGCAGGAATTTCCGCTGCCTTTTCCTGATGTTAAATATAAGCTTCCTCCTTGTATGCATCCTCTCCAAAACCTCATTGTTGCATCATGTTCGTTCTATGGTACCCTTCTGTAGAACTATACTTCCGTTGCCTTCTTCATACTCGACCGCTAATATGGCTAATTCATGCGGGCTTTCTAATTTATTTTCTCCCACGTGGCATTTCAATTTTTCACTTAGGCCACTCATAGGAATAGTGAGGAAAGGAAATAAAGTAAAGGGAAAGAGAAAGAAAAAGTGGAAAAAAAAGCAGACGTATCCAAAAGAGTTTTATTGCAAAGAGGGAGGGGGAGAGGAAAGTGAATCGAAAGAGAGAAAAAGGGGAAAAAGACAGACATATTCAAAATATTTTTATGGTAAAGAGGGAGGGGGAGACGGAAGTGAATCGAAAGAAGCTATTCCTATATATCACTTCCTTTTTCTTTTACCACATAAATAGATCAAGGTTAGGTCACTCCTCCTACCCCAATTTAAGGCTTATTTAAGAGAGATGTAAATTTAACCCTCACTATATTTTGTATTGTCTCTTTAACCGCCACCTTCACCCTCCCTGTTTAATTACAAAAATTACACTACCCATCAATTTCTAATCACATTTTCCCTCTTATTTCATTGTTGGAAGTGTTACCTGATGATCCAAAATCCTTTAAAAAGGATTTTGGTGAAATAAATTATTGTAATGGTACCTTAAAGTGTCTGTTGTTCATTAAATATTAGCTCTGTTCTTCACATTGAGCTCTCAGGATTTCATCCTCCTTGGATTTACCAATTCGGTTTACCAAATTCTTCATAACTAAAATATATATATATATATATGTGTGTGTGTGTGTGTGTGTGTGTGTGACACTATAAAGTGTCACTGGTGGTAGTTGAAAGGAATGTAACACTGGTAGTATGAAATTATGATAAAAAAGTGCTCATGTGAAAACCCCATATAGAATTGGAGAAGTGGACGTGTTGACAAGATAAGAAAAAGGTTAAGGTGAAAACCTGAACTGAAATATAAAGCGAAGGAAAAAAAGATAATATTTTTTTCTGATAAACTGATGGGTGAATCAGTTATGTTATGAATACGGAAGCCGGAATGTAAAACAATCTGGGATATCTCCTTTATTTTATACATTTTTATTTATTCTTTTCGGTTTTCGGTGTTTTAGTAACCATGTAAAACGTTATTTGAGATATGTTCTGATCGTTTATTTAGTAGTTTGTTTTGGTCTGGGAAAGTAATTAAAGCAATTTATTCGTCCAATTTTGGGATTGATGTTGTAGTCTATTCTAGCGGTTATTTTGGAGGAGTGGCTTGTTAATTTGTTTATTATTTACTTTATTTACTTGGATTGATTATTTTTACTTGTTTTTGCTTATTTATTTTTATTTTTATCTATCCTTTTTAGGCTTTTCTTTCCTTGTTAATTTCTTTCTTTATTTATATTGGACTAATTTATTTTACTTGTTTTTTTTCTGATTTCTTTTTCTTTTATATATTTTTATGTATTCTTTTCGGTTTTCGATGTTTCCATAACCTAGTAAAAGACTTCTGATTGTTTATTTAGTAGTTTGTTATGGTGTAGAAGGTAATTATAGCGATTTTTCGTCCAATTTTTGGATTGATTATTGTAGTCTATTTTAACGGTTATTTTGGCGGGAGTGGTTTGCTAATTTATTATTTAGTTAATCTATTTATTTATTTGGATTGATTATTTTTACTTATTTTTCTCTTATTTATTTTTTATTTTTCTATTCTAACGGTAGTATGGCGGGAGAGATTTGTTAATTTGTTATTATTTGCTTGGATTAATTTATTTTTATTTTATTTACTTTTATTTATTCTTTTCAATTTCCTATTTTTACTACGTTACTAAAACATCGATAACCGAAAAGAATGAATAAAAATATATAAAACAAAAATAAATGAATAAACATGATAAATTAATCCAAATAAATAAACAAATTACTCCCGCCAGAATAGACTACCCACAATGTACCACTAAGCTATATATATAAATGGTCAAGAAAAAACCCAACACATGTGATCTGATGATTGCGTGAGGCATGACTTTTACTTTGTACACTAATGAATAGTAGACCGGTGGGGGTGGGGCACGAACTGTACGTATCCCCAAAAATGTGAAAAGCGTCAGACAAGCTTTGCTGCACACACCGAATCGCTCTGCTCGGATGCATGCTAGTGAAAATATCGATAATCGTTCGGTATTTTGCATAAGAACAGCATTTCCACCCCTACAAACTGGTCATTTGACAACAGTTGAGACCAGGGGACTATGGACAGCTGCTTAACTTCACACGTCAGATGGAAGCTATTTTTGAGGCAAATGACAACAATGTGTGATGAAGCATATTTTCATCTAAATGGCATAGTGAATCAACAGAATTGCCGTTATTGGTCTCTTGAGAATCCGAGAGAACTGCACGAAAGACGACTGGACAGTCCACAAGTGACGGTTTGGTGTACTGTTGGAAAAGCTGGAATCATTGGTCCTTACTTTTTTGAAAACCATAATGGAAATGCTGTTACTGGAAACTCCGTGCGTTACATCAAAAAGATAGACAACTAATTTGTGTCTGAATTACGACGCGAAGTGTGTGGTTTCAGCAGGATACAGCGAGGTTCACACAGCCAAACCATCAATGGACGTTCTTCACTGTATATATATATATATATATATATATATATATATATATATATATAGTGTAAGAGACATACGCATAGAGAGTGAAGGAAATATATATATATATATATATGTATAGAGAGAGAGAGAGAGGGGAGGGAGGGAGAGAGGGAGACATATATAAAGATGTAAAGAGAGTGATATAGAGAGGGAAATGTGTGATATAGAGAGGAAAAGAGTGTGAGTGAGATATTGAGAGGAAAGAGATTGAGATATATATGGAGAAAAGATTATATATATATATATATATATATATATATATATATATATATATATATATATATATATATAGAAGGAAAGAGAGAGAGAGAGAGAGAGAGAAATGAAGTCTAAAATATTTGTTTAAGTACCTGTCTTTTCTATATATACTGGGAAAACCTTTGTGAAACTTTCCGGCATCTTTCAGAATGTCTTTTTATCCTTTACGGCTGATGTTTTACCGCATTTCACGTTTTCAATTGAAACTTTGTTTTCTCTCTTAACTTTGGAATATCACTAAAATCAACCAGAATGAATATTTGTTGTATTTTTATCATTCTACGTAGGGGCTTACATTGTACTTGTCCGTTATCTTTAACATATTGCTCCTATCTTTAGTGACTTGCGTTTTTTGCCTTTCAGTGCAAATATTTGCTTTTTATCTAAGCAGTGAATCGAGCATGTTTCGCAATCGTCCCTTTGCTCATAGCTTATTCTTTCTATGTTTACCTTTTTTTTTTTCTTCTCCCATTTTTTATTCGTTTAATTCCGCATTTTCACTTTTACTATTCTTAGTTTTGTTGTTCATATATCTCCACTGTTTCATCCGTTCTTGTGTTGATTTGAAGTATTTCCCTGTGCTGTTGTCAATTTCCTTTATGTTCCTGTTATCTCTGCTTCTTTAATTATAGTTGTCAATAATTCAACTACAGATAGATATAAAATAAAGATTTGAATATGACTGATACACGATTTCACAAGGGGATACGATTTGCCTTCAATTATTTACATCACGCCTGGAAAATATCTGTCGGAAAATGACTTTAGAAAGAAGAGCAGGGAATATTTGAAGCACCACCGGTTTGCCGATAGCATTTTACTAATATCAGAATTATCCGAGGAATTACCAAAAATATTAAATTATCCGAATATGTAAAGTCTAAAATTCGGTCTAAAAATGAACAGAAATAAAATAAAATTGATGTTCAACTAAACTGTTCCGAAAATCATAAGCATAAAAGTTGAAAAGCTGGAAGAAATCTAGGATTATATCTGCTTCAACCAGGGGTGATCACAGTAATGAAAGACTATGAAAATGAAATAATATATAATGATTGGTTTGAAAGTAGTTATAATAGTGATAATCATTTTGCCAATATGGTTTAAAAGTTTATAACAAATATCCAATGTCATTTAATGCTGTACGAGTCTGAAAGATGAAAACTAATAAAAAAAAACGATTTATATTTTTCGGACTGTTCTCGTCATCTTTATTGTCATATTCACTATTTTTTTTTTTGTCATATTCATTATTTTTCGGCCGTTGTATTCTTCGGTTGCTATACGTTGAAATTTCGATCGAAGCCTTTATCTACCCCAGTGGACGAAATAAAGGTTTCGGCTCGAATTCCATCGTATGTCACCTGAAGACAGAAACATCGGGAATATAATAATAAAGATGAGGACAACAGTCCGACCAATGTAAATAGTGTAAATAGTTACAATACCTCATATCGGAAATATAGACAGAGAGCAAAATCATTTGAACATAAACTCAGGAACAGATAATGATCAATGAAAAGAACAGCCAGAGATAACATTAAGAGATAAAAAGAAATCATCGTTGGTCAAAGTACAGAGGTTACATGAATTCAATGAGTAAACATCAAAAACATAACATTGTCGTTATTAGAGAAATAGCTATATTAAATTATTTTGCAGCAGTTCTGAATAAAATTGGAAGATACAAGACACATTCCTCAAAGTGACTGTGAAAATGTTTTCGTTCGCCTAACCCTTTTGGTTTTCTTTTTGGATTTATTTTTTATGTCGAAATCTTGTGTTCTCTTATTGAGAACATGGTAAAATGTCGAAAGAAGCCAAGATGAAGATAGTGAAACTTTCTAAAAGTATCAGGTAACGTGCAATAGTTAAGATCAATTACCTACTATAAATAGTTCAATCCTCACTAGGTACCTCACAACTGTGACCTTGAGCCCAACTCTGCTAAGCTTAGTAAATGTCTATTCCGGGAAATAGGCGTAACTTGTCTCGCTGATCAATTATCTACTCTAGTGAGTTCGATCCTTACTCACAGTTCCATTATTGTTTATTTGTTTCATCAAATTCTTTTCCACTTCGGAATTTATTTGATCACCTTAAGGGCTGTGGAAAAGATCAGTCGAAATTTTCTGCTAAAACATCAACAAAATAAAGAATTCTAATTGTCCAAATAAGATAAGAAAATGAAGTTAAATGATTTTTATCAACACTGTGCGTTTGTATCCCGTAACTATGATGCTTGTAAAAGCTTAAATATTCATACGGTGCTATGGCTGTATTTAGCCTAATTTCTGGAGAGTTTATGTCCAGAATCTGACTGATGCGTTTAGGTTCGACCCTAACTTACTTGATCATTAATCGACGTCTTTACCGTATGAGTAATGAACATTTCCCAATAAAATTACTTCAAAATTGATTCTTATTATCCACAAAATTAGGATTTATTATAATACGAATTTTAAGTTTGGATGGATATATATATATATATATATATATATATATTACCGGAGACGTTAACAAAAGTGATATACAGTTTTTCAAATATTCTATAAACTGCTTGTAATATGCACAAGATATGTCTCTTTATTCCACATCTAGGCCTACATTTTTTTCTTGCTTCATGTCAGCGCTAATACATAGATTAACATACCCGTCTGTAATAAGAAAATCATATAAACATATTTTGTTTATTACTGGAGTAAGATCTAACTGAAAAGAATGTGTATTTTATTGTATTTCTTTTCATTATGTTTTCACATTTAAAAAGATTACTGCGTGTGTCTATTTGTGTGCGCGCGCATGTGTATGCATGTGTGTGTGTGTGTGTGTGTGTGTGTGTGTGTGTGTGTGTGTGTGTGTGTGTGTGTGTGTGTGTGTGTGATTTTTCTATGCCACCAGAAGACAATTACTCATCTATATGTAGTGGACTATTTTGATGACATAATAGAAATAGAATTTTCTCTTATTTTAAATAATGACAAATAAAACACTATATTTTATGCTTTAAATTCTTTTAGCTCCTAAATTATTTTAAGTCACAAATAAAAAGTATTTTTGTAATTACATTACAATTACAAAATATAAAAAAATGTTTTTAACTCGGATAAACAAATAATATAAGTAGTGAATTATCATTAACAGCAGCAACAACTGTAAGGTGATTATTCAAATAGGTATTTTATAAACCCTTCCATGAAGAACGTGATTTTACTGTTCTTTGCCATGTCTTATCAAAAATTTCTCTTTCATCACTCCATCTTCTATTTGATTTTTCCTACACTATCTACTATCTATAGCGTACAAACCAAGCAATTCATTTCCCCATCGTTAATCCTTTTGTTCTTGACCCACCCTTCACCGTAGTTATCACTTAATTCTCTTATCTTGGTCTATTCTCTGGTGCATATTGACCTTTTTATCTCTAGCACTGCACTTTTCATTGGTCTTTCCGCGTTGGTTTCCAAGCGATTTTATTAGTTTTTATGTCTCACACCCGAATGTCGAAGCTGGCATTATGAATTCATTAGACACTTGAACATATTAACAAAGTGCTCTGCATTATGTCTATTTTACATTAAATGCTTTCTAGTAGTGCTTTATTATTTTTATACAACATTCGTATATTCTATTGAATTTTATTAAAAAGAATAATGGAAAGCAAAGCATTTAATTATAATAGATTTATTTGAATAATAATAATAATAATAATGACGCCACCGCATGCATCATCCTAAGGCTGATGTTGATCATCTTATGTGTCCAGATCCAAAGGAGGCAGAGGATTAGTTCAACTAAAACTGTCTTAGAAATCCATAACAATCAGTTTTCAAAGATAGCTGGAAACTACAGAAGACTGGGTGATAATCTGTTTCAAAGAACGTGAAAGAAATAAGAAAATTTATTCAGTAATAAAGGAAGTGGGCGAAGAAGTGCAAATAACCCATAAGACACCTACTGAAGCGGCAAATAACCTAACAAAAGAAGGAAAAGTGAATACAATGTACCAAATTCAGGAATTATGGTAAGATAAACCTCTTCTTTTGTCAATACTCTGCCCGTACCAAACAAGGTGATGTAGACAATCGTATCAGTGGTTACGTAATTCAGGGTTAAAAACTGAAACCGAAGTTTTTATTCTTACTGCACAGACTAACTAGAAATTACCAAGCACACATAGTGAAAAATTGTGTTAGCCCAAAATGCAGATTCTATATCCAGAAACATTTGATCATCTTATATCAGGTTGCGCAGGGTTAACACACACTGACTATGAAACTCGGCATGATGAACTGGACAAATATCTGTACTGGAAAATATTCATTTTTTACAGGAAGAAAACCGCAAGAAACTGATATGAATATCACCCAGACGCAATTGCAGAGACAGAACTCATAACAATTTTATGGGACTTTACAATTCACACTGACTGAAAAATCAAAATTTCGTGATGAAAGACCGAAAAAGCAGAATATGTTTTCTTATTGAGATGGCAGTCCCTGGAGATTGTAATGTATCGTTGAAGATCTTTAAAAAATCTATCAAAGTACAAGAATATTGAAATGGAAATCTAAAAATTGCGGCACATGAAGACATCAATAATTCCAGTTATAGTTGGAGTTCTCGGATTGATTTGAATAGGTTCCGATAGACTCATTGAAGGAATTCCTGGTAAGCCATGTCTTAAAAATATACATAAAATTTTATTAACAAGTACACTTCACACATTACGAAGATGTTTATCTATATAGAATTTGTGTGATCTTAAGTGTGTGTGTGTGGTTTTTTTTATGTTATTTTCTTTTTTTGGTGGGGTGGTGTTATGAAGCAATTTCTGACCTCAGACCTCCTGCTGGGACCCGGAAGGAAATGTGTATACAACAGAAATTAAAGGAAATAATCATAACAATAATAATAATAATTATTATTATTATTATTATTATTATTATTATTTCTAGCTCAAACAGAATATAAGAAGCATCATAATCAGGAATTCCTTTATGTACATTGATTATTGTGTCGAAGGTAGGAATACTAAGTTGCAAAAATTTGGTACGAACATATGCCTTGAAGAAGTCGGAAAGCCCACAATATTCTAGGACTCTGAATTTCAGAGAACCATAGTGATACACCAGCGCCGTCCGGATATTATTGTGCGAGACAAAAGAGAGAAAAACACGAAGAACTGCCATATTAACAATGTTGCAATACCAAATGATACAAATATAACAAAAGATGGGAATGAGAAAATTTAGTTTAGAATTTATGATGGCAAGTTTATTTGGAATGCAGAAAGAGAATGTCAAGGTCTTTCCAGTGATGACTGGTGCGCTGAGATCAAACCTAATAACAATGTATGATTTCTTTGACAAGCTAGGGATATCATACCAACTTGGATTCATCTTTTTGGGTACTGCGCATATTTTGAGGAAAGTGGTGTCTGTCTGAGGTCCTGACTTGACAGATAACTTAATTTTGCTGGTGTATTCAAACACTGAACTGTGTGACAGAACATATAGCAAATATGGTAAGGTAAAATTGTAATGAAAGACGAATTATAAGAACTGACAGGACCAATGAAGTGTCATAAATCTCCAAAACGAGAAAAAACAAAATTGTGAAATCAAATAAGTACGCAATTATTTCAAGAGAAAAGTTGCATGACATAGTAAATGATACAGATTAATTAGTTATTCTTATCCTCTAGTAAGTGACCTCACTGGAAATCTTCAGGGGCTGCAAAGATTAGCAAAATCACGTCAACAATATTGTCCATCTCTTTGGCTGCTATTATTAAAACGTTTCCCAGTTGCTCTCCAATCCACTCTTCTTCCATTGCTTCTTGTATTCACCAACTTTCATGGAATTTTGAACATGGAGATGAGAACAGACGGCCACATGGATCGCATAACAGATTTCCAAAACTTTATCAAACCCGAGAGGCACCAGAAAACGGCAGAGTAAAGCGGATGAAACGCTATGGCTATAACAACCAAGAAAAAGATATCTCTTCGAATGAATCAGTCTATCATATTTTAGTATAATTCTGAGCTGTTGTACATTTTCGAGAAAAAATATTAACTGTAGAACTTGTTACATTTGATTTAAACAACTTTAGATTCAGGCAAAGATTAAGATTCCGGAAATTGAACAGGCATTTAACGACCAGAGTTCAAAGCTCTGTAGCTTTTGTGATCTGAGTAAGAATTATCTTTTAAGGTTTTAGTTTACGCCTCAAGCCGACGTTGATTAGAAGGTAGCAAGAATCATAGAAGTAAACAAAATCAATTAAATATCGAAATACAAAATATAAAATAAGGCGGGTTCTGACGTTTTTCAAAGACAAAGCAATTTTGAAAGAAACGATGATAAATGAAAAGAATACAAAAAGATGAAAAGGTGATATATATATATGTGTGTGTGCGCGCATGCGTGTGTGTATATATGTGTGTGCGCGCATGCGTGTGTGTATGTATGTGTGTGTTTCTTCATCAATCTATCTCTTCTCTCTCTCTCTCTCTCTCTCTCTTTCGAAGAGTATATACAAATATGTCGGTCTACTTCTACATCTGTCCTCGCCTTTCTATATATACATATATCTGTTTTGACATTGTTCTTTATAATGCCAATACGAATTTTCTCATAGATCATGTGTATGTTATGGTCAGAATTCTGTAGCAACCAGTGATAAATTAACTTATTACGCCAGCAAATGATTGATAAGCAAGGTGCATGTGCATACACATCTATACATAAGTTCACATATATCCCACGTTTTTAGATTGCAGTCTTATTTGTTCAAACCTTTCATTTATGGCACGCAAATGACTGGTATCAATTTGGTTGTGAAGTAGGCTTTGGTGTTGTTATCTTAGTCATTCTGCTGCTTATCATTTTCTTCCAAGAGATATTCGTGAGTTGCGTCTGGTTCGACTATTTATATATGCTGGTCATTTTGCATTATGTGTATCAAGGTTTATCGTATTATACCATATTGGAAAGGCGGGAACGGTTTTATTCCAAATGATTCTAGAGATTATTGAGTAGAAATAAACATGGATCCGAAAGTGATTATTTACACCTATTTTATGCTGTTCTATGTTAACTTTTACTTATTATTTATTATTGCTTACTTAATTATTTTTGTTATTATTATTATATTTACTTGTTTATGCGCGCATTCGTAGTTTGTTAATTTCTTTATTATTTACTGAATTTATTTATTTAATTAGATTAAATTTGTTTATTTTTTTGTTTTTTTGCACGTGTTGGTTATCTTATTTCTTTAGTTTAATGTATTGGCTTTGCGTTGCATATTTTTGCACTATTTATAATGATATTTTACAAAATATTTGTTTTTATTTTCGATTTTTAACTAACATATTAAAAATTTGTTTTCCTTCCTTTTTAGAAATGTTCTGATCGTTTATTTAGTAATTTGTGTTGGTCTGAGAAGGTGATTATCGCTATTTATGAGTTTAACGTTTTTTGGATTTATTGTTGTAGGTTGATGTTATTTTATTCATTTTCTATGATATTTTGGGGGTAATTTAGTTTTGTGTTGATATTCTCTCATATATGTTTAGAAAAGATTGTACTATTTATGCAATTAGTATTCATAAAGATATTTTGTGTGGGTAGTTTCTGTTTCTAGGCTCCTGCAATTACTCTGCTGTATAGATTTTCGTTATCTGCCGATTTTAAATTGGCTTGCTATATTATATTTTTTGCAAGCAATTTTCATTTTGGAGAAATTCGTTTTTGCCTATGTATTTAAACGTACATTTGATATGTGAGCGTGTTTTTTTTTCGTTATTTTTCTGTTGTGCTTTTTCATTATGCCATGTTCTCGAAGCAAGTGGACTGATTTTTTCTGTGTTCCTGTTGAATATCTTGTGGAGACTGCTTCATGGGGGAAGTGTTTGTGAATGGGTTTAATGAATATGTTTCTTACGTTTGTTTTTACATTTTTGTTTTACGATGGGTTAAACCATTTCATGTTGTCTTTTTATGTTGGTGTTTTTGTACTATTTCGTATGTATGAAAGTGTTGCCTAAAATCCAATATCTAATAGAGCTGTTTCATAATCTATTTTCGCTTCGTTAAAAATGGTTTCCTTAAAAGAATTGTCAGTTAACTTGCGGTAATTAATTGTGGGATCTGTTTGATTATTGTTAGTGAATGGTTGGAAGATATATGTATATATAAAGTGGTTTATCGTTGGGTTTGCGGTATTGTTGATATTTACCTGTTACTAGGTTGAGAGTAACATCGAAGAAAATCTATTTCTTTTAGGTTTGTTTTATGTCTATGTCAAATCCTCTATTTTTTATTTTTTTATGATTATTTTTCTGGTTTTGTATGTTCCATTTACTTAGGATTATGAGACTTTCTTTACTGTAGCATTATTGAGGAGTATTTTTTATAGATGTATTTGTACACTTTCGCAAATATATTTGTTTTCAGGTTACAGAACCAACCTATGTCTTTTCCGGTTTTTCCACTAGTGTACCCCTAACTTCGTCATTAGTTCTGAGATAATTTTTTCTCATATTATTTTACTTTATTTAGCGAGATCACTTTTAATTGAGTTCATGAGTCTGCATGTTTGGTTTGTTTTCAAGTTTTCTTTGTGATCTTTTAGTGTAATGAATGTTTGTGATTTGGGAATGCAGTTTATTTGGTCGTCTAGGTTTAATGTTTTCTGAATATTTTTAACTTAAATCTTAAAATCGTATTCTGTAGCTTTTGGTTCTAAGCCTTTGAGTAGTTTGCTGGCCTGAAGATTGCGTTCAAGCACGAAATCGACTGTTGCCATCGGGTGTTGGTCTCAGTATCCATTTTCATATTTACAATATCCTTGATATTGATCACTTTTCTCATTAATATAGCATATTTTAAAACTATTTTTATCATATATATATATATATATATATATATATATATATATATATATATATATATGAAATATATTAATAATCAGTATATAGCTTCATTTCCACCTACAAATACTAAGGCAGTAATTTGAAGTGTACTTCTATCCTGCAAGATACAAAAGAATGTTACAGAATATAGAAATTTAAACACAAGCATTAGAAATAAATAGTAGCAAAGAAAAGTTGAATTGTTCATCGAAATGTGTGAAGAGATAAAAGAACTAAACAGCATAGATACAGCGGACATACATAAAAGAATAAAATAAATAAAACGATAAAAGAGTTGCTCCAAGACAGGATGCATAAAATCTAGAGGAAACACATAATACAAAAAGAAAAATACATCAAAGATGGAATAAATACAGCGGACAATTCTTCCATGACAAAATAGAGAACCCTACAATACACAAAAAACATCGAAGAACTTGGAATATTAAAGTTTGAGGTTTATGAGTTTGCATCATGCGTTTGTTTTGAAAGTTTTATTTGTGTTTTTAGTGTAATGAATGCTTGTGATTTAGCGATGCAATTTTTCGATCGTCTATAGATATAGATCAACACTGGACAAAATGAACAGAAACAAAGCAGGAGGCCAGATGGGATTATAATAGAGATATCATCAGCCTGAGACGATTTTAGTATCGATAAGTTTACGAAAATAATAAATTAAATATATGACAATGGGGACATACCGAAAGTCCTTAGTAGAAGTCAGTTGCAAATGAACGCAAACCGCCATTGGACAATCAGCTTAATTAGCCAGATAACGTATCATACGAATTCTGATGAATGAAGTGCGTAGCAGAATTAAAGCGGAAATAGATCAAGAACAATGTAACACTGAAATGCTATCAGAACGAGTAATACAAATGAAGAAGTACGTAACCTATGCTTCATAGACTATGCAAAAGCGCTTGATACGCTGCAACACAAAGATCTATTTGAACTTCTAGGAAATCTTAATTTGAAAACAAATCACCTACATAGGTATTTAAAAAAATGAAATGAGTAAGTAAAAGGAGCATTAAGAAATGAATGCATCTTCTAACCGGGTTTATTTAACCCATACAGTGAGGGGATCCTAAGAGAACCAGAAATGCTGCAAGGATATATTACGGACTAATAAAATTTTAATATAAGATATACAGATGACACTGCTGATGGCAGACAAAAAATGGCTATTGCAGGTTCCTAAAAACGGTAAAAGAAAGCGGAAAAAAGTACTTTTAGGAACGCTAAATTTATAAATATCGTATACTAATAATACCATGTGTAGGACCTTTTTATTGTGTTTAAATTGACCCCTTAGTTTGAGTTATTTATATTAGTATTTAAACTTTTTTTTATATCTGTAAGGGCATTAGATTCTTTTAAATATCGAAGTTGTAAAATGATGTCTGTTAGAGTCTCTTGAAATACCGATGAAATGGATTCTGTTATTGATGTTAAATTCATAACTAAACTGTACAACACAGTTTTCCCCAAAGTATACTTCTTTTTTTTTTAAATTTATTAACATATTTTTTATCATTTCATCCTAAGCAAAGCAATAAAGCAACAAGGAGATAGAATACGATTGCCATTGCCTCAAAGTTTTTGAAGATCTTAGTTGACAAGAAAGCAAGAAGCAGCTAGAGTGTCTCACAAGAGAGAAGTTAGCATAGAAATTATGATTACTACTAGTAATTTCAACAGTGAAATTATTAGACATAGCCGCCAATCAAGTACTGCGATTAAATTTGTGAAGGTGAGGTACCAACAAGAAAAACTGGTCAGAACAATTACCGTGAAATTCTTTGTAAAAGAGATAAAGGGAAGCTACGTTATGACGATGGGAAAGCGACTGAAACCGAGATATCAGGTCAGGATTGATAAGACTGCCGATTCTACTTTGGATTTTGTCAAGACTCTAGATATATAGCAGAAGTACCAGATCAGATATAGCAGCAATATTCGATACACAGACCGATAGTAGACTTATTAATGTGCAAGATATATTTTGTTGAGAAAAAATGTCTAGCAGGACAAAGTGAAACGAGATTTCTAGCAACAAGGTTCTTTAAAATGATTAATATAGCGCAGCTTCGTTTCAGCGACGTTAAAATTAACAATACTTCTTGTACCAGATTTTAATTATATAATAGGTCTGTCAAAAATTGTTAAAGATCTTATTTTCTAAGTTTGACAAGTAGAAATTAGAAAAGTAGGGTTTACTGTCGATCTCATCACTACACCATTACACTGTGTTTACATGTTATCAACTTCTTTTGAAGGTGGTTGATCATGACTCTACATAAAACTTCCTATCCTTCCTATCCTCTAATCAACGTTATCCGTTAAGACACCTCCAAATTCTTTTTAGTCTATTTACACAAGTTCGGTAGCTATGTTCACTCTTCCTTTCTTTCTGTCAATATTTCATCTAAGTGTCAAATCCTCCAAGCCTTCTTTCCTTATTATATACCTCAGAAATGTTAACTGTCTCTTTCGGATTCTAAGAACAAGAGTCCTTTTGTTCCCATTATCCTAAACGCTTTATCGTTGCTCGCATATTTCATCCTTATTACTATCAGCACCCTTCTATGGAACTACTATAATTAATATATTAATTTACAGTGTATTTCCACATATAAAGCGACATTTAAACATTAAAATTACTCTCAATATAGAGTGTCGTCTAATACAACAGTTACAAGAAGCTAACTTTAAATCCTATGTTGAATCGACGCTGCTAAGTAGGCTAGTATGCTTGCGCCATAGATTACAGTTGGCTAACAACTGCCTTGACGCTTTTCCAGGCGATGTAAATATTTCCAGTTGAAAAACTAACATTATAAATGTAAGAAAAGACCTTTTACTTCTTGATTTAAGATTAAAATGCAATGTTCAAGAGAAAATTACACAACAATTTACAAAAGTTCCGCTGAGCAACACACACAAGTAATATGTAACATAAACAAATCTTTCGTTTTTGATTTGCAGAGCTATAGGTGCGTTCACACCAATCATTAATTCGCATATTACTGTTAAATAGTTACATTTAGGACAACAGGCACATTTTATTTTTCAATAACATACATTGGATTATGAAGCAACAATATATTTAAGATGCCATGAGGTCTTTATTCCTCATTACAGAATATAAAGTATAAGACACCCATATACATAATTAAAACCCTTCAAATTTACTATGATCATCACAATCTGATACAAAGTCCACATCATGAACATTGTCATTTACAGTTTCGTCATCAGGATCCTAGTCGCTCGTCTACAGATATCAGATAAAATAACGAAAATTTACCCAGATTTTGTGAATCGTTTTAGCTATACGTCACCTTATACGTAGAAATATACGGTACACACAATGAAAAATCCCTACATTTGACGTCATCTGTATATGATACCCGTATACTAAAATCAGAAATTTAGCACTCCTAAAATACCAGAATGAAACTAATAAAATTTTTCTTTACTATAACAGATAACATTAACGTTCCTGCTAATGACTAGTGATGGTCGAAAGTACACGAATATAAACATTATGAATTTTGGTCATTTTCTCCATACATTATATACCTATTCGCATCAACTTTTATGCAAACTGTAAAAATATATAATGAGAAATTAAACACGTTGTTGCTATTTTGATGGAAGTTGTTTTGTATAAATTTGTTCAGGTGGGACATGGCACTTTTAATAAACGAATCGATGTGGTGATTGCGTCCGTTTGATGGTGTCTAGTGTAAGGATTTGGGTGGTTTTGTGTGTGCTTTATCATGGGTGGTGGAAGGTTGGTGGCTGTTGCCGATTATGGAGAAGTATTCACTTAATTTAAAGTTACGGAGAAAATTTTCTAAATCCAATTTTTTGGACGATCAAAAAGACAGTCCTTTAGACAGTACTGATTTTTGTTCAGTTGATAGTTTGTAGTTTGACGTGTTGACGCAATTAGTTTGTGGAGCAATTGGTTTATGGCTGTTGGGTTGGAGATGTCGATGATGGAGTCGAAGTAATTTGTCTGGATTGATTTCTGTGTGATATTGAGAAGTTTTAGGAACTGGTTATTTTTAGTTAAATTAATTATTTGTTTTTCTTGCTCGTTAGGCATTTGCCCAGATATTAATTGCATATGATTTGTAGCACATAATATACTTTGGAAGAGTTGTTGATTTCTTGTGAGCTGTGTAGTATAGCACCTGTGCTACAACATAATTTGGAAATGGTGTGCTTTTTATAATAGGCCGCTTTAAGAGCAGAGTTGCATATTTGAGAAGAGCCAGAGTCGTAAATCTGTTGAATCTTGGATCTATGTGATATGTTCGTGGAAACATTTCTTTAATTTAAATCCTTTTAGGACAATATCCAATTTTTGGGATGTGGTTTGGAAGGGAATGTCCGATCTTGTTTTTGAAAGTTTCTTCAATATAGTTTTATGACGTCTTTTAGCGTGGAGTTGACTGGTATCAGGGTGAGGTCCAAAATATATGATTAAAATGAAATGTGAACCACGTGTGCTCTTTATAATATGTAGATTAAATAGGCTGGTTAATGAAAGATAAAGAATAAAAAGCCAACAAAATGATACCATATACTCAATAAAATTAATATTTATTACATTTTGACCGAAACGATGCACGAAGACTGTGTTCTTTTTCAACGACGCAAGGAATTAACAAAGTGAGACTTTTTCTCCCAAGGAATGTTGTTGGTTGGAGGTCTCCCTGTGGAAGTTATACTCTCTGAGTAAACCCAAATCCCTGTTTAATTCCTGAATGTTTTAAACTATTTTGAAAAAAATTTCATCACCGATCTACGTCTCTCCTCTCGGCTGTTGAATGAAGACGTCAAAAGCCGGTAAAATGGTCGTCTCCTTGTAATACTCCAGTACGTACTTGAACCCTCCTGCTATCCTCTACCTTTAAAAGAGCCAGATCGGACCAAAAATGGACTTATATTTGGGCGGAAGCTGCCCAAATCTCACTCTCCAGATTTGATAGAGTTCAAAACCGTTTCCAAGCCCTTTGTGGGTAACGAATTACCCTCCAACCTCTCTCCCACAAACCGGATATGGTAATCCTCTCGCTGCTCTACTGCTATATCTATGGATAGTGCTTATACGTACTACATTCCCTGGTCACTACAATCTTAACCTGTTCAAGGCTAGGGTTAACCATTATCTTCTACTCTTATACACACAAAACACCTCCAAATGTAACCCTTTGCCTCGAGTGGCGCACGAGCCCTTTAAAGAGTGAACCTCGCTGTAAAAACAAAAAAAGCACGCATCCGATGTAATCTGTGTTATGATGTGTTAGGTTGAAGTGTTTTGAGACTGAAATTTATTGTTATTGTCCATGATGGTTTTCTTATGGTTGTTAAATCGAAGTCGGAATTATGTACCCGTTTCTCTCACATTGTTATTTGTTGGCACTTGTGGCAGAAAAGTATATATACAAGATTTGAACTATCACAATTTAAAGCTGGTGGTTTGAATACTACGTGAGTGTCGGTGGGGGTGAAACTGCTATCAGTGATGAAATGTATACAGACTTGGCATCAGGGTTTATTACAGGTCATATTCCCTAGTTAAGGTAGTGAAAGATGTATATTGGAGTTGGTTAATAGTGTTTTTAGGTTAGGGTGCTGGCGTCTAGTAGAGAACGGATTGAATGTTTTTCTAATTGTCTGGTCAAGTTTTAGATACTGGGAAACTTTGGTTAAGTTATGGAAAAACTTGAAAATGTAGTAATTAAAATAAAAAAAGATTTGAACTCTGGAATTATTCATTTTTTACGTAGGTTAGAAGTGCATTGCTATGTTGTTTGGAAGTCTTAGTAATTGATTTTTGATAATTTAAGTAGGTAATTCCTATTAAGAAAGTGATCGATGAATTGTCCTATGTATACTTCGTAATCCCTATTCTGTGAACAAATAAGTTTCATGCATAGAAATTGGCTGTAGATAATTGATACTTTTAGGTTGTTGGTATTTGAAAAAAGTGGCAATGGCCATCTGCGGGTTTGATGTACATTGTAGAAGATGTCCTTATTTTCAGAGGCACAAATACATCCAGAAAGAAATTAGATGTGGCGGAATATTCGAATGCGAATTCGATGATGTAGGGGGGGGGGAACTGTTGAGGTGTTTTTTTTTTGTTTTAAATCTCGGAGAATATTCTCCCTCTCTCTCTCTTTCTCTCTCTCTCTTTCTCTCTCTCTCTCTCTCTCTCTCTCTCTCTCTCTCTCTCTCTCTCTGTCCATATGAGAAAGGTATCAAAATATCACGTTCCAGGGCATCTGTGAATATGTTTGCATTTCTGGAGCCATTTTCCTTCCCATCGCTGTGCCTCTGACTTGAAGAAAATGGTGTATTCACACACACACACATATATATATATATATATATATATATATATATATATATATATATATATATATATACATTATATATATGCACTATATATATGCATTTCATATATATATATATATATATATATATATATATATATATATTTTATATATATGCGAGTTATATATGCATTGATTATATGTATATATATGAATTTTGTATATATATATGTGCATTATATATATGCATTTTATATATATGCATTTTTATATATATGCATTATAATATATATTCATATATTTATATATACATTCATATATATTCATTTATTATACATATGCAAATATTTATGTTCAAGTGCATATATATGAATGCATATATATGAATGCATATATAAATATAAATATATAAATGCATATATATATATATAAATGCATATATAAATAATAAATGCATATATATAAATGCACATATATATATATAGTGCTGTGCAAATGTAAGTGAACACTAAGATAAAGCTTAAAAATATCTCTCTTTTTTCCAGATGATCAACAAATTAATTAAATTAAATATTCATTAGGAAAATCCTTTATTAATTCAATTACAACCACTTTCAAATATTTTTCCCTAACTGGAATAAAAATATTAATTAAAAATTAAAAATTAAAAATTACGATATACAAAATTAAGTGAACTCTTACATTTAATATTTGGTGATTGCTCATTTTGAGGTTAAAATATCAACCAGTCTTTTTCTATTATTTTACCAAGTAGTGATGCCGATTTTTTACCATTCTTTTTGGTAAAACTCTCACAGATGCTCGATATTATCTAGCTTTTTTGCATGCAATGCCTTCTTTCCGCCGAATCCCAGATTTCCTATTGTGTTTAGATATGGACATTGACTACGCCATTCCAATACTTGAAATTTCTTTTTACGAACCCAATCGTTTTTGGATTGGACTTGATCCTTCAGATTATTGCCCTTTTGGGAAATTCAGCCCGACCTACACCCAACTTAGGAGCTGAGGACAAGACACTTTCTTTCAAAATTGCTTGGTATCTTGCAGATTCTATTGTGCCATCAATACAACTAGTTTGCCTGTTCCACCTGCAGGAAAGCACCCCCAAATCATAATGCTGTCACCGCCATGTTTAATGATTGGTATGAAATTCTTCTCCTCCAAAGCCATATTAGGACCTCTCTAGATATACCACCTATTTTTCCTCAGAAAAATACTCTAGTTTGATCTCATCCGACCATAAAGCCTTTTTCGGAATGTTTATAGCTTAATAATATGGATTTAGGTATAATAGAGGTGAACATGCTTGTTCTATTTCGTAAGTAGTAGCATTTTTTAGGCATTCTGCTATGAAAATCGGCATTGTTCAGATTTCCTATGAACATTGATTCCAACATTGGCCAGTGAGTATTGGAGAAACGAGAAGGCCACAACAGGATTTGCTTGGCCTTGCCGAAATAGATGCCTACTTCCTCTTGTTGCTATTTTTCGCCCTAATACCAAAGGTCTTCCATTTATAGATAATTTGTTGCGCGGTGCTGACGTGTACTCAAAATTATTGTTGTTAGGTTTTGTAGCCTTCTCTGCCATTATAGGTTTCAACTGTGTGATGTTTTAAGCTTCAGAATTCTCTTTTCATCTTTTTATATATATATATATATATATATATATATATATATATATATATATATATATATGTTAAAATTTAGTCCCTATCTCTGCAATTTTGCAAGCAAAATGACTTATATTGTTTGACTGCAATATACACAGCTTACCATATATATATATAGAACACAAGTACACATCAAGTGCTCCAGACCAGCTGCAATCTTATGTATGTGTTTATGTGCGTGGGGTTATGATCTGTTTAGTGCTTGTTCAAATTTGTCTATGAAGTCTGCGTCCTCTCTTTTCTCTTTCAAATATACACTTTTCCTCGTTGGAACAAGAATAATTTCTCCTTTATACATACATACATACATACATACATCTTCTTAAACTTTTTGATTCAACAAAATGGACCCCTTTGTCCGCGATGAATTCTTCACAGATTCTCGGCATTTTTACTACCAAAGTCTGGAGATAGACTGAAGATATTTCTGTCCAGCTTTCCTGCAAGAGTTGTGAGAGATGAGCCGGATTTGTGGGTTTTTAGTTACGACTTTTCGATCAAATTCATCCCACACTAGTTCAATGGGTTTTAAGTTCGCTTATTGCTCCGGCCAAGACATCAGTTGAAGGACTTGATGTTCCTCTTTTCTTTTAATATACTTCTGGCAAAGTTTAACAGTATGCTTTGGATCATTAACTTACATGAGTACAAATCCCTGACCCACAAGCCGCGTTCTAAATGAGGTCGCGTGAAGCTGCAGAATGCTGTGATAACCGGTTTGATTCAATTTGCCATCCATGACATTGTAATTGGCAAAATCCGCCCACACCATAACAGATCTTCCTCCATGCTTTACCGTTGGTTTGATACAGGCGGTGGCAGCTCTTTCACCAACACTTCGCCGCACATAGACCCTCCTATTTGACCCAAAGCGTTCGAACGTTGATTCGTCAGCCCAAAGAACTTTCTTTTACTCCTCTGTTGTTCGGTCTTTGTGCGTCTTCGTCCACTGGATCTTTTTTATATTGTTTTCATTTCTAAAGTGTGGTTTCTTGTCACAATTCTGCCATATAAGCCAGCTTCACAGAGTCTTCTCTTCAGTGTGGATGTTGACACTTTTTCACGACATTGGGTCAATTGTGCAGCGATGTTTGGAGCAGTCAGCCTTCTGTCACATACGCTAGTTACTCTGATGAAATTTTCCATGCTCTTGTTGTTGCTTTTGACCTACCCGCCTTACTTTCGGTCTTGTTTTGTCCCGTTTCCTGATGTCTCCTAATTGTATAATCCACTGTAGTTCTGGGAATTTATACATATATATATATAGAAATAATCACACATAGAATCAATCAGAAGTATTAATGCGATTATTGGCGACAAATATAAACTTGATGTCTGTAGTTTTCTGATTGATTCGACGAGGATCACTTCACTCTATGGATGAACAGTATTTTAATGCATATATTATGTTTCTAGCGATGGATGTCGCCAATAATCGCATTAATACTTCTAATTGATTCTATGCGTGATTATTTCTTTGTGTGTAAATTATATGCTGCCTAATGTTTTATGTTTATAAAAAACTATCGATCCGCAGTACATAAAAATTCCTATAAAAAAAACTACTACTAAGACATTACACTATATTATTGAACTATATACTTAGTTCATGACATAAAAACTGAATACACTTGTAAAAATAGAATACGTGGATTTAACACATCACAAGAAATATTTAAATAAAATTCTCACTTAAAATTTTGAAAAACTTAGCGTTGCGTCTTTGCACGTTCCGAGATCTTACACAACCGTCAATAATAGCAGATATTCAAAAAACATCTTTCGGTCGACATACAAGTATTTAGTCTCCAAGTTTTTGATTTTATAAGGCAAAAAACACATGCCTGATGATGAATAGAGGACTAGTCGTAAGTACTAGCATTTTAACATCAAATAAACTGAAAACTACAGACATCAAGTTTATCGACGAGGATCACTTCACTCTATGGATGAACAGTATTTTAATGCATATATTATGTTTCTAGCGATAGATGTCGCCAATAATCGCATTAATACTTCTGATTGATTCTATGTGTGATTATTTCTTTGTATGTAAATTTATGCTGCCTAATGTTATATATATATATATATATATATATATATATATATATATAAATTTTTATAAAATATCTGGTTATACTAAGGTCAATGTTTAGTATAATAAATAAAACCATTGTGGTGCGTAACTTATTTATATATATAATAAATAAAGATATTTTACCATTTGGCTAGCTAACTAGATAGATAGATAGATAGATAGATAGATAGATAGATAGATAGATAGATAGATATGCAAGATTATGTATGTATATATCTGCATTTGTATTCATAAGCATATAATAACAATAATGCGCATGTAATTGTATCTATCTATCTATCTATGTATATATATATATATATATATATATATATATATATATATATATATATATATATATATATATATATATAGAGAGAGAGAGAGAGAGAGAGAGAGAGAGAGAGAGAGAGAATGACAATAAGAAAATTCTAAGTGAAAATAGATGTAGTAACAATATCATCACATGCTACACAAAAATTATATTTCGTTTCAGGAAACTTAAATGATGTCCAACTCTTGTTGAAGAAACTGTAATATTCAAATCAATTATCTATTATAAAAAATGAAAAACCTCAAACTAAATTTATTATCATGAATAACAACAGATTGTTTAACCGAATATTTCAGAACCAACAAACCTTTCAACAATTATACCATTCATGATATCCAGAAAAAAAGCCATTTGTACAAATAACCCTAACCCTAACCCTAACCCTAAAATAATTTAAAAAGTAAACAAAAGTACTTTGTCGGTCTTATTCAAATGAAACCACTATTAAAGATCTAGTGCATTTCAAATATAAAACTTTTCCAAATATATATATATATATATATATATATATATATATATATATATATATATATATATATATATATATATATATATATATAACTGCAGATCTCGACGCAGGCTTTCAGCTAAGCTGACCGTGAAGTCACTATAACAGACACACATACACAAACATGTACGCATTCGTTATCTCTGAATAGACCTAAAACAAGGACGCTGCATCTACACCCACGTACACACAGATACAAAACATTGTGAAGGCTGCAGAAATTATTAGTACTACATATTCGCAATACAAATCTCCAAGGATAAATCTAAGTTGAAGAAAGATGAATGAATCCTAATATTTTTAGTAGTGAATTTATATTTGTTAAGATGTGTAGATAGATAGATAGAGAGAGAAAGAGAGAGAGAAAGAGAGACAGAGAAAAAGAGAGAGAGAAAGAGAGAGAAAGAGACATGCTAAGTTTAACTTAGTTCTATATGATGCCAGTGAATACTAGTGGTAGGAAATTGTGTTGCCCAATTTTTTCTATAGCAGATGGTCTTCCAGCCTTCAAAATCAGCATTTGCAATATTGGCTTTTATATTCTTCGGATACCAATCTTTGGTACCGTTAGTAAATGCCCCACTAACTAAGGCACCAAATCACGCCATATCAATCTATCGAGCTAGCCTTGTATCTAACAAACACACTTACAATCATACATAGACACACATATACAGGCACATATGTATATATGTGTAAGTACACCCCCATATATACATATGTGTGTGTACACGTATAAAGGTGTATGTATATAACGCCGGTTTGATTGAAGACCAAACAAGTTTCAAGTATTTAATATCTTCTTTACTTACGTTTTTTAAGGTTCGAACTTTTTTTCTAGTTTGCAGGGACATTGTTCAATGTTTTGGGCCACTTTTGGCTTTCACAAGCTATCATAAAAGAGTTTGATTTTCGAGTTGATAAGAAAAGAGTACTGAATTGTTACGTGATATCAGTCCTCCTGTATGGCAGTGACTGCTGGACAATCTCTTCGAAGATGAAGAAGAGACTTGAAGCAATAGAAATGTGGCTCTACAGTAGGATGCTGAGGATGCCATGGGCCGAATAAGTGAGCAACGACGAAGTTTTAGAGAAAATGGAAACCAGAAGGAAACTTGTATTTAACATCAGAAAGAGAGTTAAAATTTCTGGGGCATATAATAAGGGGGGAGTGCTTTGAAAATCTGATACTCACAGGACAGATTGAAGGCAAGAAAGACAAAGGAAAATAAGGCATAATCTACTTGGGTGTTTGAGTAAACGAATGTCGGAACATAGTTTAGGAGACATAACAAAAAAACAGAATTTATTTAAAACTACAAAGGAGAGAAATTGTGGAAGAGACACGGCACGTAAGGAAAACGTGATATGTGGATCAGCTTGATAACGGCTTATGCAAGTTATGAAGCTGCTCAGAAGACACTGAGTATTTCATATTCCAATTTTCCTCGGAAACCCCACAAGATTGGTATCTTTTAAATCTTTTTGGCCCAAGCAAGGCAATAATGCCACTAAGGAGCAAGGAGTGAAAAAGAATGAGAAGACTTTAGGAGAAAGAACCGGAAATCCAATCCTAAATAGGAAACAAGGATACATACTTATATATATATATATATATATATATATATATATATATATATATAGAGAGAGAGAGAGAGAGAGAGAGAGAGAGAGAGGTTGTATGCCACTTAAAACTTTTCCTTTAATAACAAAGTTTTGTAATTCAACAATTAATTATTTTCATTTCTGCCTTTGGTAGTTTGAAGCAATTATTTATTCAGAAATACGATGTGAGTAAATATTGAGTCCAGACTTTGTGATTCGCACATATCCCCAGGAGTTTACAAAATTAAAACCTTCCTTTATTTGCAACGCTTTATTCGTAAATAAATCAACATTTTTAAAAAATATATTCATGCATAATAGTTCATGCGTATTTCTAAATTTGTGTGTAACTTTTACTGCAATATTTCTGTATACTTCTTTTGTACACTAGTGTTATTTCTTTTATGCTGATGATACCAGGTAGCAGTGTTTTGGTATGAGAGGTGCAAACATGTTTACAAATCCGGGAGCTAATAGATAGATAGATAGATAGATAGATAGATAGATAGATAGATAGATAGATAGATAGAATTAGCTCTGGAGAGATTGTAAGCTTTGGGTTACGTCTTCATTCATCTAAGAAACTACATCCTGTCATCAGGAAACGTATTCACAATATGAGGCAAATAAAAAAAGAACAAACAGTCAATCATCACAGTTTTCTTTCGCATAAATTAAAACACACTTGCTTGTTACGTTCACTTATGCTTCCCGCGAAAGTGTAAGTTGGAAATGTATTCGCCATGTGCGAATGTTATGCGCAGACCAGTAAACTCGTAGTTTATGATGCGCAAGTCAAGTTGTCACTAGTACAGGCTTCTGTCCCACAAGCACATTAACTCAATGTTTTTCTTGTCTTTTTTCTCGTCGCCCCCAAACTTCTAAACATATAGGAGTCTTTCTTTTTACTCATTCATACATTCATATTTGTTTATTTCCTATTCTTTATTGTTCATATCCTTTTCTAATTTATTTTCTTCTAATTCTATACCGCCTCTCAGTCTACTTCCTGAATGGCAATTTCACCAATTACTCTTTCGTCTATAATAATAATAATAATAATAAGAAGAAGAAGAAGAAGAAGAAGAAGAAGAAGAAGAAGATTCAATTTGCTGTGGTTTGCTGCTATTCAATCTCTAGCAAAAACAAGCGTGTGCATGAAAATAATAATAATAATAATAATTTGAACCATATGGTATATACAATTACAAAAAAAGATTCCCTTCATTCAAACTAATCACCCAATCCAAGTGACCAAATCTTGTACTCGTAAACAATGAGATGGAAATTTGTCAATAAAAGAAATATTATAATCGTTATTTCACCAACGACTGAGTAAATTTTAAGAACCTGAAAATCTTTAAATTTAAAAAAAGGATTTGTCATTGCTAATGATGTGAAAAGCCTTGCAAAGAGGATTCGAGGAAGATTTGCAGCCATCCAAAGAAGAGCCTTAGTAAAATCAGTAAAAATATGTGTTTTTGCATGTGTGTTTGTTACTTATTTCAATGTCATGATATCACTGATGTTCGATGTCGCAACACTAAAGAATTAGCCTGATATTATCACAGGAGGGAATCTTAGTATTTATTAACCTTAGCTTGGTACGAGACATGTATGGGCCACTAAGTAAGGATGAAACTTACTACACTAGACGACCTATTAATTGTAATTTTAAAAAATTATACTTAGCTTTATTCTTGATATTTTGCTTACATTGGTGTTGAGTTTTCAAACCATTAATATCTGGGTATCAAGTGACAGCAAGTCTCCTTAGTACTTCAGAACTTCCTTCAGTATTGTATCTGATATTAACATGGTTGTCTTCTGGTTCGTCTCAATCCTTTTTCAGATCTCCAGATCTTTGCATGACTTTAGGATTTTTACCAGTGCTGTGATTATTATTATGATTGGTACAACTGTCACTTTCGTGTGTCTTCTTCTTCTTCTTCTTCTTCTTCTTATTCTTCTTATTATTATTATTATTATTATTATTATTATTATTATTATTATTCATGTATTGCGTTCACTGTTCCTTGTCGTTGACTGGTGATTTAACCAGAGATTAAGTGACAGCAAGACTCTACAGTACACTTGCACTTTTGTTAGTATTCTAGTTGTTTTCAGTATCGTTGTCGTCTGTGTGATTTTACCCTTCTCCTGATTGTAATACTCCTTCCAACATATTGTATGAGAATCAAACTAACAATGTTTTACCAAAAACAGTTCTTTTCACCACATGATAATGATGCCATTGGGGCTCCTCAGCAACTTTGTTCATCAGCCACCCCCAAAAATTGATTACCTATCCTCTTTTCACTTGCTTCAGATTTTCTGCCAGGACAGCGATATTTACTTTCTGTCACGGTTTCTTTTTCGTCATAACGACTTCCAGATCTGGTCTGTTAGTCTAGAGATTGATGGATGCCTTTGAATTCCTACAGGTTTTCAATGTACATTGTAATATTGTATTTTTCTGAGGAGGGACGGCAAAACTGAGGGCCACCCGTTTGGCAAAAACACTAGGTACGTCACTGGGTTTTCATGTTTTATTCGCGTGGACTATTTGGCCTGTGTATTACATTTTATTTGGATTATTTAATTGGACACACTCACTTACATTATCATTATTACGTGATTTTAACCGAAAAGATCACGGATATATTTAAATTTCTGTGAAAAGATTTTTCAAAATCAAAGAAACTAAGGACACACTTTGTTTTCGAAAAATGCAACAAATATTAAAAATTATTTAAAATGTTAAAAAATCTTTTACTTATCTTGTTTTGTTGGTTATTTTTTTAATTTTGTTTTCATTAATAAAACTTTAGATTTAAAGATAAATACTTCAAGTCGGATTCATACCTTGTGTTAAATTAAAATATAAATTAAAATATAACAGACACAGAAATAATATAAAAAAAGTTTAAAAAATAAATAGCTAAAAAAAATGCATGAGAAAGTTAATTTTCCTCAAATATTTCACCCTCCTTTCGATGGCGTTTTGGTATGTCTTTTGTTTCTTGACCTCTACAATAAATAACAATTTTTTTTTTGTATACTAACAATTTATTTGAGTATGGTTTTTCGCTAAATTTCTAAATATATCTCTTTTTGTTCATCATCTTTTATTAATAAAAGTAAAAGATATTTCTTCTTCATCATGCATTCAAACTAGCTTAAAAACTCTGGATTTACGACAAGGTATAAACTATTTTAATTAAATCGTATCCCTAAATTTGGAAAATCTAGTGAATTACCGAAATGTCAGTTCAACGACCCGATGACAAACCTTTGAGTTTGTCTGTTGCCTGTATTCAATTTCTGGTATAAGCCTGAATATTGAACGCTGATTTTCAAGGCGGTATGCAGCACTTCCATCCGACTTAGGAGTCTGATGCGACATAATTTTCCTATCGCCATCATCATCAACAACAACAACATTTGACTTTGCATACCAGACTAAACTTCAGTAGGGAAATATTAAATCCAAAATGTTTTGAAACCAAATGCAACCCCAATTATTACTAGTAGTAATAGTAGTAGTCTCTACTCCTCCACCTCATACTACAAAGACTCTCCCCGCCTCACTCCCTTTACTCTTTTTGCCCCGCCTTTATCTGTTCATTTCTACAATACCTACCTCCATCATTTCTCATCTTACAATAGATTTCCCTTCTTCCTGCGCCTACCACTCATCCCCTTCAGCTGTAATCTCATTCTTTCAGTCACTTCTTCATGTTGTCCATCTACTTCGCCTTTTACCTCTTGCATCTTCTTATCTTCCTTTATTACTTACCACCTGCTCAATTTGTCATCGTTTTTCCTTTCTTTCTTCCTTTCTATCTTGCTTTCTTTCTTCCTTTCATTCTTTCTTTCTTTCTTCCTTTCTTTCTTCATTTATCTATCTGCCTCTCATGCTTTCTTCCTTTTCACTTCTCTCTCTCTCTCTCTCTCTATCTATCTATCTATCTATCTATCTATCTATCTATCTATCTCTATATTCGAACCTTCAAAACGTGCTTGGGAACCTGATGTAGGATAATGGATTGCATGCCCTTTTCTCATGCAATGAGTTTGATCTCCTCAGAAGGACTCACATTTGTCACCCTGTGCCTGAATAAGGCTACATAGTGTACAATGTATACTAATGGTTAGCAAGCTATGCCATTCACTTGTGTTGTGAGTTCCATCCTCGAGGAATGCCCTGTTTTTATGGTCCTGAATTAGAATAAGCTTAATAAATATTTCTATCGATTTACTTTTTCTCACTCTCTTTCTTTTCTCTTCCTCCTCCTCTTCCTTTATTACTTTCATTCCTTTCATTTTGATTTTTTCTTGAGGCTCTTTAAGTTTTGTTTTTTCCTCCGCTTTTTGTCTTTTCTTCCTTTCTTTTCTTTTCTCTCCAATATTTCGTTTTGAAAAATGAACATAAAACTGAATAAACTTACATTCAATTTGAATAAAGGAGTTTATTTTTAAATAATGTAATTATGCTCAGAATAAAAGTCTTATATACTGAATAAATGTACTTACGATACGAATTAAAATACTTATGATATAAAAACGGTATTTATCAAAACCAACCGGAACTGTCAATCTGGCATGTTCTTGATTATTTGATATCAAATCCAGTTTTGTTGCCTGAATTGAATGAACCGTTCGAGTCTTAAAGTACCAGAGGATTTATTTATTTATTATTATTATTGTTATTGTTGTTGTTATTGTTATATGTCACTTTTCTCATATTTCCTCTCTTATGAAATTTCTTGTCCCTTGTATTTTAAATACACTTCTTCTTCATCATCATCTTCTTCTTCCGCGCTACACCGTTTCATCTTTTTTCTTTATCTTTTTCCTTTTCCTTCTAATTTTTTTTTCTCTTTCTCTTCTATTGATTTCGTCTATGACCGAACAAATCTTTACCAATTCTATTTGTGCGTTTTTTGTTTTTTGGTTATTGTTTTTGTTTGTTTTTTTGTTTTTTGTCTTATTTAACTCTACTCTCTTTTTTTCTTTCTTTCTTTTTTCTGTCGTTAAACTTCACCTCCACCCCACCCCATGTCTTCTGCTAACATTCGATCTCCTTTCTCTTCACACTTCAACTTCCGTCTCTTGTCGAGTGTCGGTTCGCGATGCCACCGCCTCCGTACGTACCACCAGCAGGACTATTGCCGCTGCTTTTTCTACCTCCGGAGTTTTGACAAGACCTCACTTCTCAACGTGTGCGCCAACCACTATTGCATTTTGTTTGCTCTCCTTTTTAATATTTTCTTTTTCTTTAGTTTATGCATTTTATAAACAACTTGAATACTTCGCTCAGTTTGTTCGGGGTTCACGATAGGGAAAAGACAGAAAAAGAACAGAAAAACAAAACAAAAAAAGGTGAAAAATAATGAAAGAAAACGAAAAAGAGATGATGGCAGAAATGGAGAACAATTAAATTCCCTCTTCTTTTTCCTTTCTCCCTGTTCTCGCCCCCATACTCTCCATCTCTCTCTCCCTCTCTCTCTCTCTCTCTCTCTCTCACTCACTCACTCTCTTTTTCTACTTCTTCCCTATATACAGCGACAAACCAAATATGGATCTTTTTGCCTATTTTTTTCTTGAAGTTAAACTCCAAGAAGGAAACTAGTGTAGAATGGATTTTTAAACTTCCACATTTTACGCTTCGTTAACTTTTCGTCACAAAAACTTTATTATACAGAAAGTTAAAAAAAATAATAATATAGATTAAGCACAGTATTAACAATTTTTTGTTAGAGAAGGAAAGTTAGCGAAAAAAAATAAAGACAATTTTTGTCGTTGTTTTTCTGCTTTGAAATTTGAAAATTAAACGTCTTTAAATAAATAGTGTAATTTTTAAATGCTATTAATCCGCTGTATCCCCACCATCGTCGGCTTCATTGTTATCGTCATGATCAGAGTCAAGAGACAACAAATCTTCACAATACCCCAGCATTCTCCTCAGTATCCGAATTGTTTTCATTAATTCAGTGGTTTATTATCTCGATTCTTCGGCAAATTCACAGTTATTCCTGCCTTTTCACGGGACATTTTTGAATTGACCCCTGAGCTCCTTTTATAGTCAGTACTAACGTCACTTTCCAGTTATACAGCTTCTTTAAGTTTACTCCTTTAACAAGATCCAGATACTTAGCCATTATTTTGTTTCTGTCTGCTTCATTATTATCATCATCATCATCATCATCATCATCATCATCATCATTATTATTATTATTATTATTATTATTATTATTATTATTATTATTATTATTATATACGTAGACTGTCCATTACTAAGCGTCCGTACTTTACTAAATTCTCCTGAAATTCAAATATAAAATCACAAACAATAACCACATGTGAACATAGGGAAAGAAGAGAAAAGAAATCAACTTACAGTGTACTTTTTTTCGCTGTCTTTCTTTCATTCTCTATCGCTTTCTTCCTTTCAATCACTTTCTTTAACTGCATTAATAATCAGAAAACAAACTGTGCGGATGAAGTCTTTCTTTCTTTTTCTTTTACCCTCCTTTATTCCTAAGTTCTTTCTATCGACTTATCTGATTTCTCTCTCCCTGTAAGATTATTATTCGATTTCTGAGTGCATCCGACTCACCTTAAGGTCCTTCTTACATCAGCGACACAACTTGCAATAAAACGGTATCGACTAAAACGGTGGCTGCTATATCGTAAAAACAAGTGAAGCAGGCAAGTACAGCTTGGTTGATATATTTATTCACTGATATGTTCTCTAAAAAGGGATTATTATGTTTCCCAGGTCTCGTCGCTTTCCACGTGACACAAATCGACAATTTTAAGGAAGGAAAAAAAAGAAAGAAAATAACGACCTACTTGTGATCGCACACTGAACAGTGGCAAGCATATCTTCTCAAATCATACTCTCTTCATTTGAGGGCTCGAAAAAAAGATTTTCTTTCAATATTTCTTTCTGTTAGGAAACACACACACACAATTATTAGTATTAGTGTTATCACCTTTAACGCACACACGTTCGTGCACACACATAAACACACACAACTAAACGGGTTGTTCTAAAAGTTAATGAAAAGAATGAAGAAGATAAAACGTTACTAACCACCTACAACACAGAAAAGCATTTTGACAGTTTTTCTTTTTTTTTCTTTTTTTTTTCTTTCTTTTTTTCATTCATTCACATTTACATTTATAAAGAATAAGTTTCAAAACATAACAAAACGTTTGTAATAGGTAATTCTCAAAGTTTTCTATCCTGGCGATATTCCCGTCTTGTCAAGGAAAAAGTTGATTGTTTTGTTTGTTTTTTCACTTTGGGTTTTATTCTTTCTATTGAGTTGATCTATTTTTGTCCGGGTCTTCTTTTACCTTCAACAATTCACCTGGTTAAAACGTCGCCTACCGTTTCGGTTTTCACCTGCTCCTATGATACTTACCCGACTGCATACGGCCACTCACAGCCTCAAACGTTCATACGCGTACAGGCGTTCACATGGCGTGTACGTTACTTTAGTTTTTAAGTTCCTTTCATATTTACATGCATTTATCAATCTTGATATATAAAAAAAAATGCACCATTGTACACCTGTTTTTACTATGAATTATGTCTTTAGTCTTATGAACATGATGTCGTTACATAACGATTTTAAAGTTTGACACTGAACAATTTCATGCAACCATGGACGCCTCAGAATCCCGTAAGAAAAAATAACTTTAAAAAAAGCAGAAAGAAATTAAAACGAAAAAATTCATAATGTATGTGATTAAAAAAAAAAGGACAGTCTGAGACGACGTTAATGAAGAAAGGAAAAAAGAAGAAAACAACTCAAGACAAAAAGAAATTATATTTTCGTTTCTAAACAAAAATATTGTTTAACAATCGAAAAAAATGACCCGAATCAATTTGGAAAGTGCTGTCAAAAAAGTGAAAACTTCAACAATTCGGAACAATTGTTTTGTTGGGTCTCACAGCTTGGTTTATTTCTCGACCCTTGTTGTCACGGGCCCGACCCCTACAAGTGTAGACACTTATAGACCACTCGACCCAGTCACAGCGTACTTGTCAATGTTATCACACCTTTTAGCTTGATGAAGTTTGCCGGCACGAGGTCGGCGTCGCATTATTTTTGCTGTATATTTTACGTTATAGTTCATTTGTCAACCACTTGAGCCACCATGCAACTCCTGGGTCCCATCAGTTTCCTTTCAGGTGGAAAATTGCCGTAACTTCTACATCCCCCTCCCCGAGTAAAAGAAACAAACTGTATATTACTTACCTCAAAATAACACTGATAACAAGAGACACCATAATATCATCTTGAAGATTACCATACCACTAATAGTGCAATAAGTCAATATTGTTCACACTTTTTTGTCCCACTACGCACGGGTCGTAAAACTAAAAAGACTTCTATATTTAACTGTAATTCTAATCATGCTTATGACTATATGGAACCTTTTACCAAAATCTGAATGCATTTCAACTGACCACTACTGAAAAGGTTACCAACAAATACCATTTACGTTAAAGATACCATCATCTCGGTTAACGAAGCATTAATCAGCACGAAACGTTATCATCAAGCTCCACTGTTGTAATACCATCGATACCACGGAAGATAACTGTACTAAAAAGTATTTTAAGTAATTATATATTATACCATACCATTTAAACAACTGTCATACTGGGTATTTTTTCATACCATTTGTTACCTCTCGCCAACCACGACTACTACTACTACTACTACTACTACAACTGCTGCTGCTGCTGCCAACATCCTCATTGTTGTCTTTAGCATCATCAACATCATCATCATTATCAAAGCACAAAGGGTCCATTTCTTCATCCTTTTCCTTATCGTTGTCATTATTATTGTCTCCACTAAAACGACCAAAGCCTGATGCCACTTTCCTTACATAGTCGTGTGTCGTAAATATCTCAGCGGCACAGTCCCTGTCCTTGTCGGGGAGAGAGCCGACCAGATAGAACTCACAAGCTCATTCAAATGACACGTGCTAATGATGTTGCTGGTCAGAACATCACATCATATCAAAGAAACTCACTTCATAGTTTGGTGTATATTATACTCTGAGTGAGTGAGATTCGCTCACTCAACCTTTTCGCCCCCTCCACGTTTTGCTATTTACCCGGATCCAATTGACTTACCACTTTTAATTATTCACCATTATGAGGACAATAATAAGGATCGTGGGAGTTTTCTACCTGATTACGATCTCTCTGGAGTCCGTCCTCGCTTTGCCAGGTGAGCAAATAATTTTTTTTTCTTTTCTATCACTTACGTGTTTCTAAATAAATAATTCATACATATATTTCACTTGTAAACAGACGTACATACACACCACACCACACGCACACGCACACACACACACACACACTCACACACACAGAGGTCTACACAACGTAATTCAAATTCAGTAACTTTATAAAGCTATTATTCAGAAAACAAGTTTGCTTACGCGACGAATATAAAAATAAAATTATTTTAATTACACACTTATTTCAGAATTCTCATAAATAATTTTATAAAAATTTCAGCATTTTAACATCTGTGTAAAAAATAATAAACACCTTATTGTTTATATAGAAAAGTAACTGTAAATCGGATTATGATAAAAGTTTGGGGATAGGTGTTACGCTTGTATTGTACTTTTTTTTTTCTTTTTGGGAGAGACGGTTCGAAATGAAATATTTAAAATGATACCTGGCGCCAGGCCTAAAAATAAACGATGAATAACGGAATACTATAAACATTTACAAAATATATATTTACTATTAGTCAGTAAACGAACTTTACCGTATGTATTCAGACTTCCTATATTTATTGGGGATGGCTAATAAATCTCTCTGATATAGCGCTTTTGTCGATGTAAGCAGTGTAAACATTCACATCAATACTGCATAGTGACAGGCAGTTTCAGGCATTTTAGTCGATCATCGGACCCTGATTGTTTGATAATAATAAGGCGATTAAATTGACCTTGATAGACGCTGTAGAAATGAAACTGATTTTAAACATGCAATGTTGATTTTATGTACACTGCACACACGCATATATATATATATATATATATATATATATATATATATATATATATATATATATATATATATATATATATATATATATATATATATATATATATATATATATATATATATATATATATATATAATATAGAATGAGTATCTTTTATATTTTGATATTTGTTAAACAATTTTACATTTTATTTTTCGTAATTGAAAACACGTTTTCATTTAATTTTATTCAATTTTTTTTTCTTTTATCCTTTGGTTTCTTTTTATGATTTCGGTTTGTTTCCAGTTTCTTAAACTTTTTTAAATCCAGTTCCTCGTTCGATGTTTTGATCCGTGTATCATCATTATACGTATTCCATATACATGTTTCATATCTCTCTATCTCCTCCGATATATATATAATATATATATATATATATATATATATATATATATATATATATATATATAATTTTCACTTTTCTGTTCTTCAAAACTGCTAATTTTAAATTTCTCATTTACTTTCTCATTTTAGAATTTCTGTTTGCATTTACATTCATCTTTAGTTTTCTCACATTTTACTTTATATTCCTGATATATATATATATATATATATATATATATATATATATATATATATATATATATATATAGTTGGATAGATGGCGATATTCAATAATGCATATTCATATTCCCTGCAGACACACACACACACACCCACACACACACATACATGCTTATACGCATACAATACTATTTCTGTATGTATTTATTTTATTCGCTTTTTATAGTTTTTTTTTAATCTCCCCAAACTCTTGTTGAAAGTCAACTCATCCTATTTTGTTTATGCACCGATTCTTTTCATGGTTTCTCCACAGAAGGTAGAGATTCAAAGTTAAGGGAATTAAACAGCTTTATGACATTTAGAGTTCGAGTTGCTATGTTTGTGAGGAAACAGTGGCTTTCAAAAAAATTGATATCTACATGTATTGTATTAATCTCCAGACAATATATCATTTATGTTTAGTTTATATGTGAGAATAATTGTAGTGCTCATATTTGTATGTTTCTGTTGAAAGTGTTTTGGAGACATGTCGAAAATAGAGCTTAATGAACTATTCTGAAAAGATAGGTAGACAGACCGACTTCCACAGATTAAAATTAAATGATAATTTTTCATTGGCGGAATCTAATTTTAACAAGAAAGTTAGCAAGTTTTTACTGTCTGCTTTCTTCGTCTTACTGTTTATGTGTGCATGCGTGTGTGTACTTGTGTGTGTGTGCGTGTGAGTTCCATTATAAAAAATAGACTGATCGACAGATCATCAAATAAATAAACATCAGAAAATATGTCACAGCACCGAGACGTATGGTTGTAGATATTTATTAAGCTAATCTGGCACAAGGAAGTTTTGCAGTCAGTGACGATCGAACAGCTCTTCAGAGCTTGCGAGATTAACTTCCTAATCATTATGTTCCTTGTTTGATTTTTGTCTTATTTTCGTTTGTTTTATTTTCGTCTGTTTTTTTTTGTTTTGTTTTTTTGTTAAATTATTGATGAAAATAAAATTCTGTTTCGTTAAACTTGGGTTGCTTGTAATTGTCGTTTATACGCCAGTATATAGTAACTTTTAAACGAATGAATAAAAATGAAAATCTAGTAACAGTAACCAATGTAATAATCTTGGCGCAAATTAATAATAATAACTATATTTTTTTTTCTAAGAAATTCAAAATACGTGAGACTTATATCTTCTGTACTGCTACTAAGGTGTAAACAAACAATATGACGTTGAATAAAGATTGGATAAGAAATAATTTTTAAGTAAATTTGAATTCCACATACTGGTTAACTTTGGTGGCCAAATCAGGAAGATGTTAATCATATCAGACAGACAAGTGAGTTCAAATCACGTCAGAAGCTACTTTATTTCAAATCTGCTTGTAAAACAATCTGAGCGTTACAATAAATAAATAAATAAACGAAAATTAAGTGAAAGGACAAATTAGACAAAAATCTAATTGTATTGTTCCCTAGTGAAAGATATGATTACAACCTGGTAAAGACGAGTTTTATTCTGTACTCAAAATTATTTTTTATACAAAACTGACAAGATATCTATTCGATATATCACATGCATAGGGTTCAGAATAATCTTTATGGGACTTCATCATAGATATATAGATATGAACAAACTGAGATCGATTTATGTATAATTTTATTAACAGAATAAGATATTCTTATGAGAACGTGTATATACACTTACATACATCGGTATATACATACATGCACACACACACATATGTGTGTGTGTGTGTGTGTTTTATAAAGAAATTATGTTCAAATTTGTACGTGTATTAGTTTGAATATCATTTCTTTATAACACTCCATACTCACCCCCCCCCCGCAAAAGATATTAATTCGTGTAGCATTTCAGAATTGGTGCACGTGTCAGTTTTGTATATGTCTTGATATCTCTTTCATTCATCACACTTTACTCTGCTTGCATTACTAAACACGTCCACTAAACAAATCCATTGGTGTCCTCCACATCAAAGCAGCCGTTGCAATGCAATGAACTAATTCGCCAACTGCTCACTTAAGCTATTGATAGTAAGTTTAGTTCTCACTGGCTGCTCCATAACTTCTGATCGGGTGTTGTATATATCAATCATTATTATTAATCATTTTTCCCTATCATCCACACTTTTCATGTAACTGGCATGATTATGAAAGTACGTTCGTTGTATACCAGACTAGATTTACTAGATGCACCGGTGAAAGCAAGGTTATTATCATTGGTTCTCTGTTGTTGTCTTGGAAATGACCCAAGAATAACCAGTATGTCCTTGCGGTAAATTTGTGTACGCTTCCCTAACGTGAATATTTACATATATATATATTGTTCTTATTTGGATTTTGTTCACCGAGTTGACCCATTTTAATCTTTGTTTTTTGATTCGGGCTAATTCAATTTTTCTTGCTGATTTCATTTTATTTATTCTTTTATCAAAACGTTTCAGCCGTGTACACTCCGGCCTTCTTCGGATGACGAGCGAAATAATCAACTTATAATTGCATCTCTCTAGCTATAATTCAGTTATTAAGTTTGGATTACTTTTTCCAAAGTTCTGCGCTAAATATCATTATTGAAGTCAAATGACACAAGCTTCAACGTAATAACATTAATGTTGCCGAGATACAAGTATGTGACGGCATTTTTTTTCTTTTGAAACAAAACTTTCTTAGCAAATGAGTGGGAATAAGCAAATATCTTCCAAGCTTTTCTCAAAGGCCCTGCCATATAGAGAATTAATATTGCATAATTACGTCTACTATTAAACGAGTTTTGTAAAAGTTAATCTGACTTTACGTCATTTATTCGATTATGTCCAGTTCTCTGATGATTATGAGAATGACTGTTGTGTTCTGTAGATGTCATCCCATCGGATAAGAAATAAATGATGCGGGAGTTGGAAATTCTACATAGCACATGATGAAAAAATATTAATAATCTTCTAAGATACATTTTCTGCCTAAATTAGGAAACATCTGAGATTGCTCATTGGATCAGATGTATCTTGCAGATTCAAAACGCTCAGTTGAGTAGTGACAGTAGTTTGGGAAGCCTAATAGTTTGACATGTCTAAAAGTCTTCAGATAACACCGAATCCAATTAATTTGACGATTTTTAAAGGGTGATAATGTCGAAGCATTCATATGTACTAATAAAAAAGATATCTAGTAGTCTATAAAACCCGTAAGAATATATTAAGCTTTCATTTAGTATAAGTTCTTATGGTAGATTCTACATTATCAAAACAAATAGAATTTATAGATTATTACACATTATTTGTATCAGGTGAGGTAATGTAGCAACAGTTGTAAATGGATGAAACAAATGAATCATATATGATCAATGAGAAATACATTTAGCAATCATACCGGTTACAGAAAATTTGCCGAATATTTTGATGAGTAATATAGGCATATTCTGGGCAGTCATTATCCTCTGGAATAACAAATCGTCTTTTGTTTCAGGAATAACAACAAGAGCGGTTGAACAATATTTTAGGTGGCACTAGTGAATATTCTTCTCTCCAAACAATAAAAGCGAGTTAGAGTTATAACACCCCACGCTATTTTGTCAGGGTTTGGGTCTGTATGTTCATGGTCAAATACACGCTCACGGCGGGTAGAATTTGCTCTCCTCTACAAACTACCAATCGATACATCAGGTAAGACTTTCACAGTTAATCCTTTCACAACGCTACTGTAAAAGTTGTCATGTAAAATGATGCCTGGCTTGCTAGAGGCACGCGTTTCCGAAGTCATTTTGCAAGTAAACGATTCCTAAACGATTTCTAGAGTCCTATTACTTCTCTCTGTGTTGAATGCGGTATGACACGGCTGCTTTTACAATGCGTCGATATTAACAATCATCTTTAAAAAAGTGAACGTCCAAAACTTAGCCTCTGGATCTAAGAATATTCATTTGACCACTGTTGCCAATATCGAAGAACCTTAGACGTTTTAAATCGAACAGAAAGTCTCCAAAATGACCATCCAGTCTTTCGAAGGCTCACAATTCCATCCATTTCGAATGACAACTAAAAAAATGAGCATGTATGCGTCTCCGTCGAATGACAACTGATTCCAAGTGACTTTTTCACTGCACTGAAACTTATTGCAGCAGGAATCACTGTCCAAATCTCAGACACAAATTGCATCAGAAAATGACTGAAGATTTTGAAAGATTTACCATAATATCGTCCACTTCCTAGCAAACACGTAGTGAATGCATTTCAAAATCGACATTATCTTTCAGTATGTTGTAATATTATTTTTCAGCAGTATGTTTTGTTTTTTTCTTTCTCTTTTGTAATCAACTTGTGATCTAACGGTCCATTTGAGATATTGCATCTTTACAAAATCCGTAGATGCTTTAGATTTCCGCCGTACAAGAATACGTGATCTCCTGTGGATAATCGTTGGGTTATTACTGAAATAAAGAGGTTAATGGTCAGAGAATGTTTAATAATAATTATAATGTCGATAATGATTTTATCACTGCCATGTTTTTGTACTAAGGGCTGATTTCTTTCCCTGGCGATCAAGTGACAACAACTCTCCTCAATGCTCCAGCACTTTCCACAGTATTCTAGTTGATTTTAGTAATGTTGTTTGAATTATTTCAGTTCTCCTTAGAATTTTCATTTCTTTAAGAACTGTCCTAGAAGTTTCCATAATTAAGGGCACATCTATCAGTTCCACATCATTATTATGATTATTATCCGTGCATTTGCATACTCACGCAAGATTTCTATCGCTGGAGATAAAATTAAAGTATAGCTCCTCAAAACTCTAGCATCTTCTGCAGTATTCTTGCAGAAACTAACAACGCAATAATGTGAACAGTCTCACTTCTTTCCTATTCTTATTTCATCTAAACATGTCTCCAGGAGTTCGCGTATTGTTTTCACTGATCCAAAACTATTATACCCACAATCATAACCTTTACGCTTTACACTTAACTTAGCTTTCAAGCAAGTTCCTAGTATTTTTCTATTTTCGGATTTTTTTTTTTTTTTATATATATTTTCTTTTTTGATGCGGGTGACACCTTTTCCTATTTAAATCTATCAAATCTGCACGGGATCTGGTGGCTCGTTTGAGTGCCAGTGCCTCAGAATTTCCGGTTATTTTTGCTTTTTTACGACAGTCACTGCATTGTGCTGATAACATTCGTCTAATATGGTTGAAAGCAAGCCTTTTGCGTAGTTGTTATTATTCCAACCAGAAATATCTAGCTGCCTGTGCCGAAGGCCAATGCCTGCAAAACTTCCAACTGTGTTTCAGCGACGCCTTTGAGATTTCTTTTTATTATTTTGACTTTTTAATATTTGTGTCTGTTCAAATTTTCTTCTTAAAATTTCGAAGTGCTCAAAATTTTTTGCTGACTGTGATTCTCAGCTTATAGTTTGTTATATTATTTTATTTTTAAATTAACGCTTTCAGATATACTCTGCACTCAGTTGCTAAGGCCATGTCATCACATTTTAACAGATTTTTAGTTCTTTGACAATGAGGTTTAGATGAATCTCTTTTTCAGTATCAATGAGCAAGTCAAGCAGTCTTCGAAATCCCAAAGCAAATTCTTCTTTATAAAACAATTTCTTATATGTGTTCATAATATTAGCATAGTACACTCATAATACACCCAATCGTATCAATCTTTTAACTCTTTTAAGTCTACTGTACTACACTTAACTTAGAATGGTATAAGACGACCAGGGTAGAAGACCCTTTAAGACTTGATCTCACGTATTCGAAGATATTGTCTACTATACTGTTAACCGCAGTTTTAATGGTAGTAAAAGCCGATTTCTTAGAAGGAAATATTTTGTATTCCTTTACCAAACAACCACTGATGCTGTCGGTTGAAATTTATAAAATCATTCTCTGTAAAGAATTTTTCAGGGAAATAGGTTTATTAAGTTCAGTAGATGTTATTGTTTTATCCAATATTGATGGAGACTTTCTTTCTAATTGTTTTTTTTTTTATTTGATTTTGTTCGTCAACATTTTAGTTATGTCCTTGTTATCTTTTCGTGTTACATGTGCTATCTATTTTAGTTGTTGCTATTGTTTAAAGTCAGCAAGTAATTCTGTCTAATTAACAATGTTCTGGCTAAGCGCTACATGTTTCATTCGTTCCAAGTCGTTTATGACCATTAATCTTAGAATGTGTTTGCATATTTCTGAACCGTTTAGATATTTCTGAACTGGTTTCGCTTTGTCGCCATTCACTTAGAGTTAAGTAATATAAATATTCGCTGACATCATCTCTATGAAATAAAACATCATTGATTTTTGTTTTCTTGATGCGACAATGCAAAAAACGTTGGATAATCAATAATTGGGTTGATTTATTTTAATCATTTTGTGTTTGTGCGTTTTGTTAATTATTCAGGCACATATAAAACTGTTTAACATCTTAATGACGACTGTGTTGTTCTATTATCACAACTCGCTACAGACTTGGAAAAGGGGACATAATTTCAAGTTCAAATATTGAAAACCTTCACTAATCTCCATATAACACATCAATTCCTTAAGAATACAAAATTGCAATACACTGACCTGAAAATTGTGTAAGAGAACTTCATGTGAATATTTTCTTATTGCAGTTACTATCAATTTGTCATCATTCAACCAATTTTTGTCACCACCCTTTGTTTTTTCTAGCTCTACTTTTTATCGCGTAATTACTGCTGTAACATCTCTTATCTCAGTTTCTTCCTTCATTCATGTTTAATTTTCTTTATCGCTTGCAGTTATTCCTTGCACTACTCTTTTACATTCATCTTTGTGAATTTCAAAGTTTGCTTTCAAGCCATTTTGTCAATTCTTGTGTCTCTCACCTGTATACCACAACGGACATTATGCACTTCATGATTGAAGTATATTGGAATGTTGATTCTTATTAGGTTTCATGCATTTTATAAAATTCCATCATTTAATGGCGTTTTATTTCATTTCCATTTCCGCTCTTTTTTTCATTTTCTTTTGATAGATTTCTTCCGGGAGACTTCCATTCATCATCATTTTTTCTTAGTATTTTTGGGAACGTTAAAATTGAACATTATTTTTGTTTGATTGTTCTTCATCCTCAAACCTTGTACCTTGAAATTTTCACCTCTTCGAGTCATTTTTTTTTTGTAATGCATCCGATGATTCTGCTATTATTAAAATGTGGTTAGCAAATCTCACATTGGTCAAATATTCCCCGTTTATATTTTCATTTTTTCCGAGTTCGTAATACAGAAGATATTTTGAAGACATATACCGTAAATAATAAAAATGAAATTGTATCCCTTTGTCTAAATTCCTTCTTAATCAATATATTACTTGTCTTTTTCTTAAGTCAAATAATACATAACTGTTTGAGTATATGTATTTTTTATATCTTTGCAAAAGTTTTTGATTAATTTTCCTAGCAAATTCAGAACTACTAAATGTTTCACTGACTTCATCGTCAAGAAAAGTTCGAGTGGTTTGTTATATTTTCTGTTTTTCCATCAGTTACTCTATTGTTGATAGGTAGAATATTGTTGAGTAAACACTCCCAAAATCGAACATTCTAGTGACTAATTTTCAAACAGGATGTTTGCCAGCATTTATAGAAAGATTTACACGTTTGATAATAATGTTGTTAAGCGATATTTGACAAATTCTTTATCAGTTACCGTCCCAAAATCAACGTAACTATTATCCGTTCATAGGTGCGTTCGCGTGTGTGAATCATAGCCTAATAATGAAAAAAAAAAAACATTCATTTTAAATAACGAAACCAAAATGACTATTATACAGTGAATGTCTTGCATCAAATTCAGTTAATAATTTCATCTATGGTGTCATTTATACCAACTCGTGCATATCTGTGTGTATTCTCTATTAATTAATTTAGATTTATTCTTATGTATATCAATTTTAACACAAAATTATATAGAGTGAGGGCAGAGAAATATTCGTACACCATGAATTTTCTTATTTAACATAGACTTTATAAAAGAATTTTATAATACATACCATATTTGTATGCCATAGCATAATGCTGTAATATGCAAAACAAAATCAGAAAAAAGTTGATATATTAATGAAATTAAAAAAAATTGGAAGCGAAAAGATTATTCGTAGAAAATGATAATATCTATTTAATACTTTGTAGCATTTTCCTTACTCAATTCAACAACACTCAGCCTCTTTTTATATCTTTTAATCAATGATTTGCAAATTTCCTTTTGTACTTTTTTTCCATTCTTCTTTACATATCCTTTTTAGGTCAACGATTGTTTTGGAGCATTTTTATTAACTTGAATTTTTAATAAACGTCACAAATTCTATGTTGGATTCAATATATATATATATATATATATATATATATATATATATATATATATATATATATATATAACGATTTTTTCTTCCACCGAATGAGTTCGAATCGTCTCGTCGTCACTCTTATCGTCCGATTCCTTGTACCACGGTGATAGTCCAAGGTAAAACCAACAAAGAAGAACTCGAAGACGGATATGGAATAACACAGATATATTACAAACAGGAATATATACAGAGAGGTAGAAAGTGTTAGTACGAACAATCAGGTTTAGTAGTACTTGTCTGAACGCGACTGTTTCGGACTGCCTCTGACTCGACTGACTGACTCGCTCTGACTGACTGACAGACTTCTGAGAGACCTCACTCCAGACTTCAGACTGAACAGTATTTAGTCACCCCACCTCGAGGGCATCATGTGTCACAAGGCCGGTTTAACGTGGGATCGGCCAAAAATATGCCCTTTTAACCCGTATAAACGGGTTCAGGGTCGGTTTACCTCCCCGAAAGAGACTCCGCCCTTCGGCGTAGCCTATTCGGGTTCCTCCTCGCCCGAAGGCAGAGAGTTCAACCGATCAGCCGGTCAGCTGGTCGCCCTACTTCGGACTGAATTCCCTGCTTCCTCTTGAGACGCAGTACTTATTACGTATGGGATAGTCCTTTTTAGGTCAACGATTGTTTTGGAGCTTTTTTATTAACTTGAATTTTTAATAAACGTCACAAATTCTATATTGGATTCATATATATATATATATATATATATATATATATATATATATATGTTGAAGTCAACAGCCAGAGACGACAGTCTGTTTCATGTTTTAAGTTTAAAGTACTCAATATCAGGGATAGAGCGTATGTTAATATAAAAATGGGCATTGAAGTCAACAGCTAGAGGCGGCTGTCTGTTTCCTTAAACGCAATCGTCAACTCGTATGCCTGACTATTGCGTTTAAGCATGAAACAGACAGCCGCCTCTAGCTGTTGACTTCAATGCCCATTTTTATATTAACATACGCTCTATCCCTGATATTGAGTACTTTTAAACTTAAAAATAACATACTTTAAAACTAGATAGATAGATAATTATAGTTATATATATATAGAGAGAGAGATAGTTAATGAAGTTATTTAGTAACACATGGATAATTCCGAGGTGGATGTAATCTAGAGTTCTCAATGTAAGAACAGGGCAAATATTATTTATATTAAGAAAAAAGTTTAAAGGGTTCATGGGATTATAATTTATTTCCTTAAGACCGGGATTTTGGTCCTAATTATATATATATATATATATATATATATATATATATATATATATATATATATATATATATAATATTTTCTAGTATTTATTTCATTAAAATTTGATAGCATAATTATTATTAACTGACTGGATAGAGATATGTTAACTGTTCGATCTTATCAAATGCTTGTAGCCTTCATTGTTGGCTGATTTACCAGCATATTTATTTTCGTGTTTCTTTCAATGTCCGCTGAGATGACTTTGAAGATCAGCAGCTGATTTATTGCAGCAAACATAGCAGATGAAATTTGACTTCTCTATCATGATCAAACTAATTTGTGTAACGTCCCTTTTGTGCGCTACAATGTGCTTTTCTAATACAGATACTGTCTTATATAGATTGTTGCAGACAACGCAGATGGTATCTTCTAAACATTGAGAAAGGATGTTGATATATATATATATATATATATATATATATATATATATATATATATATATATACTTCTGTTGATTCGAATATGACTTGGCATGATCGGCATATCCTTCCTCGGAAAGGAAAACGTTCTACATTCTATATCTTTAGTCGTTTGCTTTATAAAACACTGAGTCTACTGAGGATCGCGCTACTATAGCGAGTTTAGCTCAGCCTTAACACATAGAAACTCATGCATTTATACTCTTTTCCGTGATTAAAAAAGTTACATCTTGCTCCTTCCTCATGCATGAGAATAACGTTATTCATGTGAAATTTGATAAAAATGATGAATGCAACTCCGGAAAGTATTCTGCCGGCTACACGTGGGTGAGGATCAACTAATATACGTCAAGGCGGTCAATAATATAGTAACTTTTCCTTAGGCTGGTACAAATCTCCAAAATTGGAGGACTGGGTGAGGATCGAACTCACTAGCAGAATAACGAATTGTGAGACGAACTTAGAAGAGGTCCATAAAAGAAAGACATTTAGCGAGGGCTAAATTTGAACAAACGCATTTCACTTTCAACCTATCTAGAACAATATCATAGAACCTTCCAATCTAACAATGCCACTGTCCATATCGGGATGCTGAAAACTGTAGTCAAGACCTGGATAGAGGAAGAAAACGTGTTCCAGCCGGGATTGATAATTTTTATGATCATTTCATCCATCAACATATATCTTCCGAGCTCTTCTGATTTGAATTCCTTCGACTACTACTCCGGCACATCGTTGAAAGGTAAACCAACCTTCGGTCCCACAATACTAAGGTCTTAATGAAAGCCGACATAATATTGGATAGAATCAACGAGAGCTACGTTATATGGGCATACAGTCCCTTTCGAAGTTACATTAATGTCATTCTTGTGACTGGGGCGGTTTTATTGCATAGCATATTTTTCTAAATCTAACATATAGTCCACATGTTATAATAAATATATCGATTTATTTATTGAAGATTTTTGTTTTTCCTTTATAATTTATTACTAATTATCTGTTTCTCTCTCTCCATCTCTCATTATATATATATACAATGAGAGATGATATATATATATATATATATATATATATATATATATATATATATATATATGTTATGGTCCGGTTTCTTGTACCACGGTGATAGTCCAAGGTAGAACCAACAAAGAAGAACTTGAATACGGATATGGAATAACACAGATATATTATAAACAGGAATATATACAGAGAGGTAGAAAGTGTTAGTACGAACAATCAGGTTTAGTAGTACTTATCTGAACGTGACTCTGTTTCGGACTGCCTCTGACTCGACTGACTGCCTCGCTCTGACCGACTGACAGACTTCTGACGGACCTCACTCCAGATTTCAGACTGAACTCCCTGCTTCCTCTTGAGGCGCAGTATTTATTACGTATGGAATAGTCCATTATGTTATTATGGGTATTGCCCCATCTGGCATTTTATGTAATATACACGCTCCGACACCATAGGCGCTCGCATCACTTGCTGCAATAATCTCTAGTTTAGGATCATAGTGTGCCAAAAATAAATCCGATGTTAATGTCTTGATTATTTTTTCAAATGTTTCCTGGCACTGATCTGTCCACTGCCAAACTTTTTCTTTCTTTAGCAGTTCGTTCAATGGTGCGCGAAGTTTATGCATTTGAGGTATGAATTCCTGGTAGTAATTCACTAATCAAAGAAAACTTTGTAGTTCTGTTATGTTCTTAAGAATTGGCATCTTTTTTATTGCTGTAGACCTTCCAGGGTCTGGACGTCTACCTTCTTGGTCTATTATATGGCCAAGATATTTAATTTCGCTCATGAAAAAATCACATTTATTTTCTTTCACTTTGAATCCGTAGCTTTGAATTCTCTTAAACACTTCTTACATGTTGCCAGTGTTGTTCAACGCTTTCGCTATAAATCAATATGTCATCCAGATATGCTATTGTGTATTCTAGTCCTTCCAGCATCGTATCTATTGTCTGCTGGAAAATAGCCGGCGCTACTTTAATTCCAAATGGTAGTCTTTGGTATCTGTACAATCCCTTGTGTGTGTTTATGCATAGTAGTTTTGAACTTTCTTCATCGACTGGAATTTGCAGGTAGGCCTCACTTAGATCAATTTCTGAAAAATATTTTCATCCATTTAATTTAGTGAATACTTCTTCCGGACTGGGTAGCGGATAGTAGTAGTCCTTTATTGCTGCGTTCAAACCTGTAGAAAAATCAGCACAAACTCGAATTTCTCCTGATTTCTTCTTAACGTAGACCGTCGGTGCGGCCCATTCGCTGTACTCTACTTTTTCAATATGCCCGTATTTTCGAGTCTAGATAATTCTTGGTCAATATTTTATATTGATGCAAAAGGTACACTCCTTTTTTTCTTAAAAATAGGTTGAACGTTATCCTTTATTTTGATATTAGCTGTCATTTTCTTGCATCTTCCGAGACCTGCCGAAAATACTTCGGGGAAACTCGTTTTTAGTTTTCCTTTTAATTTGTCTGTCTCGGTTGATAAGCTTTTTACATTCTGGCAGTAGGTGCTAATAGGTAGATTCCACAATTCGAATTTTTGCATCCAGTCTGTCCCGAATAGGTTTTCGGTATTTCTTAAGACGTACATTTTTAGTTTTTTTCGTCATTCCGTTAAATGTTACGTTTGTGATGATTTCACCCTCGAATTTTATATTTTTTCCCCCGTAACTGATCTCGCAATTTTATCCGTTTTTAACATGACAGGTTTGTTCAGTTTTCTCCATGTTTGTAGATTTATGATAGTTAAGTCTGAGCCAGAATCCAGCTGTAACCCTAACTTTTCTGTTTTGCATTTCAACTTGTACATATTTTCTTATATTAGTCTCAACTGTTTTGTCGGTCCTCGTAATTCTTATTCTGCTTTCTTTTCTATACCAACAGTGAGAACTTTTGTGACCAATTTTTTTACATGATAGACAAGTTTTAGCACGATATGTACAGTCTTTAACCCAATGCCAAAACCCACAACGATAGCATGAACTTTGTGGTAGTTTCTTTTTATGTTGATTGTAATTAGAAAATTTTGTTTTACCTGTTCTTGAGGCGGGAAAATCAGTTCGGTTTGTTTGAGAGGAGGGAAAATTTGTTTGCTTTGTTTGGGAGGAGGGAAAATTTGTTTGTCTTCGTACTTTGCGTATGTATGCTATGCCAGCTTGTTCTATGTCTTTAGAGTCTTTTTTTAAGCTGACGCATCTCTTTGGTTGAAACCAGACCTTGGACGTAAATTAAGCATTTGAAGTTGTCAGCGCTGAGTTCCGATAATTTGAAGTCGTCACAATATTTATTAACAATTGATGCGAAAGTTACGTAATCTTCGCTATCATTTTTTGTAAGGTTCATGCATTTCCATCTTTTATGAAATAGTGAAGTATTATGACTGAAAAGTTCCGTTAGCAATTTTATAGATTCTTTGAACGTTAACTCGCTTGTTTTTCTGGGAATGATATAATCAACGAATTTGGTATATTCGCCTGTGTCTAATTTTCTTAATAAAAGGCGTACTTTACGTGCATCTGACCAATCATTGCAGTCAAAATCATATAGATCTTCATACCTTCAGAAGTAATTTGCAAAAGTTTTATCTTCGTCAGGTGCGTACTTGAAATCTTCGATATTACTCCAAATAGCGTCTTGAGAGAGAACTGATTCGTTCTCGGGTTTTTGCTCCTTATTTTACATTGCACGTATCAAAAATTCTTGCATTTCTAGATATTTTGTTTGTACCTTTGTTGTTGTTCAAACTGGATTTTGATAAGTTCCATAATGGTTGACTTAAAATCTTCCATGTTAACGTAATTTTTTTTTGTATTTAATCGTCGTCCACTGTTACGTACGACGGATAGCAAAAAAAAAAAAATACGTCCTCCGAGTAGGGAGTTTATTTTTCTTTCTGGGTTTACCAGATCGCCACTTGTTATGTGTGACGTATAGCAAAAAAAAATAAGTCCTCCGTGTATAGAGTTCGTATTTCCTTTTTAGGGGTTTCTTCGTCGTCACTTGTTATGTTGACGAGAGATGATTTTGTTGTTTGTTCTTCACGTGTGAGTTCAAATCTTCGTCGCCACTGTTATGCTGTGGCAAATGAATTTTTTTTCCTCCACCGAATGAATTCGAATCGCTCGTCGCCACTGTTATACTGTGGCAAACGATTTTTTTCTTCCACCGAATGAGTTCGAATCGTCTCGTCGTCACTCTTATCGTCCGGTTCCTTGTACCACGGTGATAGTCCAAGGTAGAACCAACAAAGAAGAACTCGAATACGGATATGGAATAACACAGATATATTACAAACAGGAATATATACAGAGAGGTAGAAAGTGTTAGTACGAACAATCAGGTTTAGTAGTACTTGTCTGAACGCGACTGTTTCGGACTGCCTCTGACTCGACTGACTGACTCGCTCTGACTGACTGACAGACTTCTGAGGGACCTCACTCCAGACTTCAGACTGAACAGTATTTAGTCACCCCACCTCGAGGGCATCATGTGGCACAAGGCCGGTTTAACGTGGGATCGGCCAAAAATATGCCCTTTGAACCCGTATAAACGGGTTCAGGGTCGGTTTACCTCCCCGAAAGAGACTCCGCCCTTCGGCGTAGCCTCGTTCGGGTTCCTCCTCGCCCGAAGGCAGAGAGTTCAACCGATCAGCCGGTCAGCTGGTCGCCCTACTTCGGACTGAATTCCCTTCTTCCTCTTGAGACGCAGTACTTATTACGTATGGGATAGTCCATTATGTTATTATGGGTAAGGTCCCATAACAATATATATATATATATATATATATATATATATATATATATATATATAATCACAGCTCAGTTTATTAGGTATCTAGTGTCAGCGATGCAGGACCAAGCTATATGGAAAAGGACTGTCAATGGTGTTCCGACCAACCATAGGGGAGGTCGAAGGATGATGATGATGATGATGATGATGCTGTTGCTGCTGCTGCTGCTGCTGCTGCTGCTGCTGATGATGATGATGATGATGATGATGATGATGATGATGATACAATTTTAGTACTGGTTTAGTTCCACTTTTTTTGTTTAGAACCGCCACAATCCTTCTTGTCATGTATCTGACAATGTTATGAAACCAATCTTTCGAAATTCTTTGTTGTGTTCCATGAACCAATCTGCCATAGATTTGTTTATTTTTATACGATTCCTTGTCCTTTTGAAAGTAAATGGACCACAGCCATAAAATGAGACACGTAGTCAGTCACAATACCTAGGTAGACTGCAATATTTAAACGATCGTTTATTGCAACCAAGAACCCCAAATTATTCAAAAAATATTCCTCAAGCCATTCCATCATCATTAGCAGGTAGAAATGTTCATAGAAAGCGGAATGAATTCACAATTTCATGTTTTCTTGACGCCAAATTCTTGTCTTAGAATCCAAATGTCGGAGTAGAAATCTATAACCTTTTTTTTTCCATTTTTCTACTCTCCAGATTTTGTAATACTTAGCCAATTATCGTCTCGGTGTCTTGTTCTTATCTGACAAGAGTGGCACCCGGTGTGTTCGTCTGCGACTGAAGCCCATCTTCTTCACAGTTCTGCTTGTTTGGTGTTCAGAGATGCGCTTCTGTATACTTCAGCAGTCACGAGTGGTTATTCGAGATACTTTTGGCTTTTCTATCATCTTGCACTAGTCTGGTCATCTTTCTTCGACTTCCTTCATCATCAAGAGATATCCGCCCGCATAATTACCACTCACAATTTATTTTTTCTCTTTCTGATCATTCTCTGTAAAGGTTTATGTGCGTGAAAATCCCAGTAGATCAGAATCTTTTTAAAATACTCAGACCTACTCGTCTGGCACCAAAGTCACTTAAGATACCGTTTTTATACGAAAATTAATAATTTCTTACTGTCAATGTTTAAATGGTTTTATCCATTAAGCTGATGCCACGTCTTTGACTGATTAGAAATTTTTTTTTAATGAGCATTTATATTCAAGTGTGTTTAATTAAGTGGCCAATGAATATATATATATATATGTGTGTGTGTGTGTGTGTGTGAACCCCTAAAATAATATTTAAAATAATTGTCTCTTTTTTCAAGATAAAAACAAATTTTAATTAAACTATATATTCTTGGAGAAAAACATTTATTAAATGACTCACAACCACTTACATTTACATTTTGTATTTCTGTTTTACATGGTTGCCAGTGCACATTATTTTTTGTGTACATGTAAAAATCAATATGACACGCGTTCATTTTTTTCATAAGCTGTGTATACTGCAGTCGAAAAATATAACTGTACATGCAAAAGTGTAGTTAGAGACTAAATTAAAAAATATATATATACTTGCAAAAAATCAAAAGAATATACTGAAGCTTTAAAAAATGGCATAGTTGAAACCTATAATGATGGAAAAGGCAACAAAAAGCTAACAAAATGATTTGGAGTGCACTTCTTCACCATGCAACAAATTATTTATAAATGGACGGCCTTTGGTATGGCGGTAACAGAATCAAGAAATAGCCGCCCGCGAAAAATAACAGCAAGAGCAATTAGAAATTTGATTTGGCAAGCACAGGCAAAGCATGCTATAACCTTTTCAGTTCTCCAATGTTCACTGGCCAATGTCAGAATAAATGTGAATACATATACAGTGCAACGAAATCTGAACATGTTGACATTCATGGCAGAATTCCTTGAAAAAGCCACTGCTTGCGAAATAGCATGCTCGCCTCAGCTATGCCAAAGCTTCTATTAATAACAGGTTTTATGGTCAGATTAGACCAAACTAGAGTTTTTGAGAGGAACAATAAATGGTATATCTTGTGAGCCCCTAATACAGAATTTGAAGAGAAGAATTTGATGCCAACCATTAAAAATGGCGGTGACAGCATTATGATTTTGGAGTGCTTTGCTGGAGGAACTGGAAAAATAGTAAACATTGACGGCACAATGGACTCTGCAAGATACCAAGCAATTTTGAACGAAAGTGTCTTGTTCTCAGTTAAAAAATTAGGTCGAGATCAGGCTGAACTTCTAACAGGTCACTGATCTGAAACATCAAAGCAAATCCACAAACAAATGGGTTCGTAAAAAGAGATTTCAAGACTTGCAGCAGCCTAGTCAATGTCCTGATCTAAACTCAATTAAAAATCTGTGATTCAAGTGAAAGAAGACAGTGCTTGCAAGAAATCTAGGTAATATCGAGCAACTGTGGGAGTTTTTTTCCAGAAGTATGGTCAAAAATCGGCACTCACTACTGCCAGAAACTTCTTAAAAATTATAGAAAAAATTGATTAAAAGTAAGAGTCATCAAATATTAAATGTAAGAGTTCAATTACTTTTGCATATTTTAATATTTAATTTCAAGTAATATTTTTATTCCAGCTTAATAAAAAATTCGAAAGTGTTTGTAATTGATTTAATAAAGGTTTTCCTTAATGAGTATATAGTTTAATTAAGATTTGTTGAAATGAGACAATTTTAAAATATTATCTAAGGGGTTCACTTACATTTTTGCACAGCACTGTACATATATATATATATATATATATATATATATATATATATATATATATATATATATATATATATATATATATATGTGTGTGTGTGTGTGTGTACGTGTGTGTGTGCGTGAAGAAATATAGTTTTAAGTTGTGCTATATTTATGGAATAAAAGTGCTCAATATCAGAGATACAGCGTATGTAAATATAATGAAACAGCATGTCGCCTCTGAGTGTTGACTTCAATTATCACTTTTATACATACATATATATATGTATGCATGTATATATATATATATATATATATATATATATATATATATATATATATATATATATATATATATATATATATATATATATATATATATATATATATGTATATATATATATATATATATATATATATATATATATATAGTTTCCACATAAAATCAAAAAACGATAGTAATATTTTTTTCATTTTTGTATTAATAAAATTTGAAGACCGTTCCTTATGTTTTGTGGGAAAATGATCAATACATCGTAATCATTGACTTAAACAAATAAAATACTCTTCACGGGTCCAAGAAGAAAAATGATGAGAATTTTTTATAAATCGAATGGTGTTACAAGAAAGAAAACAGAAGGAGACGAAAAAACGGTCATATGTAGAAAGGCTCTTGGACTGGATACAAAATTTACATTTTGTATCAAGACAAATTTAAAAACAAAGATAAAAAATCTCTAAGAAATGGAATATCTCAATATTCATTATGGCGTGGCAAGCGTAAACGAAACGTTAAAGAAAAATATGCAATATAAATTATGTGTATTCTTTATTTCTTTTTTTTTCTTTTTTTGGGGACATATGATTCTTATAATATATTATTTATATAGCCTCAATAAAAATAATATGGACGAACAATGAATATTGAAAGGAATAAGGAAATGCACAAGAAGATACAGACAAGAAGATAATGGCGAGGGAAGAACAGAAGTACAGGATAATGGACAAGTATCGTAGTAAATACGTGCTATTTTTCATAGGTCCAAATAGTGAGCTATTCTGGCGATTAAAGCACCGATTCAGAAACCCATTAACGGCTTTATATATGGAAAAAGACTGGCGTGCCTAAAGCAATGAAGAGAAGGCAGTAAATGTAAAATATTTATCTTTTATTTTTACACTTTTTTTACATAAAAGTTTGAGTTACGGTGAATGGTGAGAAGCAGAGAAAACCAGAAATGGTGGATGTTGGAATATTGGCTGAAATTTTGCCTGTTGTAAGTTGTAAAGGCGAGACTAATTTCTGAGTGGAGAGATCTTCTGAGGAAAACATTTAAACAGATATTAATCAACTAAAAATAAAATATTTTAAATTGAAATAAACTTTAACTGAATTAAAAAACAGTACTTTTGTTCAATATCGAGCATCATTTCATATTGATTTTAGTTGTTAAGCTGTTTTGCAAAATAATAATCAAGTATGGTATTTTTTTTTTAATCCAGCACCGGATATATACACGCAAAACACACACACACACACACACACACACACACATATATATATATATATATATATATATATATATATATATATATATATATATATATATATATATATATATATATATACTGTATTAAAATATAACATATGCTTACGATGGTCGATATATCATGGGTTGCTCTAAACTTTATGAATGAAACTGAGTAGACTGAATGAGCAAGAAATGAAGTCACAAGTAAGCGTTTGAGCTTACTGACTTTGTTTAAACGACTGATCATGCCAGACATGTGTTCTGTCCTATAAAATAGCAGCATAGTTACAGTATAGGATGTACCTCTGGAGACTTCCGCGAAAGGGACATATACCCTAGGACTTGGCAACGAGTAGCATCCTGTCTTTTATTTAAGTGACGTTAACTAAAAATTTTACAAAATCTTATTTAAAATGTTATATAAAATTTTATTTTAACTAAGGATGAATACATCATGTCAATTTCAGCTTATAATATTTCTTTATATTAGTGATATTTGCAACAACTTATGATGAGGCGAGATTTTATGATGCAACTCAAGCGTTGTTTATCATATTGTAAATAAAAATATAAAATATTGTTCTCATCTTTGTCGCTATATTTATTACATTGTTTCGGCCGTTGTACGCTCCGGCCTTCTTCAGGAATGTCGAACTTAACCCTTTATTTCGCTCACTGGAGTAGACTGTTCTAGCTCCACGTTTAATGGATGTCAGTTATCTACTGTTAGTTCCCCTCTCCAAGTTCTCCACTGCTTTAACCGGGTATTGAACTCACACTCTTTGGGTCCTGTCACTGGATCTAACCAACGCCTTTATCCACTGTGCCATATGTCCTTGAGGAATATGACGACAAAGATGATGGGGACAATAGTCCGAATAATGTAAATAGTGTACATAATACCTCATCTCAGAAATATAGACAGATACTGTAATAACCTAATAATTTCTTTCTGTATATGGGATATTGTATTAATGAAATATGTTACTATTGCCTACATCTTTTGGGTTTCTTTATAAATATTTACGTTTCTGGCATCTCCAAAATAACTTATTATCAATATTTAAATAAGGATAGATATTATGAGCTCAAATTTAAACGATATATTTCTCATATACATATACATTAATTTTTAATTAACATCTGCTGGTTGCTATTAATTTTATTGTGAAAGAATTTACTTGTATAGCAAAATCTTGCATATACCATGTTTTTCATAGATATCAGGTTTGTACCTGTATTTATCTCGTTCGAATCAGTTGTCTTGTCTGGAGATTCTGATTGTGGTGCCCCACCTCCTCATTTCACTAATATTGATATTTATTGTTCGTCCAGACGTTTTGATGACACAAGCCGAAGAATGTAGGTATATTTTGTCTTTGCTTGCTAGAACACTTGTGGGTTTCCACATTAAAGTAAACTTGTGTCTATTTCCTCTTGTGGGAAAGCAAATCAATAATATATTCTCCTCGAGTCTAAGTTATGGGACAAGCTGTACTGCACACGTTGCTGAAAATAGAATAATTTATTTTAGAAGCGATGCAGGGAATGTTTTAAATTCAGTTTGCTACCGTTTTCTACTTAACATTATCAAAAACCGACTCAAGAAGAAGGTCGCAGAATAAATCAGCCGAAAGATTTTATGTCAAAAATAAATAATAAAAATAATGTGTTTAGTTTTCCTCTTAAAATGAAAAGTTTAGTAAATATCAATATAGAGTGATATATTTTTGTTTAATTTAAAATCCATTTTAACTGCATATAAAAGAAGCTTTTTAAACCAGCTAATGACTACACAGTATAAAACTATTTTTAAATATAAACAACGTTGCTTGAGGCAAATAAAGTGAAGAAAAAATAAAAGTTAATATTTTTTTATGAAAAAAAAACTTTGTTTTGACGATAGCAATAGATTTGCATAAAAACGAGAAGCATTTTTTTTTAAATTTCAGGATCTATCTCTGACACCAACGGAACCCATTTCGTTGCAGAAAATCTCTGGGATGAAATAACTGGCAGTAAGATGGAACCGGGCAAGGTTCGATTCCATTCAGTAAGAAACATATATATCGAGTTAGTTCACAGTAAAAAGTATATATATATTTATATTAAATTATGAATAGTCCATTTAAGTGATACATATAATAGATCTATCTTGTGTTAACTACTGCATTAATTCCTGACCTGTCAATACTTTTTCCTGATTTCCAATAATAAGGAAAGAGAATACTAAAGTTTTAGTGAAATAATTGCAAATTCGTTAGTGATTCAACTTTTCATTTTAAGCTTTTAATGTTACAGTGGTGATTTTCATTCATAATTTACAGTGTGAATGAAAATCACCGCTTGTCTGGACTTGATTACGTAATAATTACGTAAGCATAGCTGGTCTATTTCCTTTTTAAAACACAACTCATTCTGATGTGTTCAAGTCAAGATACGGCAGGGTCAATTTTCGTATGACAAGTTAAAAATAATTTGTAAACCAAATTTAGGCGTTGTACAGAATTATGTTTCAAACAAAACTATTCAATAGTTATACATTATTAATATTCACAATCTTCGTCTGTTGAATGTAATATAAAAGTTTCGACATTTATTTCTTATATATTCTTGCAATATTTATTGCTTCATTATTCGCGAATGTACTCGACTAAGCTTTTTTAAAATATGTATGATTTATGATCATGTCATCAACATTGGGAAGTAATGCAGGCTAAAAACTTCTCAGTTCACCGGATTAAATAAAGAACCAATTATACATATAAGAACGTTATTCTTTCAATAATGCTTGCATTAATTTCTGACCTCTGGTAATCTCTCTATCTTATTATTTCCAACATAAATTTGATCAAGGATTTGAAAATACAAGTGGCGTTTGTTGGCCACTTAAAGTGAATGTAACTCACTGTTTCATTGTTATTTACAAAGGTTTCCTTAATATGGCATATTCTCACGTGTAGTAAGCACCTAATGAAGACTGAACGCAGAATATCAGTGACAGTCTGCGAGACTAGTTTTCTAACCAGCTGCGCCACTCTTAGAAAGCCATATTTACAGATAAATATATTTTCACACACACACACACACACGTGTATATACTTCCACTTTTGCTTTAATAGCGAATGGTGTACACAAGAGCCCTCGTCTTGTCTCATCAAAGAAAAAACAACAATACATTTATTTGTATATTACATCATGGACACATCTCTAGGGATTTTCTTATCTCATGAAGATGAAAAGATAAAAAGCTGAATCGAGTGACTCGAGATTGATTTCACCCAAAGGTATGCAAGTAAAGAATGTTCGCTTTTTTCTGACCGTCAGCATTGTAAAACAAGTAACAAAAAAGCAATTTAATTGATCATTATATATTTGTCAACAAACACAAAAAAAATCAAATAAAAATCAATGCTAATAGATAGATAGATAGATAGATAGATAGATAGATAGACAGAAGCAGACTTACATAGATAAAGAGATTAACATACTGCCATAGATAGATAGATAGATAGATAGATAGATAGATAGATAGATAGATAGATCAGTAAATTTATAGACTTGTGATGAAAAATGTTTCTTTAATACAAAAAATATTTATATCCAACATGAAATCTCTCTCTCTCTCACTCTCTCTCTCTCTCTCTCACTCTCTTTCTCTAAATCTAGAATTTCTTCACTAATCGCAGTGAAAATTGCAGATCAAAATTCCGTTCATTAATTTTTCAGACCACGAATTTAACTAATCGCTTTCGTATATATAAGTAGTTTATATGTGCATTCTTATACGTTCGAAAAAGGATATGAATATATATATTTATATATATATATATATATATATAAATTACATTTATATATGAATATACACATTTTATATTTTTACATATATAAAGTAAATGTAATATATTTGACATAAGTAAACTATACATATAAACACAAATAAAATATAAAATATATAGATAGATGATGAAAATATTTTATGCATGCACTGTGTTTTATGTGCGTCTGTGTGTGTGCATGCATGCGTGTGCGTGCATGCGTGTGGGCGCATGCGTGTGCACGCATGCGTGTGTGTGCATGCGTCTGTGTGCATGCGTGTGTGTGCGTGTTACTTTGATGGGACTTGTGATCTGAAAGCATTTTGTAGTTACTCACTCTCGATTATTCCGTTTATTGTTTTCTCAGTCCTTTCCTTTCTTTTGCACTTTTCTCTTTATGTCAAGATTTTTCTCTCTCTATCCATCTCTCTACTCCTTTCTCTTTCCTCCCTATCTCTTTCCTCCCTATCTCTTTCTCTGTGCATACCTATTTCTCCTCCCACTAAGGTTTCTTATACTGACAATTGCACTCAAATATCCCAAAACTTTTCCTTTGTTTCCATGCAACTATTTTATTCATTCTTCATTTGCCTGCAGACTTCTTCCTGTTTTGTCAGTCTTTATTTTTTATTTGTTTACTATCCTTTTGTTTTTTTCCCCATTTCTGTCAAAAAAAAACGATGAGCATGCATATTTAACTTGTCCTCTCTTTATTTATTTTTGCTTTGATCATTGTGCTTCTTATGCTGATCTACGCAAGTGATGTTTGTGTGTGCCTTTGCGCGCATGTGTGTGTTGATGTGTGAGATACGATGGTACACAAGTTTTTCTGTTGTTAGATGTTAATAGTTGGATGCAAATACATGTTTCAGGCATTGGAGAGTAATCTGTGTGTCCGTCAGTTCATATTTGTCTAAATTCTTGTAGGCTCTCCTTACAATGTTCCTATCTTTCTTTCTCTTTTTGTTTTCCCCCACTTTCTTTCTCTCTTTTTCTAACTCTCTCTCCATCTAAGTAACAATTTGTCACATTATCTATCTCAGTAAGCCTGCCAAATTTTCTGTCTGTCACTTTTCTCGCTATCTTAGTCTTTTGATGTATGCTTATTCCAAAGGTGCCTATTCTTCCGCTAGTGCAGTGATTTCGATCCTCACTGAAAGCCCCATTATTTTAACCTAGTACCAGACAAAGTACAAATTAATAAAACTTCATGTCTGTCTTAGTCAGCTCATATGAAAATAGTATGGTACCATTTCTACTATTGAGTATATTATATTTGATGTGTCATCTTTTGAAATCATGCTTCTTAAATAGTGTTGAAAACTTCTGACGTCAGCTGAAAATAGGCAGCTAGCTATCTGACGCGCCAATATATATATATATATGTGTGTGTGTGTGTGTGTGTGTGTGTGTGTGTGTGTGTGTGTGTGTGTGTGTGTGTGTGTGGTCTTGGTCAAAGATGTACGCCAATAATGCAAGTAGAGAAGAGCCGATTGGCCTTGAAAGCCAGCAAGGGAATAAATGGTCGTCTAGAATTTTCACACACAAATTCGAAGGAAATAAGGTCGTGAAATGAAAAATCAAACATCTGCATCAAATGATCTTATTTACGATTCTCTAAACCATCGACTTCCTGGGGTCGTGATTGAGGTCCTAGATACACTGGACGAAGCCTAAGAATTCACAATTTCATGTCTTTATACCCCTAACTGCACATATATATATATATATATATATATATATATATATATATAAAGAAATATAGTCTTAAGGTGTGCTATATTTATGGGATAAAGTGCTCAATATCAGAGATAGAGCGTGTGTAAATATAAAAGTGAACATAGAAGTCAACACTTAGAGACGACAGTCTGTTTCATGCTATATGCAATCGTCAGGCCACATATGCTGTTATTTTTCTCGGCTATTTATATATATACGGGTTAGTGGTGCATTGTGGGTATTCTATTATGGCGGTTATTTTTTACCGGAAGTCGCTTTGTTTTTATTTGGGTCAAATTATATTGCTCGATTTTATTTTTTGTTTCTTATTTTATTTATTTATTTATTAACGTAGTAAAAATTTGTTTATATCACGTATTTAACAGTTTTGTTTTGGTTTGAGAATTTAATTAAAGCTATTTGTTCAATTTTGGGGTTGGTTGTTGTAGTTCATTCTAACTATTATTTTTTGGCGGGAACAGTTTTAAAAAAACAAACAATAAAAAAACAAAGCGACTTCCGGTAAAAAATAACCGCCATAATAGAATACCCACAATGCACCACTAACCCGTATATATATAAATAGCCGAGAAAAATAACAGCATATGTGGCCTGACGATTGCATATAGCATGAAACAGACTGTCGCCTCTAAGTGTTGACTTCTATGTTCACTTTTATATTTATATATATATATGTGTGTGTGTGTGTGTGTGTGTATTTATCATAAGTGTAATGCAGAAATAAATGACAAAACGGAAAACTACCATGATGCGATTCCTTTCGAGAAGGATATTCTTCAGACAAAATAATGTTCTTACTGAAGAAATCAATTATTTTATATATATATATATATATATATATATATATATATATATATATATATATATATAAAGAAAACAAATGCCGTTTACAGTTTACCTTGAAAGGTTAAAGATACACAACACTCAATATTTAAAATTAAAATTTTGGCGTCTGTCATTTTAAAGTGTCCTTCAGCTTTTTATCACTTTTATTTTCATTGTTATTTTTAAGTTACCTTCATTGCATCAGTTGTAATTTTGTGCGTAAAAGAGATATGTTTATGATCCTAAATGTAAATTTACTGTGTAGATTTCTGAAATTAGTACTCTTTTAATATATTTTTGCCTTAACAAATTTATTTCTGTTTTAACTATAACCACATTAATTTGTGTTCGGACCTATTTCGATTAATGATTAGTATATTGAGTGTATTGTTTTGAAAAAAGTCTCTTTTATGCTCATCTGTTTTGCATATTTGTGCCAGTTTTAATTATTTTTATTATACTGTTTTATGCTGATTATCGTTTTTGCAGTAGATGCAATAAATTTTATATTAAGAGTGGATAAATTCTTCACACTTCTGAATAAGACAAAGTTTAACATTTCGATATAATCGGACGTCAAAATGTAAGAATATTTTAACGAGCCTCTCTGAATCTTTAACCTTTCGATATAAATTGCAAACGGCCTTTGTTGCAGTTCTCCCCTTCTTTTCCTTTTTACATACAGGATTTATTTCATCATTAAAACCTTATTTTGTCTGAAGTAATTCCATCTCGCAACGAAAGACGTCATCACACCCTTTAACGTCTTCTCATTTACTTTCACACATACACACACACACAACCATGTTTTTGATCGATTGTTCGCTCATTTAATTAACTGATTGTTTCATTGATTGGTGCTTAATTTAAAAGCATTAATAAATACAACTTTGATGTTTTTAAAGAAAATATTTCTCTTAAACTACGCTTAATACTCTTCACTTCATGTGTGTACTTGCACTTGAAGTATAGAATTCATGACTTCTGGAATTTTTACTATGTTTCAAGAATATTAATGGAGATTTATTTGTCATTGAATTAGCAAAATGTTACTGTATATTTCATTGACCAAGGAAGAGTAACTGTTATTTTTTTTTATTTAAACACGATTTTATAGAAATAAATGAATGCGTAAATAGAGTACAAATGTTCTGTCACATAAACTGAACAATTCAGATTTTGAGGATTGGAGATTACGAAGCAGAGACGCTACTTTCAAATATGAATCATAGATTTTGTTAATGAATATACAAAGGGGACTTTAAGGAAAATGGTTGTTTGTCGAACGCAAGGGCAAAACAGCTGGAAACCCAAGTAACGATCGAACTCGATACATCAAAAAATTCATTTGATTTAATCATTATATCCTCTTTATTTAATAGTCACTCGTTAAAATATTTTGTTTATGAAGATGAATTTTAGTTTTTATGAGGAAACATCACGTTACGCGTTTCCTTAACTTTTTTCTTGAAGAGGAATGTGTATAGTAAAACGTTTTGTTTCTTACTGCCTAAAGCTTAAAAAGATTTACCTTTTTATGTGTGAAAATGCATTTTATTTATTATTCAGCACCTTCGCACATCTACGAATAAAAAAATGCATTGAAAATATACTTTTATGCGCATAGGTGTCTATGTTTGTATGAGAGGATGTTGAAATAGCTTGTGCTTAAAACACACTTCCCAAAATATAGCTTAATGACCAAACATCAGACTTTTTTCAAAGTTTATTTGTTTGTTCACGTCTAGAATTCTTAAGTACTAGCTCCTAATACACACACACACACACACATATATATATATATATATATATATATATATATATATATATATATATATACTTATGTCTACACACACACATAAGTGTATATATATATATATATATATATATATATATATATATATATATTTATATATTATTTTCAGATAGAGTGTATCTGTAGAGGAACAAATTAAATAAAAAGAGGATGAAACGCGTCAGCTAAGAATAGTTTTTCCTGTTGTTTCTTTTGTATATATATATATATATATATATATATATATATATATATATATACACATATATGTGTGTGTGTGCGGGGCGTGTTTTTATGTTTATGTTTATATATATATATATATATATATATATATATATATGCCTGTGTGTATGTGTGTGTTTATGTATGTTTGGATGGATGTAAATTTTTTTTTAAATTAAATTTCTCGAATCTTTGCATATAGAGCAAATTGCATCTCCGAAAATCTTATCTAGAATTCCCGAATTTTTCCGCTTTCAGAGAATCAAATCGATTTTTGAGGGACACTTTGAATATGGGTGGGAACGAGATCTTGACACAGATTTTGTTTTTCTGCCATTTTCTTTCTTTTGCGAGATTTTATTTATTTGTATCGTTTTTAATTTAACTTTTTTCTTTAACATTTTCCTTTCATTTTTTCCATTATTTTTTTCTTTGTTTCTTCTTTATTTTTATTTCTCCCTCTTCATATCTCGTAATAGCTTTCCAGTGGCGTCTGTGAGAATTGTTGGCAACGAGGCATTACATTTTGTCAATAATAATAATAATAATAATAATAATAATGATAGGAAATAATTTTGTTCGCTTACTCATTTTCAGTATTCATTGCTATTCACATCCATCTCACGTACTTTTCACTGGTGAGAAATGTTTCTTAGTTATAAACAATAAATTTAGATTACCACAAATTTTGCAACTGAGCAGCACTTAAGGGGCATCATACTTACAACCTAGTAGTAATGATCAGTTTGCTTATCATTACTCCATTCACAAAGAGACACCCGCAAAATTCCTTACCACTATTAATTCAACTAAATGGCCAGAAGATTAGAACTGATTGTATTCTCTCTGCCATATTTATGACACATTGCTACGTAAGAAAAAGAATCTTCAGACAAGAATTGCAGTATCAATCTTTTTCTTTTATCTGATTCTTTTATTTTATGACGGAATGTTTTTAATGGAGAATTATTATTATTATTATTATTATTATTATTATTATTATTATTATTATTATTTATTACATAACTTAATATTCAGACCAGTATGCTCTTCTTAGCTTTTATACTCACAACGTTTCGGCCGTTCTACGGTCTAGCTTTCTTCAGTTGTCTTTTGTGTTACCCCCGGTGCTGTTTGCTGACAAAGGTGTCGGAGTTAGCTCCTCCTTTAGTTCTTTAACCCTTCACCAGGGGTCTATCTCCCCTGGCTATAAATACTGTGTGACCCTTTGCCTCGATCTCTTTTTTTTCCTCAGGCCTTGGGCGTTATACCACCTCGCATATGTGAGCTCTCACAGATACAGCGTTTCCCAAATTCTGAGAACACGTTAAGGACAATACACGTACGTACGAACCCTCACCACAATACACACACATAATATTCACCACACGCACTCAATATGCTTGTAACTTGTACTTGTTCTTAATACAATATATTTGTTTGCATATAATTATCGGTCTTGTTTGTTTTCTTTGGACTTAAAGTCCAACATTCTCATGTAGCTGGGCCGGCTAGCAGGAAATTTTAACCCACGTGTGTTCTTTATATCTTCACCGCTACGGTCCACTACAAAGGAATCAGCACACATTTTAGGTACTGACAACTATCTCAGTAAATCTAGCATAGAGATGAATGCTATCTTGATTAAGAAATAAAGAACACCTATAAATTCCAAAACCTGTCGTGAATAATAATAGTAACGGAAAATAATTCAAGAAAGTAATACAATTTGACCATATGAGTGTGGACATTAGGCTTTTAATCGATTATACAACATGGTCTAAAGGATTTAAGGTTTTCGTTATCTATTTCCATGGGAATCGTGAGTTCGATTTCTTGGTCTAGAAGTGCTGAGAATTAGCATTCAAAGAAAGAAACAAACAACCGATAAAATGTTGACTTTCTTATTCATCTTTGTGTCTCTTGTTTGTTTCTTTGTTTTTAACAATTTGGTGACTATTAAACATGGAAATTCAGAATTAAAACAATCTTCGGGCCGCGTACAACTGAAGAAGGATGAAGGGTACAACAGCCGAAATGAAAGCTGCTAGGTCAAATAGAACAGCATATTTTCTATAAAGTACCATGATTATCCCTACATAGTCTTACAAAGCGAAAGAAAATAAACGATTTATCGACTGTTAATGAATACCGAATTTCAGAATTTTACCGCTATCGATATATCAAAGCTTTTACATGTAAAATGGAACTACAGCAATGCTTTTTGGAAAAAAATTATAGTCTCGATATATTTCATTATAAAATCTCATTTTTCATTTATCTTAAAATATATAATATATAAATTCAATACTGCGATACGAGTTTGTTAACCACTTACTCCACTTACTTGCTGGCACCAACAACAAACGATAAAGAATTTGCTTCAGGTCAAGTTATTTTGAATCTGCAGGTTCTTGTGTGAACAGATAGATGAAGACGAAGAAAGAGAATAGATACAAAAGAATGAGTACTTTGACGTGGTGTAATGGTTAGCAAGCCTGTCTCCTGAAATCAATTATGACTGAGTAGTGAGTTCGGTCCTCACTGGGTGCAGTATGCTTGCGGCCTTGTGCAACGCCTAAGTTACGTTTAGCAAATCAATATAAATGCGAAAGAATAAGATAGAGTAATATAAAAATACGCAAGTAGAAAGTGAGAAAGATGAGAAGAAGGAAACGAAGATAAAATGTTATAGACACAGGTGAAAGAAAGAAAGAAAGAAAGAAAGATTTATGATCAAATCACGTTGAAAACTACGGATCTTTTCTGAAAGTTAATCGGTGTCGAATCTATTCGCCCACTAGTTAATACTTATTACTTCTGGAGTGTTGAAGAACTTTCGAACACTTGAAACTTATGCCTCTGTGCGAGACTAAGCAGAAATTAGTAAATAACAAAAGATATAAATATTGTTTATATCTGGGTAAATCTCCATCTGTAACTCCAAATAAGTAATATCAATGCCTCCTAACGTCAGATTAACACAAAATGTTTTGGATGAAAGTAATCTATGTGCAAACAATTATGTGGGTGTCAAATATGATCTTAAACTCTCAATTAAAAATGGAATAAATCTCAAAAGGAAATCACTTGGAAAATAATATTATGGTCTTTTAGTATAGATGTTTCTAAACTAATTTTAAAAACGTGAATTTTTATACTTCCAAAAATAGATGCAAAGAATAATTGATTGAAATCTTCAAGTCCAACAAAGTTTAAGTAGGCACATATCTTTACTTTTGAGTTGGTCTTATTATTGTTTACGACAAAAAGACACTTTAGAAAATCTTGGCTGACAGTGAATTTAAGCAAGGGGCAGTGACAGGCTGAAGGTTGTCAATGACAACAGGCAGGTGTATATGCAAATGAGGTGAATAAAAAGAGGAGGGAAAGAGAAAAATCCAGAGAGTCACTCATTCTTTAGTTCGTTTCATTAAACATTTTACATCTCTTTCTATCTTTATCTGTCTTTCTCTCACTCTCTCGATTTCTCTCCCCCTCCACATTTTATTTGTTTTTTTTTCTCTCATTTCCCTATTAGTTTTTATTTTCTATTTCTTACGAACATAATTACACTTATCTCTTCCCTTTCCTTCCTGACTTCATTTTCCTTTATTTCTGTCTTTTCGATGGTTTAACTCCAATTTATTTACATTCTTGGCCTTCGTTTTTACAGCCATGAAAAGCAAATCAAAATGGATCTCGTCCCAATCGGGAATATACTTGCAGAAAAATGAAAGAAAATAAAAGAAAAAACATAATTCTTTGCCTTTTGTAATAAAAGGACTTCCTCCATATTTTAAATTAAATCTTTTGCTAATTCAAGATCATTAATAACTTCACTCTTCAGATGTGGAGCAACCCATAATTTTAGGGAACTTAAAGTGCGAAATGATATTGTCAAAAAAGGAAACGCTAACAGAAAATGTGGATCATTATTTCTTGGTGAAATCACACATAAGCAACATACATCCACATATGTACACATGAACACGCACATACATGCATACACCCACATATAAACACATTCACATCAATGCGCAATATGAAACCCAGTGTTCGATTAAACTTGTACCAAAAGGGTGAAATTGTATGTGTGTGTGCGTGCGTGTGCGTGCGTGTGCGTGTGTGCGCGCTATTTGTGCACATGTCATGTTTGTCTGTATTTGTACATTTCCTGCGTGGGTCATTCGCAATATCTATTCTGATTGCTTTTTCATCAGTAAAGCTGATCATTACTTTCACTTCTATGAACAAGGCCAACGTTTGTTCAGTGATGAATATCAACTAACCAAACTTCAACCTCTCTAACGACAACTTTTTTTTCTGAAAACTTGAAAAGTATTTCAAAACTGTTGCTTCTCTACATGAAATACTTGCCAGTTTTTTTTTCAGGCAGTTAAAATTGTTTACAGTTTTAAAAAAACACAAAGAATTATTAGTTTTGGGAATAAGAAATATTACAATTATTCACCAATCGGTGCCTCGCCTGTCAACAAAATATTACAATGGGACAGCCACAAGTATCGAACCCAAAAGTACGTAACAGTTCATCAGACGAACTTAGTAACCATGACTCCATGGTAGGTGCCCTAACTTAGTCTGGCACCATAGTACAAGTGTAGGGCATTCAGTGAGGATCGAATTTACTGCACAACAATAATAATTTGCTAGACAAACTTGTTAATCATTAACACGCGGTGATGCGCCCAAAAGAATGAAGCATTGATCTCAATCCTAACAACAGTGCAACTTTTTAAAAATTCATCAAATTTGTGTCTATAGTTTGTAAGCTCTTCTGGTAAACCATTACTACTACTACTATAATGACTTCAGTGAATGCCCTTGACGTGTAACTTAGACTAAGTACTCTAAAAATTGATTATTGTACTTTGAATACTGCAAATCCTAATTAATCATATATTATTTTCGGAAATAGAGAAATGTTTGGCTTTTACTTATGGATCTGAATATAAAACTTTCAGAGTATCTTGTTTTTACGTGTTGTTTGAAGATCTTTATATGCTATTGTTGCTGCAATAAATCATTCAGTCCATCATCGTCACCGTTTATATTTAAATCATTATTCTTCGGTAGATAAGCTCTTCGACTTTTCGGGTGCATGCTGCATATCCACGACATTTTCTCACTCGTTAGTCGAGTAACAAAGATCCATCTGACGTCGTAGATTTTCTATTCATTGAACATTCTTTGTTACCATCTTTCATTCTGTTTTTTCTCGTTTTCATACTGATAAATATTATTTCACTATTTGGGAAGTAATGTTGCAATTTGGTAGAAATTATCAGATCATCAAACATCATTTTTGAAATGACAAAAGACCGCCGAGAAATGAATTTTGGGATTCTTTACGAAAAGAATTCTGATAATGCTAAATTTATCTCTTTCCGAATTTTTAAGATTTTCCAGTTATGAAAGGGTTCGATTGAACATTTGCAGGCGTTAAATCTAGTGAATAGGACTGAAGATGTCGATCCTCCGAACGAAACTATTTGATCTTCGACTGAGTGGGTTTGTATTGTCATTAGGAAGAATAACACAGATTTTGCTAAATCTTTGTGACGCAAAAATGCGTAACTCTTCCCTCTTCACTTGTGCTTAACAGTGAAGATCTACTGTAATTGATTTTAAGAGTTCGTAAGAAATGAAACCTACAATATTCTGCCGACTTCTCATTAAGATATTTTAGGTGGAGGTGGAGTTTGGGTTTAGACTTAAAAAAAGGCTTTTTGTCTAACAAAGAATTAAAAGAATTAGAGTTTTGTCGATACAAATAATGTAATATTGTTCTTGTCAAATAAACTGAAACTTTCTTATTTCTAAATGAGTTGTATTTTCTTGCCAGAAATCCGACGTCACTTTCCAAATAACCTATTATTATTATTATTATTATTATCATCATCATCATCATTATTATTATTATTTCTCTTTCTATTATTATCATCATCATCATTCGATTTCTGCTATGGACACACTACCTACCAAGTCTGCGGAAAGACCTAAGGCAGGTCGTGGTGTGTTGTTATGGCCACATTTCAGGTTAATTTTTTTTTTTTTTTTTTTTATCTCCGATGAAGTTGCTAGCGTTACATAGACAAAGTTCTCCTTAGTGTGTGTGCTGTACTTAATAAGACAATTTTCTGTATGTCTCTTAAGCTGGGGTTTCAGGATTCTTTCAATGTGTTGTTTTGTTCCATTTTTTATAATTCCAAGTGCACCTATTACCACTGGTATTATTCTTGTTTTCAATTTCCATTTTTTTTTTCTATTTCAATTTCCAGGTCTTTGTATTTTGATAGTTTTTCAAATTCCTTGGTTGCTATGTTACAATCCGCTGGACAAGCCATATCAATTAGTAGGCAAGTTTTTTTCTTTCTGGTTTTTGACAATAATGTCCGGCCTATTTGCTTCAATTTTTCTGTCTGTGTGGATGGTATAATCCCATAGAATGGTGACATCTTCTATTTCTGTAACCGGCGCTGGCCGATGTTCATACCAGTGTTTGCTTACACATTTTCCAAAGTGTTTGCACATTGTCCAGTGTAAGTATTGCCCCACTCTATCGTGACGATTTTTATATTCATTTGGGGCAAGTATAGAACATCCTGAGATTAGATGGTCTATTGTTTCTTGGTATTTGTCACAGAACCTGCATTTTGGATCCACATTATTATGTATGATATTTGCCTGAAAATTCCTAGTGAAAAGACTCTGGTCTTGCGCTGCAAGAATAAAGCCTTCAGTTTCAGACTTTAATCCAGATGCTCGTAACCATCGATGAGTATTAACTTTATCAACATTGGGTTTATTTGCACGTTCTGGATATTGGCCATGCAGAGGTTTGTCTTGCCAGCGTTGTTTCATCTGTTCAAGGGCTTTATCCTTGGCTTTCTTTTTCATATCTTTTGCTGCAATAGTTGGTTCTTGGCTTCTGTTTTGATTTACTACAGAATCTACTAAATGTAAATGTTGTTTGTATTTACTGCCTTCTTTTATTATTGAATATTTTTTTCTTTCTGTTTTCATGTTGTTTCACTAATTTTATCATCCAGTCATTTGTTGTTTCCATGTAAGTTAGTAAGCCAATAGTTGTTGTCTTGTATGACAATTTAGCTGAATAAGACCTCTTCCACCTTCTTTTACAGGGGTATGTATAGACGGTCTACATCAGCCTTTGGATGATGCATCTTATACTTAGAAAGAAGCTTTCTTGTTTTAGAATCCATTTGTCTGATGTCATTTAGAGTCCAGTTCAAGATGTTGAAACTATATTGGACCACTGGGATGGCTAGGTTATTAATGGCCATAATTCTGTTCTGAGAATTCAATTCAGTTTTTAATACCAGTCGTACCCTTCTATAGTACTCTTTTACGCACTATTTCTTTCATTTTCTTATGGTGAATTCCTTCACTCTCATTTACACCTAGGTACTTATAAGCTTCTCCTTGTTCTAAATCTTTTATTGTTACAGCAGGGTCTAAACTAATAGAGGAAGTTTGTTGTAGCGATCCTCGTAAAACTGTAGCTTTACGAGGATCGCTATTATTATTATTATTATTATTATTATTATTATTATTATTATTATTACTTAGACGGATGCTAACTAATGAGATTTATAAGCAAATAATTAAGAACCCCAACACATTTTTATACTAACGTTCACCCATTACAAGGCTTGAAAGCCACTCAAGTTAGACTGTTACTCTTAAAATATTCATGAGGAATGTGGAATGATATGAGTAAGAGGAGGTGGCAGGAAGTGAAGATTAGGAAGATAAAGATTGACTCTTGACGAAGAGATTAAGATTGTAGCTTTCAATGAAGTCTCTACGCTGGTTCCTGTTTCAGAAAGTAGCAGTTCGTGTGGAAAGCTATTTCAATAGAACTTGCTCCTTATATCTGAAATACAGAGGAAATGAGGGTGATTTGATAACGTGGAAGTAGCATCGCATGTCCTAATCTTTGTTAGAATTATTATTCTATAATTATACATATGAAATGTGGGTGCTGAACAGTTTGGACTCAATCTACTTCCAAAATCCCAGAACTAATGACCATGTATAAGATTTTTAACGGTTTCTCGTATCAGAATGTTCTGCACACTTTCATAATAGTCTTCTTCATGCATTAATTCAGACTACTGAATGTTTCTTCTCTACTAGTTTCAATGATCAACATACGCAGATGCAAAATTTGATCAAGCAAATTTTAAGTAACATATTGTTTACTCATTAAATTTTTTTCCATTTCATAAACTTTTTACTTCGTTAGTGCAAGAAAACGACTTTCACTACACAGAATAATTGTTAAAGTTTAATTAATGTGAAAAAAATTTCCTATCCAGATTGTGTCAATGCTAAACAAGGTACGTTGATCATAGTTTACATTGCTGCGACGAGTAGAGTTGAAAAGATTTTGGTCTGACAAAACTAGATTTTTAAAAAGATTCCAATACTTTATCAATTTTTCCGAAAGTGGGTCAAACCGAAATCTTTTCAGTATACGCATGTTGAGCTGGAACAAAAGTTCATAACGTTTTTTAAAAGGTGGCATTTGAACAAGTGATTTCTTTCACATTTGACTGAACTTTATGAAATATTTTGAAAGGTGATATTTCAATGCGCCTTTTTTATGCAATTCGTGCGTGTGTATTGCGTAATTTTTTTTTTTTTTTTTTTTTTTTACGTTCGAAATGAATATATAGGAAAATGAGATATATTTTCGTTATTTGATGATCTCTTATTCCCGGAAAGGAACCAACGCTGTACAAATATAGAAAAAAGATAAGCACCGAGGAAATGAGGAAATATTACTACAGCTGTGATTCATGTTCGTAAGTTGTCCTCTAGGTTCACATGGGAAATTTTGATATGTATGACCGTGGACTTTCTGCCCGGCCTGCAGTCGTTAATGTTGACTAAATCAAAAAGCTGATTAAAGATAATCCAAGTCATAGGAAACTTGTTTCATATGAGCATTGTATGACATTTGATAACAATTGATTAAGTGAGATCGCTACGATGTTTGTATGCCTCGAGATTTAAGGGAAAATACAGTGGGTCTTTTCTAGCTGTGATTTTCCGCTTCAGTGCAACAAAACGACCCATATTTTGAAAAGAACGATCGGATGCGATGAAAAATGGATTGTTTACGACAATATGAAACGAAAAGAGTCTTAAGGGAAAAAGAAAAGCCGGTTTCCGCCCGAAGAAGGTGAATCGGTGTATCTCTTTGTATTGACAGAGCATAGTATATTACGAGTACCTTCCACGAAATCAGGTGTTAAATTCAGAGTTCTATTTCCAGCTGCACTAATTAAAGGCAGAAATGAAAGCAAAGCCTCCGGAATTGACCAATAAGTCTGGTTTCATCTTCCATAAGGACGGCGTAAGACCTCACTTCTATTTACAATCGCAGTAGAAATTGGTATAACTTGGCCGTGCACTTACAGATTCCAACATTTCGATCTCTCAAAATTCTCTTGATGGTAATTTCAATTTTTTGGAAACCTGTAAAAAGTTCTTATACCAGTTAATCACTGAGAAAGATTCGTGATGAAGCTGCCTCAAACATGGTAGAAAGTAGTGGAACAAAAGTGCACATATTGAGGGAATAACGCAAATATCTAAATATGCTGTCTTTGAAATTAATTTAAAAAAAAAAACAGTACAAACTTTAGTTCCAACCCAATAAATAGATATATATAATAGAAATATGCATACATGTGAGTGTATGTCTGTGTGAGTGTTTGTGTGTGTATTCATTTGATATTTTAATGGTATAATGTTCTCGGTGATTAATAAAGATTTTGAAGTCAAGTGCAAGGAAAGAGATTAGATTGAATTTCTTTTTCAAAATAATTGGGTTCTTCATCATATCATTGTTAGGATAGGGGTTTAATGAATGAACAGCAAAACCCTGATCTTTTATGAGTTTCCTTATTTTATATCTAATAAGAAAATGTTGCTGCTCTGATTTTTTTAAGTTACAATTTTGTCTGATGATCTAGCTTGAATGGAAGGGTTGTTTGGAGGCATGAAATCCAAGAATTCATTCTATATTCGATAATAATTGAAGCAAAGTGTTTAAACCATTCTTTGAAATATTATTATCAAGTAATTTGCACAGATTCTTCTGTCCTGTCTTTTCTGTCGGGACTTCTATTATTTAACCTCTCAGCCAATCTACAGTATTCGCAAATTATAGGTTTTACGACAACAGCTTGCTGTAGATTTATAAAGAAGAAATGTTTCAACTGTAAAAACAACAAAGTAAAAAAATTGTTATTAAGAGAAGTCATAACAAAAGCATTGACCTTGAGATGCGTTTTTAATTACTGGCTAAGAACAACACATTTAATAAATGCGCTAGGAATTTCGAATAAATTTTCGGGCAGTCAGTATTATGAATAAATAAACTCATATACACATATATATATATATTTACCAGTTCAAAAGGAGTAAACGTTATACTTTAAGAGACAAAAGATTTTTTCTTATACAAGCCAAGAATTTTTTCAACACACTTTCTAAAACAAATATTGTTATAGAATAAAAAGCAAACCAATGTTTGAATACGACGGTATCAGTTGAATTATGATGAGTAATAAAACACGTATCATTGCATCCAATTTTTAGCAGATGTTTTCATCGGAAAAAGGCTTTGAAGTTATGTTTTTACCGTTTTTACATCGAACAATTAATTCACATGATTTTTTAATTCGTTTGAAACTATAATTAAAATTCAGTGAAATGTTAACAAATGTAAAATTTTGTTACGGAAGTACTCGTCAAGCAGCCTAATAAGGTTGCAGATGGATAACATGAGGTTGGCCAATTAATGATGATACTGCCATTATGAGAAGAAATTCAACCCAAAACATTATCTATCTATAGAGATAATAATAGACTAATATCGGATGATATGAATAGACTGAGATAGATAGATAGATTGATAGATAGATAGATAGATAGATAGATAGATAGATAGATAGATAGATAGATAGATAGATAGATAGATAGATAGATTAAACAGACAGATTAGACATTTGAAAAATGCAGTGGATTCATTAGCTGGCATTATTCTACCTGGAGCTAAATAAAAGAATAGCTTAATCAATTAAGTCTGGAGCTCATAAGAATTTAATAGCATAAATTCGATGTTAAATTTTCAGTGTATAATGCTCGATCAGTGACATTAATATTCTCGACAGAAATAATTGCATTACTAAAAATGATTATGATGGAATATGCTGCTATTCAACACAAATATTTTTTTTCAAACTGCTTATTGATGAGCCTACGTGAATGTACTATATATATATATATATATATATATATATATATATATATATATATATATATATATATACCCACACAAACTCATACATATGTGTGTGTATGTGGAATGTGCATGCGTAGATGTGTTTGTATAGAGGGTACGTCAGGTAGCTGGGAACAAATATAATATAAAGCAAGATCAATTATTTAGTAGAAATATTCCGTATACTTTCAAATAAATTTTTACCTATTTACATTATTCGGACTGTTATCCTCATCCTTTTTGTCATATTCACGACGTTTCAGGAATATTTGTACACTCCGGCCTTCTTCAATAATTCGAATTTCGAACTGAACCGTTTATTTTGTCCACAGGGGTAGATTGTTCTAGTTCCACGTGTCATGCCTCTTACTGCCTTGTCTTAGTCATCTCCATTTAACTCAACTCTCCATGTTTTTGCTCAACACAAAGATACTGAACTCACGAATTTTGGTGTTAAGCCACTTGATCCAACCAACGCTTTTATCCACTGGAACATCCTTGGGAACATCAGTGCATGATTTTTTGGAAATTATAAACTTAATGTCTCATTAATCTTCTTTATTTTCTTTTACCAGAGCTCATATTGCAATTTTTGTTGTTATTATTGCTTTTCTCTAGCACCCCGTATTACATGTTCCCATATTGTATTCATTTTTATGCTTGGCCGTCTTAGGAGATTTTTGCGGCCTAGCATATGTGATGATTCCTTAAGGTTTTCCAGTGATGTTCCCTGTCTATTATTTCAACCTCATCCCACAAGAGGCGGTGATCTCCCTTTTCCGTCCATATGTGGTCTGCTACGCCTGATTATTCTATTTCCCTCGTGTTACGTCTTTACGACGTTCTTGCAGTCTAACCTTAAGAAAGCAGCCTGTTTCTCCTTTATATTGCTTACCACAGCTTCACGGGATAGCGTACACAGGGTCATTAAGTTCTCTTCTATGGGGGGGCCTTACTCTGAAGACGTGTTTGAGAAATGTCAAGCCACTTTTGAAGGTCGTTCTGGTGTTATATGGGCCACAGATGTTTTGTATTTTCTCCGATAATCCCTTCACATAGGGTAGGCAAACTGAAGATGTTTTCTGAGAGCTGTTATCCTCTTCCAGATATTAGCACATCCAGGAAGGAAAGTTTGTTGTCGCTTTCTCTCCCCATTGTGAACTGTATCGATGATCTTATTGAGTTCACATGGTCAACTATTAGCTGGACCTCGTCCCGGTGTGGCCAGAGTATGAAGATGTCATCTACGTATCTCAGCCATAGAGTTGGCTTTAGTGATTCGGATTCTAATGTCATTTCTTCGATGTATTCTATATATATGTGTATCATTGCTGATGATAATAGCGAGTCCATTGCTAAGAATTCATTCTGTCGATATATGTCTGATCCCATTCTGAAGTGTGTTGTTTGTTTAAAGTCAGCATCACCATCAGGTTATCTATTAGTATACTGGTCCGTTCCCCTCGGGATAATTCCGAGACCAGCCTGACTAATGACTAATGATAGTGCCTTCTCCGTGGGTACCTTGGTGAACAAACTCACCAGGTCTAGGCTCATCATCTGGTTGAATTGGATGGGAGCATCTTTGTTATTTCTGCGAAGTGGGCGGAGTTTCCGACATATGATGATGGCTTTCCTATTAATAGCTCAGTTATATCTACAGGGATGAGACGCAGAGAGTGGCACACAGAGCCTTGGCAACTAACAATCGTCCTGAGCGGAATACTGTCTTTATGAATTTTGGGGAGACTGTATATGTGAGGTAGCTTGGTGTAACGCTGTGACAACTGCCTGTATGTCTTAGATATGAAGTGGTCCTTGTTCTTGATTAGGATCTGCGACATTTTTCGTTCTGTTTTAATTGCTGGATCTTTCTTTACTGTAGCTACCATTTCTAATGAGGTCTTCTAGTTTTCTTGTATATTTCGATTTGTCCATCAATACAGTCGTATTGCCTTTGTCAGTGGGTAGTATGATGATACTTTTATTTTACTGGCTGTCTCTCCAGTTTCATGATGTTTGATTTGGGTGGTTTATGTACAGGGAAACTGTAAGACATCCTTAGACTGATGTCATCAAGAACACATGGCCCAGTGTATAAAAGCGTTGGTTGGATATAGTAATTTGACCCAAAGATTTGGGAGTTCAATATATAGCTGCTGCAGTGGTAAAAAACTTGGGGAGTTGAGTTAAAGTGAGATAACTAAGATAAGGCAGGAAGAGGAACGTAGAACTAGAACAATCTACCCGCTGAACGAAATAAACGGTTCAGTGCGAAATTCCAGTCACCTTAAGAAGGTGTACAACGGCCGAAACGTCGTGAATATAGCAATAAAGACGAGGATAACAGTCCGAACAATGTAAATGATGTAAATAATTATAATACCTTATCTCATAAATATAGACAGAAATTTTTACCCTTGTTCAAATTAGAAAATAGAATATGATGTTTAATAAAACCGCCTTCAGCTTCGATAGCAGCTTTATTGCAGGTTTGAAGGTGACAGCATGTATGAATAGGGTGGTTAATGTTTATACTGTCCACTACATCCAAGACGACGGTCTTCAACGATTCTTTGATTGGTCACCCTCTCGATGAAACCTCACACGCAATAGCCCAATGGATTCAAATTCATTTTCGTATGAGATAACAGAATAACGAAATGTTATACCTTCGATTAACGATTTGCAAAAAGAAGTAGGGGAATGTGACATATGGCTCGTTTCTCACAACCTCCCCGGCCATCACAGAAGATGGGAATTAGATATACATTGCTATGAGTAACTTTGTGGATTTTGCGCAGTACGCCTGTCATTCCTTCTGTTCATCTAGCCACTTTCGAGAAACTGGAGTCTAGTGGCTTTTCATTTTCAAAAGATCCATCTGAAAAAAAATGGCAATGATGTGTAGGATTACTTTAGTTCGTCTCCAATGCATGGGCCTCTTACTATATGTTCTTAAATACTTGCCGCACTGTAGATATTTATAATTGTCGCTTTGCCTAACAAATGAGAATTCAAGAGAACGCTCCACTTATGTTACAAACAGGATTTTCTACAATAAAGATAGAAGCGGGAAAATTGGTTGGAAAGAACGCAAAATTTATGGAGACGCCCAGTGTTCTCCAATATAAGTCTGTTGCGCTGGTCAGAGGCCTGTTTGCTGAACATGTGTAGTTGATCATTTCAGTTTTCGATATATGGCCAATCCAGTGAAATGCATTTTTGTAGCAATTAAAGGCACTGGAATACTGAACAACTTTAGTGTTACTGATGAAATCATTTCAATACAGTTTGAGGATGGCGTATTGGTAGCACTATGGAAGTGATCAAGGATGTACATGTGGTGTTGATATACAACCCAAGATTTACCACAGAGAAGAGTGGGAAGAACAGCGGTTTTACAGACTTTAATTTGGAGTCTGTTATTGCGTTTTTGTTAGTTACGCTTGAGAATTTTTCCAAGGTCTGTTTTCACCATCTTTTTCGAGTTAGACATTAGTTGATTAGTAAAATCCAGAATAACGTTCATCATTCTCATACCGATGGATATACTGCAAGGTGAGTGAATTTTGTGGGGTGCAGGTTGGTGGGGAATTACAACTTAAGTCTGACTGATTTCTAATCCGAACAGTTCGGTAGCCTTTGCGAATCAAGACGTTACTTGTTGTAGAGTTGACTATGAGTAGGCGACTAGATGTCCGTTGACTACGAAGAGAAGTTCTTTACTCTCAGTGAATTCGTAAGTGTGAGTTTATAGCCTGTTCAGGTTTAACGGATAATAATTTGTAGGGGTGCGTCTAGATAATTTTTCGTCATTCTTCTCCCATGAGGCTTATTACATCGTGTTGAAGAATGCGAAGAAGAGAGTCAAGATCAGAATTTAACCTCCACTTTGAATCTAATATGCTCATCCATTAATATTGTATGATCAGTTTATTCGATAATCTCTTCTCTTTGTCTCAATGCTACGCATTCTATTCATCTTTGACTAAAATTATATTCAGACTGATAATGGCAAGAAAAAATATTTTAAATGCAGTGCCGGAATTAAATTGCGACAACCTAAATATTTTTTTTCAAATTATTCAAGATTAAACTTAAACATATAAAGTTGACAGACATTACATGATAACATATACAGCTCAATAAATGGCCACGTTAAAAAATAAGGATTGCGTCACAAATACTCAAACAATATTAATACACTGTATTTTCTTTCTGCGTGAACACAGACCTGTACACTCACATGAATTGATTGTAGATTGTGAATACTATCCAACGATAGTTTTGTCTGAATTCCTGGAATAAAGAGTTATCATTATTTACACTATTTATATTTGAACTATTGTATTCATCTGGTCTTCCTCGGGTCTATAGCGATCTGGATAATCTATAGGGAATTCCGAACTGAACCCTTTATTTAATTTAAGAGGGTAGACTGCTCTTGTTTCACTTCCCATGCCTATATATTGTCTAGTTCTTATTTATTCATTTATTGCGCGCCCGTTTCTACTGAGAGCAAGTACACACTGGCTGATTGAAGTCACAACCAATATGTCACCAAATTCAGTTACCCACTCGGAGTAAACTTAGAGCTTCAAACCTAACCTTCACTGCTGATTAAATTGCCACTTCCGCTGATGCCGGCTGTCAGATTTTGATTACTGCCATGCCCAATTTCATTGTCTCTTACTAAGGATGGAGGAACCTCGAAATTAAAACAAATATTAGGACAATAGTCCGAATATAAATAGTGTGAATAACCATCTTACGATATATTATTCCATACTGCATGCACTTGTTAACGCAATACAGCAAGTATTATCGATAGACATAATCCGATCATGCTTCATACATTTAAAATAGGAAACGAGTCATGCATGTTTTTATATGTTGCAGAGTATTTTGAGTAGTACGGGTTTCATGTAGGCAGGCATTATTTTCTTGAAAGAGTACATCGTCTTCCGGAATCATATAGATATGGTACTGTTCAACGTTGAAATCTAAATGAGAAAAATGAGTAAGGTTTGTAACTTATAACATGATGTTAGTGTCTGACAAATACATCGTATTCATTGTCGCTCCCCACAAGTCTACGTTGCACACACACAAAATATCATCATCTGCATGAAGGTATCTACATACATTGCTGAACAATACAGAGCACCATTCGATCCAACAGATAACACTCATGAAAATCAATCGAGCAGCTGGTTCATTTTCCCGTGTTAATACTTCTGTGTGTAGATTTAGTCTGATTTTTACTGGAGACACCGTGCAATATGATATTACTACCTTTACAATGTGTCAATCATGGCGATTCTCCGTGGTATATGAATGTCCAGAATCTGGTCTACGCGAAGGTGTAATGTTCATTTGACTAATATTGCTGACATCAGGTCATTGTTGATTCCTCACGTCTAGCATGCTCAGTAATTCTTATCGTTAGAATCTCCAGAAGGCCCACTGATCAACCTCTCTCTACTGACTCCAACTGAATAAAAAGATAACATCTTTCTTCCTAGAAGGACTCTTTACGACACAGAAGCTTCTCAGATACAGATAGTGCCCTTTTCTATGTGTTACTGCGTCACAAAACGGCTGAAGACAAAGTTTAAAGTTTCGTTGAAAACGACTGACAAAGTGCAGTGGTTGAGTTTTTATATAATTTCTCATGTGTTCGTATAATTTTTTCAAGCCATAAATTATATATAAATTGTACGAATATTTTCTAAGCGCAGTTAGCTATAATTTTATCCAATATATAAAAAATCAACCACTACATGCTGCCAGTTGTATTCAACGAAACTTGCATAAAAGAAGGATGTCTGTCCAAATACACCATTATATATATATATATATATATATATATATATATATATATATATATATATATGAATTTTGGCCAATGTGTGAAAAAAATTGTCACGATACTTATATTGAATCTATCGTTTATAGTTCCCGCTCTTTAAAAATGTTTATCTTTTTCTTATTCTTCCACATTCTGTAACCCGATGTATCTTAGTGATTTTATTGCCTTGTTTAAAGTGAAATTATTAAAAGAAATAGCCTATTTGCAATGAAAAAGAGTGCCGGACAAAATGTATTCATGCCTTTGACCCACCCATCAGGTTCATCAAATGCCATTTGACATTCGTCCGTGAAAATTACTTTAAAAAAGTCAATTTTCGTGTATTTCTTGACCCGATTTTGATGCTTTAAAATATTTGCTCTAGTGAGATGAGGTTACCTAGGAGACTTATTTTTACAGATCCTAATTCACAAAGTATTCTACACTTTTTATTCTTCTTGACACCCTCAATTCCTGCCTTTTCAAAGATCTGGGTACTGGTCAAAAATGGTTGTTTAGCTATAACTAGCTTTAGTTTACATTCATTTCAAGGAAGTAAATTCTTAAATCCTTTTCCTTTGCCTCGAATTCTCAACTTACTTATATTTTCAACAGCCTGCTTTCTTGTTCGATGATCTTTGCAAATATCATTTGATATCGCCAATGTGGACATTTTCTCACTCAATAACTTTATTTTCTATTTTTCAGCAGTTGCAAGATCTTCCCCCTTACCCATGTTTCAACAAATATTATTGACAAAAAGAAAAAATAGTTTTTATTAAATTTCAGTGGCCTTAAGGTAATATTAGTTTAATCTGCATACTAACTCCAGCTAGACTATTTTGGAAAATTCCAAATATCTCAAAAACTAACTATTAAAAATGGCAGAAAATTTAATTACCTATTTTACTAAAGGTGGAAATGAAGGAGTTTAAATTTTACAAATATTGGTTCAGAACGTTTTGAACTATTGAGTTTTGTTTAATTTGCATAAGAACTTTAGACAGGCTGTATAGACAGGGTTCGATGGATAAATTTTCGTCTAAATTACTCAAAAAAGAAAATTACACTGATATATTTACTAACATTATACAAAAATATTTTGAAATACTAAAGAGTAAATTTATTCAATAAAAACGCCATTGGCTTCAACCACGGACTCCAGACGGCTTCGGAATCTCCTGCAACTTTTGGGGTGGTCTCCTTGTTTAACTTGGTGAATGCTACCATAATCCTTGCCTTCAGTTCATCTTTGGTGTTAAAATGAGTTTTGATGGTCTCTTGTTCAACTACGCCCCACACATAATAATCAAGAGGGATGCAGTCTCGAGAATTAGGTGACTAGATTTAAGGTTTGATGTGGCCGCAGAAATTGTCTGACAGCCACGATTGGGTTTTCCTGCTTGTGTGGCATGGTGCAGTGTCCTGTTGCTAGACAAAGGGTCTTCCAGCAGACACCCTCTTGATTCAGACCAGCACTACCTCCTCAAGGCACTTGATATACTTCTCTGTGTCGAGTTTGAGGACCTCACCAGCAAATTTAAGAGTTATCAGAATGATCAGAGTAAGTTTTCCGTATAGCCGTACCATCATAATCACTATTAGACTCATTCAACTCTTTCCGAATCGTCTCCAATATCCTCAGATTGACACCCAAACACTCAGGAAATGTTCGTATTGGAGCTTTTGATGCGAATGTCAAGTAGTAGAGCATGGCATTTCCAAATTTCTGGCGGAGTTTTTGCATGTATATCGGACGAAATGCGTCATACAAAAAATAATGTTACTTTTTTTAGATTTCCCTGAAATTGTTCTTTATACATAAATGATTATATATGGTTTTTCCATATATATATATATATATATATATATATAGGTACACACACACAATGGACTACGGAAAAGTTTTAAGACTCTTCATCTCACCTTCGGAGTTCATTAAGTTTTTTTTTTTCTGTAGCCAATGAATGTGTGGCAAGGTAATACAAAAATGCATTGCAAAAATATTTATTATAAAAATCAGGAAGACACCATTTTTTCGTGGTCTGACGGGAATGCAATTGCTGTATATTTCTATCCAGAACTGTGATCACTTTACATTATTAGCAATATCATCAATAAAAAAAAAATCCTTAATAATGATTCATTTTTATCATTCGCTCAGAATTAAAAGAATGGGAAATATTTTGGTTAATTTGACTGAGTATTATATTTTCTATTGTTATATTTCTTTTCGTGCAAACATCGTTCATTTTTTTTACTTCTTGTAGGAACCTTCCACGTTGAATATTCCATGCTAGGAAGAATAAAATAAAAATAATGAAAAAATTGGCATTTATTCTCCAAGTGGACTGTAGCAAAGAAAAATCAAAATGCATGACATTTTATTTATAAATTTATTTTTTTTTAATTTTTTTCTTTTTATTATTCTCTTTGATTTTCCTTTTCTTTTCTTTTGTTTTTCTTTTTTTTTCTTTCTTTTAGTTTTTTCATTTTTTGCTTATGTTTTTTTCATTTTATATTTTTCTTTCATCTTTCCCTTTGATAGTATTTATCTAATCATATTTTTATTTTTTTTACCCTGTTTTCTTCTTCATTCGCATTTTTCTTTAATTTTATTAGCATCTTCTTCAAATTATTTCATTTCTATTTATTATCATTATCTTTCTCTCGGTTTTTTTCTTATTTTCTCAATTCGTTGTCTGTTTTATTTCTTCTCTTTTTTCCTTTTATCTTTCTTTTACCCGCCTCTTTATTCTTTGATTATTCTCTTTTATTTTCTTCTTCCTACTCATATCTCATTATTCTTATTTTCAATTCTTGTATTAAGATTAAATTCCATTCATTCGTTTTCTGTGATTTATTTAATGAGTAATTATATTTTTTCATTTAATTTCTGTTCATTATCAGTTTTATTTTATTCATTTTCGTTTTCTTCTTCATTTTTTCACTCGTTAATTTCTTTCTTTAATTTTCCTTCTCTCCCTCGTTGATTCGTTTTAGAAATGTATTCAGTTCTTTTACTTTATTTTCGTTTTCATTCATTTCTATCTTTATTTTTCAAAATCTCTTTAATTTTCAGCTTCATTCATTTTCATGTCTTTTACTTCATTTTCTTTGACTTTGTATTTACATTTTATTACTTTCATTTTCTTTTGTAGTAACAATAATACGCTTATCTATCAATATGTATATATATATATATATATATATATATATATATATATATATATATATATATATATCACCAAGATTATTTTCATTCATTTTATGACTCATTCCAAACTTATTTATTGGCATTTATTTCTTTCTACTTCTGTGTACCGTCGTGTTCATTTATGAGTTGGGCGATCATCGGTCTCAACTACTATCCCTTGTAGTTCTTAGCAAACTTTCACCCTTTACAAAGCCTCTCACCCCCGCCGAATATTCACACAAGTTGGTCAGTTAGGTAGCCGCTGCATTTACCTGTCCCTTTTTCCTTCGATATATCGTTTAGTGTCATATTCCTCAAGCCCGCCCAAGAAAACTCTGATGTCTCTTTCTGATTCTGTGTATAAGTGTCTTTTTCCTTAAAACTTCTTCAATGCTTGCGTGCTCCGTCCATTATATTCTTCTCAGTATCCTTCTGTAGAACCGGATCTCATCTATCTCCATTTTTCTTTTCTGTGGGGAGATTGTCTAGCATTTACTGCCATCTAATAGGATTAACATTACATAACATTTCAGCACTCTTTTCTTTGCTTCTAATTAAATTTCCTCGTTTCTTCTTACCTTTTAGAAGGCATCTATTGCTTTTACAGTACGTGTTCAAATCTCGATGATGCGCATTTCTTGCCTTCCGTTAAACGCACTTTCCAAATATTTAATCTTCTGCGCTTGTTTGACGCTGACATCTACTTCATATCTGGCATCTTGAGCTGTCCCTTTTGCTAACAGCTATATACTCTGCCTTTTTAGAGTTGATAGCTAGTCCCTTCCTCACGCTTTCCTGCGTATTTTATATTGTTATGATTACGCCTGCGGATAAAAGTTCTTTCTAAGCTCTCTAGCTCTCTTAGAACAGTCACGCTGCAGAGCATGAATAAATCCGGTGATCCTTGTCTTACGCCCCTGTAATCGATTCGATACTGTTTCAAAATCGAGCCTATTTTGTTGCGTTCACTTTCGCACTAATTCCTTTAGGAAAGTCATTAAATCTATCGCTTCTACTTCGCTCATTTTAACATAAATAGCGTGGTAGAATGGATTACATAGTTTGAATTAACACTCAGTTGAGAAGAAAGGCAACTTTGAATTTAAATCTATGCATGAGGCAATAGGAAACCACTTCACTATATAAAGATATTAAAGAAAAGGAAAATGTGGAGAACCATGAATAACTACGTCCTGAAGGGACTTGGCATTTATGACAAACGTGGAAATACACACATTCTCTCTTTTATCACCAATCTTCAGCTTACACTGTCAAAAAAATCTTTATCTAGCGTTTTAACCCAGCAACTGCTGTAGCTGACACATAGACCACCCCTCTATACTCATCCCTTTTCAGCCCTCACAATACGATTTTCAGTTACCCCTCCTACTTAGCGTACTTGACTAGACCACCCCATCGATATTACAAAGTGGGATTGGTTCTATGAAACAAACTCTGCTCTCGATTCTCCTTTTAAGTTCGTGGGCTTTTATATTGGCTTTTTCTTATATCAGAAACTTTTCTCCCGTGCATTTTTTGTTAATTCTTCTTAACTCCGATCTCCAAGTGAAACATTTCTTATAAGTTCAGAAGCAGATGGATTTCACAACGCACTTCATTTTCTACTTCAAAATTTGTTTATCAATTCCATCTACATTTTTTTCCATTTAAATTCAATGAAAAAGTTATTAGCAAGAGATACATTTATGATTAATTTCCAAAATTACCAAGAAGAGCATAGACACGAGCAAGCAAGCAAGAACACACACACACACACACACACACGCACGCACGCACAGGCACAAACACGCACACGCATATATTGTTTAAAGTGTGTTTTACCTATGGGGTCTATCTCTCTCTCTCTCTCTCTCTCTCTCTCTCTCTCTCTAGATAGATAGATAGATAGATAGATAGATAGATAGATAGATAGATATGACAGTAGATAACAATTCTTTTTCTTTTGTTTATGTTTCCATGACATTTTTGTTATTAAATGTCTTCAGTGATCTTTTATTATCGTAATATGGGATATTTAATAAAAAGTGATGGAAATTTAAACAAAAAGAAAGATAATTTGAATGAAATCTGCTATACCAAAACCACATTAAATATATTCTAAATTTTAAATTCTCAACATCTCTCTTTCGTTGGTGCACATGTGTAGTCGCATCAACGTAAGCATAAACTTAGTCTGATGATGTCCTAAACTTAGTTTGATGATGTCCTAAATGTCGAAATTTGTCACAAGAAAACACTTTCCACTTTGTTATACTTCTTTCACCTAAAATAGTTATTGATATATATATATATATATATATATATATATATATATATATATATATATATACACTATAAATGTTATTTCCAGTGGATACCTGTATTTGAGTTGTTATCCTTTATAGTAAATAAGAAATATCAGATAAAGAAATGTATATATATATATATATATATATATATATATATATATATATATATATATATATATATATGTATGTATGTATGTATGTATGTATGTATAAAATGAAAGACTGCTGAAAAGTCTCAGATCGACCACAGTTCAAACATTTCGATTAATTCTTATTAATTCCAAAAACTTTTCAGCATTCCTCTATAAGTGGCTTATTCGCCCTATCACCTTAATCGGTAGATTAATAGGCCATTTGTTCAAGCGAAAAGTAATTCCTACTTTGATGAACCAAATTTGATTGTGAAGCATCGACATCTCGTTAGAACAGTGGTTTTAAATGACTTCAGCTAGTGACGATATACAATATGCTACACAGCTTGACGTATCATCTGACAGCGAAACCTAGTGGTGGACACATCATTTTATTTGTTTGTTTTATTCACCAGCTCTATTCCCTTTTCAAGATTTAACCAAACGACCAACCAAATATCTGCCATGTGAAATTACCCAAGTGAATAATTTCGATTACAAGTAAACCTGTTCGCGACCTCACTGGTATACATAACCATTAAGGTTGATTTTAAAAGAATTTGAATGTAGGAGAGCCTGGCATGTTCACCTTACTCTTGAATCTTGATAATGGTCAGAAGTGGCAACAGTCTGTTTTATGATTAAATGCAATCGTCAGGTCATGTGTGTTGTGTGTTGCCTCGACTATTGATATATGATGGTCAATGGGGCATTATGGGTAGGTCTGTTGTATTATTCTAACGATTATTTTTGTGGGCGGTAACGGTTATGCTTCGAATTATTGTAAGGGTCATTGAGTGGGAATAATTGTGGATCCGAATGCAGTTTTGTGGCTATTTTATAGTTTTGTTTGTTAACTTTTTACGCAAGGTATATAAACGTGCTTCCATACAGGCACACGCGCTGACATACATATACAAATCTATACAAACGCATATACACATATGTTTATGAGTAGATGTGCCTTACTGTTTGGTTATTCCTGATTGACAATTAGATTAGAAATAATTTATTAGAAAAGAAATCGTTGTTTTTTTCTATTCTGCCATGAATTAACATTGCTTGGACAATGAAAAAAGCACAAACAGAATTGATTTCATACTTTTCTAACAGTGTGACGAAAAAGTGGCCATCAAGTACTTCTTGAATAATATATTTGAACGTCATTTCAGTTTTGGGATGTTGTTGGTTAACTGAGCTCACCCGTTGCCATCTGCCACAACTGATTTCAATCAGTATTATCCCAGTTTTCTATTTATCCCATATCAACCATTGAATTCCATCTAGTTGAGACATCTAGAAGCCCAACCATCCTATCAAACTGTTATGGGACACATCTAAATTATTCCCAAATGTACTCAATGAAAATCCGCCATGCGAACAGACAGGTTTTAGTAACGGTTACTAAAATGTAGACATTCGACTGATCGAAAACACAGCCCAGAAACACAGAAAACATTTATAACAAATCACTTTGCTCTCATTGACTGAAAAGTCAGTTGACTCAGCAGAATACTCGACTGTCTTTAACAATGCGAGCAAGATATCAATGAAAACTATATAAGTTATTAAGAATGTATATGATAACATTACCGTAATAATATAACTTCAAAAATTTAAAGAGAGACATGGTGATAGAATCTCTTCTAAATTTTTTACGTCATCTCTAGAAATTATCTTCCAAAAAATTAACTAGAAATGAGAATATGCATAAACAGAGATAGATAAATAGTTAGATAGATAGATAGATAGATAGATAGATAGATAGATATGGATATAAGTTTCAACACTGTATAGTGACTATTAGTTTCACATCTCAATGCGATCTTCACACGAAGTCTTAGTCACAAGTCTGACAGTCACCATGCTGTGTTGATTCTTACATCCACACTATTTCCTGAATTGAGTTTTCTACCCACATAAACATAGCAACTTTTAAACAATATACTCATATATCGAGAGAGAACAAGAGAGACAAAGAGAGTGTATTCGTGTTTATTTCGTGTATATATGAATGTGAAAGAGAGAGAGAGAGAGAAAGAGAGAGATAAGCAAGTGTTCATTCAAACAAGTGTTTTAAGATAATAGTCATTTTTTATCTGCAAAACATCACTTTTGCTATCCTTCTGGGTCCGTTCTCAGACATTTATATGGCCCGTTGAGAATCAATTATTCAACAAAATAACTAAATAAACCGTACAAAGTCCAATATACCGACGATATATTTATTTTCTCTAAGGAAAAATCATAGAGGAAAATTAAAAGAATTATTCGAACGTAATTTTGTTGTGAACTTTACATATCGACTGTCAATGTCAAACTTTTCTTATCTTTCTGTATTTAAAAGAAACTTCTATCACTAACTCCTGCTTTAGCTTTCTTAACTGCAAAAAACTGTAAACGTGAACGTCGTAGTCGGTACAAAAATAGCAGTTATAAAAACTAATTAATCGGGAAAAATTAATCTCTTCTAAAAACAATACCATTCATTAAACAAACACTCAGCAGTAATGCATTTCCCAATTATATCATTATTGAATAAATAAAGTTTTATTTAAGAACGAGTAATTAATTATGTTTTTTAATGATATAATAAAAAATTTCTCATGAACATAAGTAAGGACAACAACACTATTAATTTTATGATGTTATAGTAATTTTTATAGTTTTTATAGTATTTTGTTTTATGATGTTATAGTAATCAGATGCACTCGAACTAGAAATAATACCAAGTAAACACATAATCAAAAAATCCAAAGAATAAACATCTATGGTTCATTAACTATGAAAAAAAAGGATTTAAAATGTTAGTAGTCACTAATAACACTAAATGACACCACATTCAAATCAAACGTTCTGTATACGATCAATGTTGTTTACAAATTCACTCACCCTATTGGAGATTATGTCTGAAAATAGCAAAAAATAATATCTTTTTATAGAATACACAAGTACAACTCTCTTTTTTCTCTTTCTTACATTCATGTATCATGATTCCAACCAATGTGAGATACGGCAACACATGATAAAACAACATAATTACAATATGACAGCTGCTTGTTAAAAACACAAGAGTATTCAGCACAAATTAATAACAAAGATTACAGATTTTAGAAACTATCAATATATCTTCCATGATCATTTTTTTAAGTCACTTGTACAATTCCCACGTTTATTTCCATTCTTATTTTTGCATAGTGTTCCTTCATAAGCTCAAATCACATCACTGATGGCAGGTGTGAATTCTTACTTTGACATACTTTCCTCAATATTATAGAATTGTGACCTTGTCACAATTCTACCCTGCCAAAGTCCTAACGATATAGGCTAGCATACTTTTCTTTATTATTGTTGTTGCTTGTTTTTCTCCGCAATCATTGTTCTTTGTCTCCCTTCTTTTGGCAAATTTCTCTATTCTTTCTTTCCCACCTTCTCTTGATATCTCTGCGTCTATATTGTCTTTCTCGCCCCTGTTTCTTTTTTTTCCTTTTACTCCTCTACCTCATTCTATTTGTACGCCCCCTCCCCTCTGCCTTTTTCTGTCTTATTTTTTCTTTCTCTACTTCTCTTTATTTTATTATAGTATTGATTCTCTGCTTTGCTTTTTTCTTATTGTTCAATCTCATTTAATTTCTCTGTTTCATATTGTTTCACCTTTTCTAACTTCATCTAACTCCTTCTCTGATTATTTCCGTAGTCTATGTTTCATTTCTGTTCTGTCTCTCTGTCTCTGTCTGTCTGTCTGTCTGTCTGTCTGTCTGTCTCTCTCTCTCTCTCTCTCTCTCTCTCTCTCTCATTCTTTTAATTCTTCTGATTTCTTTCTTTTTATAACTATATCACCTTTTCTTAATTTAATTTTTGTTTGCGCAGTCATAATGTCCGATGTTTCTTAAGCAGACATCGAACTCCTGACAACCAGATTCGATGTTACTTAACTTTGCTCATTAGACGTGAGCCAAAGTTTTGAACATGAAATTCATTTGCTTAGTCTGACACGAATTCACAAGATTTACTTATAGTTAGTCGTGTTGTTAAGCTCTGTTAAAATTCGACTTTGGTAACACATCTGTTGAGCAGACGAGAAACGACGCTGTCCATGCAATTTAACCATTAGATTACATCGCCTATTCTTTCTTTCTTTCTTTCTTTTTTTCTTTCTTTCTTTCTTTCTTTCTTTTTTCTTTCTTTCTTTCTTTTATTTATCTTTCTTTCTTTTTCTCTTCTTCCCTTTTATTTTTGCATTAAATCACTCTTTCTTCTCCTTTCACTATCTATTTTCCTTCATCTATCGATCTTTCTTCATCTATCTATCTATCTATCTATCTATCTATCTATCGTTCCTTCATCTCCCTCTTTTCCCTTCATCTATCTATTTCTCTTCAGGCCGTACTCACCGAGCCGATATTGCTTTTGTAAAGCTTTACGCTAAAGCTACCTGTCACGAGACCAAGTGGAAATTGTCTACCTCATCTTCCTCGTCCCATTACCCATCCTCCTGCTCTCCATTAAGTGTGTAAACACCTGGCTGCGCCATACTTCTCATTCAGATACACAATATAAGAGCCTTTCCCCCACCTTTCCTCTGTGGTTATGACCTGATGGATTCGTAACTTCTATCCTTGTTTTCTTTTTCATTTACTTCTTTTCTTTCCACTCACCACGGCTACCACCAAAAAATAAAACTTAGCTTTTCTATTTTTATTTCTCTTTGTTGTAAATCGTTATTTACAAATAACACAATATATAGGACACCCAGTAAGAATCGAACTCACAGCTACACTAACTTATTAACCATTATCCAACAAGAAGATGCTCAAGTTCGTATATACAAAACTTGGCATGAAATTGATGTACCTAATGAGAATCGATCTCACAACACCAGAATGAATATTGCACTATAATAGACAACTTTCATCTGTTTCTATCACAATAATTATCTTATCATTTTTTTTTTTTTTTTTGCTAAATTGAGGGGTTCACTGCTTTACCTGTTAATTGCCAAATATTGGGTAATGTCCCTCATTTTTTGAAACTTATGTCTTATTTTTTCTTTGAAATAAGACCCTCTCAGATTTATATTTAATATTATAATATCATAGAATTAGGCTAGGTACAAGTTGGGGTGTATACAGCATTCAGGTATAACATTACCCTACCATATACCTGAACTTCATAGATAAGATATTTCTCAAGATATTTCTTTAAAGAAGTGGGGTTGTCTTAAATGCTGACAAATACAATTATATCTGCATTTCGGCCATGGCCTATAATACTCCATTTTTGATTTATTCTTAACCTACACAATAAAAAAAAATGTTGGTACTGAAAATGTTAAAGGCCCAAATTCATCTCACTTTTTTTCTGAAAAACATTATTTAAATTATTTCTTAAAAAAAAAAAGTATCCAAACGGACGTGCCCATTCAAGCAGGCAGATAGGAACTAGTTGTTACGCAGAAGAAAGAGAAATTCTGTCAGGCCATGAACATGCTTGTTCCAATAAATCACAGGGTGATAATGAATAAGAAGAAAAAGAAAAATAACAGAGGTTTACATAAGAACTTTGGATTACACCCAACATTAGCGCACTAGAAACCTCCAAGAGTTACTAAAGGTCAGATATGGAGAATTGCATATAACGTCAAAATGGCTCAGATTGCAGTGTTAATATCAATAAGTGCTGAAAAAAAAAATACTAAAGTTATGAAAACTTACTGACATTTTGTCATTAATGATAACTCCCAGAAAATCATACCTAACTCCAGTTCTGTTGAAATTTTAAGGATATTTGTCATTTATTTCTTATTCTACTTTGTAGTTCTTATCTTTAAGAATTCTGGAGAATCTTCAAACCCCTCGAATTTTCACCGTATCAACCTCTTACCTCTTTTTGACAAAGTACTAGAGGCTATAATCAACACCAAATATTACAGAAAAAAACCTAAAAGAAAATTGAATAAAAAGGAAAGCCTAGAAAAATATTTGAACCTTGCAAGAAAAGGGAAAAATTATGGAAAATTAAGAGCAAATTCATGCCTATCAGAACTTTATGAAGTGAGAAAAATTGAAAAACTTAGGATAGGTCAAATCATCGCTGTAATCATATAGACTACAGAGGAGAGTAGGAGACTACAGAGAAGTGAGAAGACCTTTTGTCACTTGATCTCCCTTAAAAACTACCTGTGCTTCTGACATTAAAATTTAATGAAAGCAAATAATAATAGTAATAAATGGCAGCTCTACAACTCAGATGGAATCAAATTTCAACCTTTTATTCGCTTTAATAAACTACTACCAATATAATATCATAAATGCATGTTTTAATGTCATTTGAAGTATAGTAATTTTAATATAGTCTCTGTCTTTTTTTCTCTTCATTTATTTAAAAGAAATAATGATAAGAATCATTACCACCTCTACTGCCAACGCTATTAGAATGCCTTCTTAGTCTTTTCCATTCTTAAATGAAGATGATGATAATGATAAATAGCAACCATCATTGCCAACATGACAAAAACACATTTTCTGATCTTCACTACTTAAATAATTGTGAAGATGTTGACAATGTGTAACTTAAAAAATTGTTTCAGATTTTATTTCACATTTTATTTCTATGTCATTTATTTGCTGCAATCAAAGAGCAGTTTCTTGTCTTTGTGTTTGTCTTTTGTTTCTTTTAGTGTTTCTAAGCTCACTTTGCTTGGAGCAAACCTTCTTTTGTGCTCTCCTCTTCCCTGAAAACTTGAAAGGTGTTTACCTTGAATTAAAAAAAAAGCTCAAGGGCTTGGGACATAAATAAAATAGATAAATAAAAACATTTCTCATCTATTCACTCAAAATCCAAATGGGGTTTATATTGACATAAGATTAGAATTTTCACACTTCTAACAAATATTTGTACATCAAGAGTTTATTTAATTTTACACACACACAAACACATACATATATGCATACACAAACACACACAGATACATATATGTAACACATTTTCATTTTACTTTACTTATATTTGTATATCTATCTGTGTCTGTGTATGTGTGTGTGTTGGCAGATCAATAATTCTGCAGTTTAATGATGAAAAATACATTTATGTCACACAACAAATATTTATTTTCAGCACTATCCTTCCTTGTGAATGCACATCAATTTGTGGTAATTACTATTCATATAGATCAAATATTATGCATTGAAAATTTTAGATCAAAATGTAGCTAAAATATGTCACACTACTAATGTACTGATCCACCTTTATATATGGACTTGTGTCTGTAGGACTGAAAATATTTCTATGTGTGCATGCAAACACGCACACACATTCACAGAGAACTGCTCTAAAAAACTATTTTATTATTTTGATCCCAGACTTCAAAGGTGATGAATGTTGGTAATGTGAAAGTAAAGGTTAAAAAATCTATAATCTTTTGCCTTATTACCAATAGTAGGTGAATGGCAATCTGTCAAAATGGCATCTTACATGAGAGGGTTTCATTATATTTTTCATGTTGCAAATATTGATATTTATCAACACTTTCTGATTGTCTATAGAGACCAAAAAGTGGATGCAAGAACAGTTAGGTTATTAGGTATTGTGCTTCAGCAGGGCATCAACAATATGTGTAACAAGCAACATTGTGGCCAGGTAGGAGTTGTTTGACCATAAAATGAAGGCAAATCATGTTCATCACTGGTGAAAATGCATAAATAATAATAATGGCAAATTTGAAATAAATAGTGTTAATTTGCTTTAACCTCTGTTGTTATTATGCTCCCTTATATATTATAGTTTCTGTAGAAATAAATATGAGATATTACTTTTGGAGCATGTGTATCTGTGCCAATATATATATATATATATATATATATATATATATATATATATATATATATATATGATGTGCAAAAGTAATTTTTAATTAACATTTTTATTCCAGCTTGATTATTAAAATTTCATTAGAAGATAAGATGTATCTCATTCTTTGATGAAACTTTAATTAAAGGAAACTGTTAGATTCATAAATGCTTATCATATCATTCTGTTAGAGTATAATCCATTATTGATCTGTATTTGGTCCCAGTTCTCATATATATATATATATATATATATATATATATATATAACATAAAGAGAAAATAAGAAAAATTCATCACTTTTATTCAAAATTCATCAGAGACTGAGATATGAAGAAAAAGAATCAAATTCTGTTATTTTTACTTTTGTGTTGTTTGATTTTCATTGGTCAGTCTTGTATCATTTTCATTCGATTCTTTTAAGCCAACATTAGTACAATTTGTGGCATCATAAATTCAAGGAAAGGGCATGTCCAGTGAAAGTTTCAAGAAATTAACAGATTCCAAGCCTACCTAAAAAACCATATATGATCCATATTAGATCTATATTTGATTCCAACTCACAGATATATATATATATATATATATATATATATATATATATATATATATATATATATATATGCACATACTGGCCTTATTCACCTACAGATCATGCTAGATTATCTCCTCTCTCAGAAAATGTAACCAAGGTCTACTCACCAATTTTCATTATAAACTAAAAATCAACTGTGGGTGCTGAAGTAACAAAAATGTGCCTGAGAGGACCTTTGCAACAGGGATTAGCTAGTTACCCTGACAGATAGATGTCTAAAGAAATGAGTAACCAGCCCTAATATTTATATAATATATATTTTTATAATACATATGTTTTATTTTGTATAGGTGCTTGTAGGAGTACAATAATTTTTTTCTTAAAAATTTAATATATAGCCTGGGGATTGCACTTAAGCATGAACCATACTGTCACCATCCAATAGAGATACTTATGTCCACTCTGCTTACATTTACATATACACTGTCCCCAATAGTGATCATTTTTCTCCCATAAATAAAACCTATATTAAAAACCATGTATGTATATATCAGGTGGTACTTGAAAGTTTGTGGAGCACAAAGCATAAGCAGTTACTTCATAGAGAAGGCATAAACAGAAAATTAAATTATTTATTTCATGGGGGAGTGATTTTAAGAGATGTGTGAATATCTGGTGAGACCTGGGAAACACTAGCTAAATTGGTTAATTTAGAGCTTAATTAGTCTCTTCACATTCCCTAATTTCCTGAGTAGCATATCATATATATATACATATATATATATATATATATATATATATATATATATATATATATATATATATATATATAGATAGATAGATAGATAGATATACAGGCTTTATATTATTGACCTCTGGCAATGCTGACTATAAAAGTAAGTCTTTCATTGGTATCCTAGCCAGGTAAGGTATTTGCATCTCAGTTACTTATTTATTTATTCTCAGCACTGTCAACCATGCTGGCTTGCTATGAAAAAACATTTCCTTCAGATATCTGTTCATATATGCAGAGTTCAGAAAGAGATAGATTCCTGCCTTTCACATGGCTATGAGTACAATGCAAACAGGAAAATGGCAGTGCAAGTAAAATCATCTCCCAAGAAAATCAAATCATTAAGTTGGCATTCTCTACCTTGTGGTCCCTATTCACAGGAATATAATTTTAAAATCTTCATTTATTCAGAACAATCCTTAATGACAAAATATTTAAAAATGAAGAAAATGGCAATTTTACATTTTTTACATCAGATTGAGTTTTATGGTCTTTAAAAATGTGGCATTTATTTTCAAATTATTACAATGCTCCCCTATATCCGTGGGAGCCTATTTGGAGAATTTTAGATGAAAAACAACTAAATCATTCTAGAATAATGAAACAAAATAAACTTTAATATCAATTTGCTGTCATAAGCAAGCAGAAATAGAATTTAACCCGTCAACTTCATAAGTAAGAAAGAAAAGAACCATTGCAAGTAAGGTTGACAGCAATTTATATCTGACAAAGTCAAATGGTTCTTTGAAATTAAAGTGTTGGAAATCCTCTTGACCAGTTCAAAATTGATGGCTTTGTTTACACTTACAGCAAATCAAAAAAATAATCTGGATTTTGTCTTCCTAAGTAACCTTTATGACTTGGTCACTTGTGGCTGCAAAATCCATTAAAAAAAGATGAAGGAAAAAATAGAAATTAACCATTACTTGTTTTCAGTTGTTTGGACTTTCTCGTCTGGTGAGCAATGAGCAAATCTTTGAAATTCTCCTAAAGTTGAAAAAATATCATCTGTACCAAGATTTGATCAAAGAAAGTCATTTACTTCTTGCTATTTTGGTAACGCTGAGTTGGTGAATATCTTAAAACCAACTAGCAAGCTCTGATATTGGTCACTCTTCTTAGGTGACTATTTTAAAAGTCCAAACATAGGGAGAATGTTTAATTCAGTTGTCTTACAGAATTTTTTGAAAGCAAGAAATAAAGAAGAATTTCAAATTTTTAATTGTAGAAATGAATGACAAAATACATAAGCATAAAAATAATATTGTATATTTCCTATTCAAGTAATGGTAAACTTTTTTAACCCTGCAAAATTCAAAGATTTGAAATGCTAATTTTCAAGCCGATAAGTTTTCTCCAATTGGAAAATTTGATTAGTATATTATTTTTATTTACTTTTCCCCCAGTCTTTTACATAGAATTAAACAGAATCTTTTATTAAAGTGAGAATTTTATCTGACACTGAAAACCTCTGCATGATGATTTGCATTGATGGGTATAAATAAATAAAAATTAAATGGGAAGAGAATAAGATAGAAATGTCAATAAATATAGAAGAACTGATTGAGATAGAGAAATTCAAATATTTGAATATCAATTTCATTTTGTTGTTTCAAAGGATTTATTCTACAATGTGAATGTTAAGGCTTACATATTGAGCTATTGTACCAATGGACACTGCATGAGTAAAAGACTGTAGAATGAATCACCCACAATATTGGATTTTGGTTGCATGTAAGAATGAAATGAAAATTTTGAACAACTCTAGAAAATATACAAATAAATTAAGACAGATACAATGGGCTTTGATAAGTTTTTAGCAACATTTGATTACAGCAATTTTGGCTTGTTTAATAATGTCTCTTTCTTTTTTTTACTGTATTAGTATCAAGCTACTCTCATCTATGAACAATAGTTGACTTATATTCTGCAATGAAAGTTCATGGAAGTAAGGAAATTAGTGAATATCAACAAGGACAAATAATAGAATGGCATCAGTGTGGCAAGTCAAATAGAGAAATTGCTAGGTTTTTCCAGGTTAATCATCAAACAGTTAATAATATTATAAAAAAATTTAATGAAGAAGGCCATTGTTATGTGGAACAACGTTCAGGAAAACCAAGCATCATGTCTGAGTGAAGGAAAAGGGCACTGAATAGGGAAGTCATCAGAAACCATCATCAGAGCATCAAAGTTGTTGCCAACAGTATGGAAATGTCTCCATATTCAGGGAGAAAGACACTGAAAGAGCTAGGCTATTAAAGAAGAGTTGCAAGAAAGAAGCCCTTAATTTCAGAGGTTAACAGGAACCTTTATATGGACTGGGTGAGAGAATTCAAGAGCAAAGATTATGAATTTTGGCAACCTGTAATTTGGTCAGATGAAAGTAAATTCTGACAATATTCTAATTTGAGATTGCTTTATGTTTGGAGAAATCAGAATGAGACTTGGGACACTGAATTTCTACAGACAACCATGAAACATGGAGGGATTGAAGTAATGAGTGTGGTGTTTTCTGGTTTGGAGAGAAATCTGAGCTGATTCTTGTTGACAAGCGGTTGAATGGTCCAAAATACTGTCAAATATTAGAGAAATGACTACTCCTACTATTTGAACCCAATCAGATTGACAAGAATGTCTACCTTTTTCAAGAAGATAGAGTTCCATGTCATACGAGAAAATTAGCAAAGGTCTGGAAGGAATCACAAGGAATCAAATCGCTGCCATGTGTAGCCCAAAATCCTGACATGAATCCAGTAGAGCACGTTTGGGAATACATTGACCGAAGACTTTGAGAGCGTGCAACCAAAATCACATCAGTGGCAACCATTAAAGAAATATTACTAAAGGAGTGGCAAAATATAGCTCAGACAATTCTTGATAATTTAATCAAATCCATGAAAAATCGAATACAAGCACTGAAACTAGCAAATGGAGAACCTACTCCATACTAGTTCCAAATACTGTTTGTTTGTGTTTAATAGGGATTACGTAATAAAATTTTTAAATTGGATGTAGCTGATTTCTCCTGAATAAAAACATTTCTTAGGTCACTGTATAGAAGAATTATATATATAAGAATTTTCTACAATTATGCACTTATTAACTTTATTTTGATCTGAAATTTATACTGTACATGAATGATGGAGTATTTAGTTAAGTTTATTGACAAAAGACTTTATGTTGAAAATAAATGTTTTTTATGCAAAATATGTTTTTTGTCATTAAGCTACAGATTTATCGATCTACATATATATATATATATATATATATATATATATGTGTGTGTGTGTGTGTGTTAAAATGTAGGAAGGCCAACCACTTATGCTACCATATGCATTAAAACTTAAAAAGTCAAAATTAAGATGTTCAAAAGTAAGTGAACCTTTACATTTACATGCAGTATTTTTGTTTTATATGGTTGCCAATGAAAGCAATTTTTTGTGCATGTGTAAAAATCAAAATGACATGTGTTCATGGTTTTAGTATGTTTTGTATAGTGCAATCAAACAATATAACTCATTGTATATCAATACTTAATTTTAAAAATACATATGCAAACATGTTCAAGATTTTAAAAATGGCATAGTTGAAAACTATAATGATGGAGAAGGCTACAAAAAGCTATCAAAACAATTTTGATAGCACTTCTCGACAGTGCAACAAATTATATATAAATGGAATGCCTTTAATTTGGTGGTACAACAATCAACGTAGCCATCCACAAAAGTAAGAGCAAGTGGACATCTAGTTTATCAAGCCCAGGCAAATCCTGCTATGATTTTTGCAGTTCTCCAATGTTCATTGGCCAACATCAGAATCAATGTACATACATCTACAGTGCAACAAAATCTGAACAATGCTGATTTTCATGGCAGAATCCCTAGAAAAAGCCACTACATACAAAATAGCACAAGCATGCTCTGCTCTGCTATGCCAAAGCACATATTAATAAACTAGAAACATTCTGGCAAAAGGTTTTATGGTCAGATGATACCTTTCATGGAGGATCAATAGGTGGTATATGTAAGTTCCTAATATGGCTTTTGAAGAGAAGAATATGCTACCAAACATTAAAAATTGCGGTGACAGCATTATGATTTAGAGTACTTTGCGGCAGCTGGATCAGGCAAAATATTACACATTGATGGCACAATTGACTCTGTGACATACCAAGCAATTTTGGATGAAAGTGTCAAGTCCTCAGTTCAAAAGTTATGTTTAGGTCAGGGTGGAACTTCCAAATGGACAATGATCTGATGCATCAAAGAAAATCCAAAAAAGATTTGTTTTGTAAAAAGAAATTTCATGTCTTGGAATGGCCTAGTCAAAGTCCTGATCTAACCCCAATTAAACTCTATGATTCAAGTGAAAGAAAGCAGTGTATGCAAGAAATGCATGTAATATCAAGCAATTTTGTAAGTTTTGCCAAAAATAATAGTCAAAAATCAGCACTTACTACTGACAGAAACTTCTTAAAATTTATAGACAAATTCTGGTTTAAATTGTAACCTAAAAAGGAGCAGTCACCAAATATTAAATGAAAGGGGTCATAATTTTGAATTAATATTTTTATTCCAGCTTGAGAAAATTATTTGAAAGTGGTTGTAATTAATTTAATAAAGGTTTTTCTTATTGAATATATAGTTTAGGATCTGTTGATCATCTGGAAAAAAGAAACAATTTTTTTAATATTATCTTGGGGGTTCAAATACTTTTGCACAGCATTTTATATATGTGTGTATATGTGTGTGTTCATATATATATATATATATATATATATATATATATATATATATATATATGTGTGTGTGTGTGTGTGCATATGTATGCATATATATATATATATATGTGTGTGTCTGTGTATATATGTGTGTATATATATATATGTATATGCATGTGTATATATTCGTGTATATATATATGTGTGTGTATATATATATATATATATATATATATATATATATATATATGTATTTATGTATAATTATAATATATATAATATAATATATATATAATTATTATATATCCCACATAGAGTTAGTGCCAATAAAACAGTGCTCAATGTAATATAACAGAGTCATTAAGTAAATATTAATATAACCAGGAAGAAAATATATGTAAAAAACAAAGAGAAAATTTTTAATTTTTTAAATTTAAAAAAGCGTTATTCATTTTTTAAAAAACTTTAAAATAAATTTTAATTAAAGGGAGATTAGTTGTTGTTATTTTTAAAAAAAAAAAGATGAATTTTTATATTTATATTCAAAATATTTTATACTTTGTATCCTAATAATCTCCCGAATATTGAATCAATTAAATTGTACTACTCCACTAAAAACATTATGGTTCCTGACAAAAGATCATATAAGCTAACCATTTTACACAAGATCAAGAGGATAATAAAAAGAATGAAGTTGAAACTCTTCTTCTTTAAACAGAAGAACAAGTACAACTCAAAGATGCAGAACTTTATGGATTTATGTCCCAAAAAACACCTCCATCTGACAATCTCTTATTGGACTTCAAAAAAGATCTATTCTCCATAATAATCAAAATTAAATTTACTAATATTTACTAATGATCTACAGCAAAAAATATTAAAGGACATTGTTATGATCAAAAATCTGTCAAAATAATCATCAAATCAGGTAAAATGATTCACCATTAGAAAGTCAATGTGGCTATGTATCATAAAGCTATTAACAAGGAAGTTAATAAGTTTTATAAAAAGGCACACAATAACTGTGAAAATTACACCAATAGAAAAGTCAAGAAAATAGCCACTGAACTGAAAATTGATAGCAGAATCCACAAATTCCACAAGCAAGTATTCATTACAGTTAAAAGATCATAAAGCAAATTTTCTAAACAACTCTCAATACTGAGTGCTCAATCCAACCAAAAATAATGTCAGTTAATTCAACAAAATATCCTTGAAAGAGTGCAAATACATGAAAACTGCTATAGGAATTAACCAGTAGCACCATAGAATGGTTTACAAATATAAAAAGGAAGAATGAATGTAAATTCATCCATTTTGATATTTGTGACATTTACCCATCCATCACTGAGAATCTGCTGTCAGCTATCTAAAAATAAACTACTGTCTTATTAAATGTCATAAAACAGACACAAAGACCCATACTATTCTATAATGGTTATCTGTGGACCAAAAGAAGTAACTCAGAATTTTGCCAATTTTATTGCTCTGGGAGTATATGATTCAGCAGAAGCATGAGAACTGGTTGAATTCTATTATTATAGCAACTTAGACTTATTTTCGACATCGATGGCTCAAGAACCTATAGAGATGGTGTTTCATTCTCCTCCATAAAACTAGCCCACAAAAGATAGACCGATTGAGAAAGGAACTGATAATATTTTTAAGGATCACAAACTACATGTTACCACCACCAACAATGTTAAAGGGTTAACCTTAGACCTGAATAATGGTTATTATACATCATACACAAAGGATCTTTATAACTATAAATGTTTTAGTAGAGAATCAAACCACCATCCCCAAATTCTAGATAATTTACATAAATTAGTCCAAATTAGATTAACTACCAACTCCACCAATAAGGAAATATTTACTGATGTAAAGGTTTTAGAACTAAGCAATCATAAAGTAAATCTAGAGTATTTAGAAAAAAAGCTAAAAATAAGCAGAAACCCCATAAATTCAATATTATATGGTTTAATCCATCTCTTAACCATAATGTCCAAACTATTATCAAAAGAATTTTTCCAAATTTAATTCATAAACATAATATTCATAATATTCACACACCCTCTAACTCTTCAAATATTGAATCTATAACTAATTCCAATTTCTATATTTCCCCCCTCTTTTAACCTCTTTACCTATATTAATTATAATTTATAAACCCTTCCCTACTTTAAGATCTCCTCAACTCTCTTTCTTTTAATCCTTTTATCTATATATTTTAAAATTATTTTTAAACCCTATTTTATTCCTCTTTTAATTTTAAATTAATATTTTGTTCTTCATATAACCTCAAATTAATGTCATATGCTTAATATTCAAGTTTGATTTTATAAAACTTCTTCCCTTTAAGATAAATACTTTCCACCCTCCCCTAGCCTCTGACTTGTGCCTTTTTTCTGACTGAAACATTGAAATGAATAAATTCTGTATTAGGTTTTTATTGTTTTTTTTCTTTTTTTTAGCTTTCACTGATAAATTTCTATTTCTGAAACAAACTCAGTCCACACCAGGGTTGATAAGTTAGACAAACAAAATCTTCATCTGCCAAAATAGGCTGTCCCTGATTTGAGATGATTTTGGATTTTATTGTTTATTAATTATGTATATATATATAAATATATATATATATATATATATATATATATATATATATATATATATATATATATATATGTGTGTGTGTGTGTGTGTGTGTGTGTGTGTGTGTGTACACACACACATATATATATATATTATTAATTTAAGATGATACAAAATGCCTCTGGTTTTAATTAATTATTCTATATGAGTATATTTATAATAATAACAAGAGATCTTTCAAATAAACCAATTGCAATTTCTAAACTCATTCCCAACAAAATGATTTCTGACATTTTGATTTTGTTGAGGTAAATCTATTATTGATAATTATACCTAATCAAAAGTTATTAGAAAAATCCAGACATTATGCAAATATCTTTATAAATATAACTTGTTGAGAAAATATTTTGCTTAAAATTTACATCTGTTCATTTAAATATAATGTAAGATATATGATAGATAGATAGATAGATAGATAGATAGATAGATAGATAGATAGATAGATAAAATTTAGCCTTACCTTTGTCCTATATTCTCTGCCTGTTAATTTTTATCTGATTTGGCAGTTATTTTTCTTTGTTTAAATGACATTTATACATATTCTAAGCATAATGCACACAGCCATTTCACTCCTCTTCTTGACACCTCACAAAATATCTTTGTAAAAATTTATGATGTGTGCACAAAAAAATATCATAAGAAATAGTCAAGAAGTTTCCAAGTAAAAATATTTTTTTAAAGATCTTTTATTGCTAACAAAATATTTAAATAAAAGAAAACTATTTACATTTATTTATTTTCTTGCCTTTCTTTTTCTTTGTCCTTCTAGTATTATTTACCTATCCATCTTTACCTATCCATCTTTACCTATCCCTGTCTTTACCTATCCCTGTCTCCTCACAAAAAATTCTTCCTTTCCACTCATTTCAAAATTGCCTTTGTCAGTTTGTTCACTTATAAATTATAACATTGAATTAATGTAAAATCTCGTTTTTTTTTAAATATAATTTATTTGTATAAATTCATATCATCATTTTTCAATCATCAAACTGTTTTCTTTGCTTTTCTATTGCCTTATAATATTTTTCAGGTAAATCATGTTGTCTATCATAAAAGTACAAGTCCAGTTTATAAGTCAATATAATTATGATGAATTAGTATTTGATTGACAGTTGAGAGAGAGAATTGCTGTGAAAAGCTCAATATCCAAAGGTTGTGTGTGGATAATAATAAGTCAGATAAAAATTTAGATCAATTTTACCATCTTCTTTCCTTGGCTATTGTGGCTTTGTAAAATGAAACTCATTTCTTTCCCACTGAAACAGACTGATGTATTCATACTTGAGACATGGACTGATAATTGTCATATTTCTAGTAGCAGCAATTTCTCCACAAACAAGTGCACTTGTTTCAAACTTCACTTTCTTCAAAACACAGCTGATTACATTTCTATTTGGACATGGATAATTTGAAAGCAAATGACAGGCAGGAGAGATATTGCTATTAATAATAATCATAAATTGATGATGGCTTATGCTGAGATTTTATCTTTGAAAGTGATTATTTTGTCTTTGATTTTTTCCCCTTCATCTCTATTGCATGCCTATGTGCAGAGGGTTTGAGCTAATATGTGCACTTAGTGCCTTTTGCCTGGCTTCGGTGATTTAGAGCTATCATGTCACAAAGTGGCTTTTACATGGAAATACATCCGCAGATAGATATCTCGATTAAATTTATGCTCCATTTCCTCTGTCTTTTGTCCTCTCTTTCTATCCCACTTCTGCTTAGACTATTCTCACTTTCTCTCTCTAAAATGGAGATGAAATGGAAAATAATATTAGTGCAGCACTTATGAGGGTTAAGAAGGATTGTTCTTATAGTGTTTCTATTTCTTATATTGTGACTGCCAAAAATTTCACTCAGTTGCTTTCTTCTAAAATAGAGATCAATAAACCTTTTTAAGAAGTGGGCTAGATTGACATTGTGTTTTTGACTTGATGGTCAAGACAGACTCAAAACAAAATCAATGATATTTATAAAACTAAGATAACATTATATATATTTAAATCATTTATTTTAAGTCATATTAAATCCTATTTTCATTATGAATATACATAAAGTCTATTACAATTCTTTTAGTGGTTATGTTAAAGTAAAATCAATAAAAATGATGAAATTCTTTTTCCCAAGATAAAACTAAGTTAATTTGTGATTCAAATTTTCTGCTTTCTCTCAACATAATTGCCTTCAAATGTTGATCAGTTAAAACTGAATTTTATGTAGATTTAGAATTCTTCATCTTTGAAAATATCTTTCTCACATCTCCCAAATGCTGAAATTAATTTTGGGGAGAAAAGACTTTAAAAAAGAACATCCTTCTCCAGTGAGATATTTGTAAAAGACAGTTAACTTTCTAATTTTGTATTTGTAAATATTTTCATTTCCTGATATCCTCAGATGGCCTTTCTTCTTTGACTATGAGATTAGTAACCATTATTTTGACTATGATTAGCAACCATTATTTTTAATATTTAAAAAAATGGAAATGTTTTTTTTTTTGTATATCTTATTTATTGTATATGCTATAATTTTTCCTCATAATTAGATATATTAGATAAAAACAAACTAAATTTTTACTTTATACATAATGTCAAAGGAAAAATAATATAAAAATAATAATAGCTACTGTTGGTGGGTCAGATAAACTGACTTGGTGGGCTCTACGAAATGTCTCAGTGGACATGATTAAACTTGCACATTTATTCTCCACAATGGCAAGCAGAGCATCTTCCTTGACATCAGAAGGTCATCAAGATCACAGCTGATCATTTAGGTTAAAATCATCTTGACATTTTATGGCCATCAGAAGATCTGGTGCATGATCCAAATAAACCTTCTGAATGTTTTTTGTCACAGTTATGATTCTTACTCCTTTCTAAAAATTCATAGTGCACAATATGACAAAAATACAACTTTTCATCCCTCATCTTTAAAGCATTTATTTGTGGACCTAATATCACCATTCAGCAAAGTGACTCACAACTGAACGGTAGAAGTTTTCAATCTAGAAAACTCCAGATATTCTAACCCAAACAAATGTCAGAATCAAGTTGCAGTCATTTTATATTAACAATAAAAACAGGGCACAAACTTTTGCAGTGAACTGATATATGTTATTGTAGAGAATAAAATACTACATATTAATTCACTTTATACCTTAGCAGATAGTTTTTAGTCTTGGTTGGTACACTGTCTTGGAGATAGAAATCTTTTACAAGAAATGGCTGTTCATTGTTTTTGTGTAGCTAGTACCAGACATTTTTATCTGCATTTTGTGGTTATCTCAAGGATTTCTTCACACCACTATTACACCCAGAAAGTTCTTTCAAAGACCATTGGTGATGGAGTAACAGCAAATAGGGAAGTAGAGGATGCTACTAGAGGACCTCAGTTAGTGCCCTTCACAAATGGTGGTCCAGCAGGTGATAGCTGTTTTTATACAAAACTCATGAGCAATTGTTCAGTTTGTGCCCATTGCTGGATGACAAAAAGGCTCTATTCGGGCAAAACAGTGCTTTCCCTGTATTTGGAGGAGGGGATAAAATGAGCCTTAAAATTTCATTGATCATACCAGACCTGTCATCTTACTGCATTTGACTGGTTATCCAAAATGCAGTGAAAATATAAACACAAATAAAATGAAGAAAGTTCCTTTTAAATTTGTGTCCTGAAATGTTTGAATCCTACAAGAACATGACAAACCACTGGAAAAATAACAGCCATACATCGGTTACAAATGTGCTAAATAACTATGAAACTAATATGTACTCTAAGTAGAATGCACATCAATAAGTTGTATTTGTTTCACAAAAGATGCTTGCATAGTATATGTGGTTAAACATGGAAATATAATGAAGAATTGTTTAAGTATGAAATGCAGTGCATAGAAACTACGTTGATACAGCTTCAATTAAGATGGATAGGTAATGTTATAACAATGCCTGGTTATAGATTTAACAAAAAAACTATCACATGGTCTGCTTTGTAATGGTCAGTGCAATGTTGGAAGACTCCTTCTGAGATACAAAGATCACCTCAACTTTGCATCAGGTAGATTGGAATGCAGCGATAATTCTTGCAGCAGAGTAAGAATTGGAAACAATCTTACAATGCTGGAATTTGTTACATTAGTTCATCCAATACAAGGCCCAAGAGCCACTCAAAATATTCTGTTTCACAAAGGAACAGTTCTGGGAAGAAGCTATTTGAGTGAAAACCAAAGGAATGCAAAAACAATGGGAATGATTTGGCACATGGCATGGAGGGTTGTAGCTGTGAAGGTTTGAGCTGGTAGAATTAATGAATGTTGCTCATTAAAACATTTGCCATCTTAATAGCTAGAATCTAGCAGCATTTCGTCAATGGGAAAAGGGGTTGCATGGTGGGAAATAATTCATCACACGTAAAGGCACATAATCACTTGTGAATTCTGCAAAGGCTGTAGAGTGAAAACTTGTCAACACCATCCCAGATATGGCAGCAATATTCCATTATTGGTTTGATCTCATTCACCGGACAAGAGAAAGGAATAAACAAAGAGGGAGAAGCATGGAACAGAAAAGAGGAAGGGAGAAACCGAATATTGTACACAAATCCCTATCCCTATATACATACACATTTTTCTATATACATATATAATTACTTACACATATGTGCCTACATCCATACATACATTCACATCCACCTACACAAATATGTTTTCACATAAATGTGTCCACCCATATGTATGTATACACACATATATACACCCATACTCATCTATTTATCTATTTGTATTCATAAACAATTATGCACATATCTGACTAGTACATTTCTAAATCAGTACTTAGATAACATATAAAAATGTCCTCAAATACATTACTAATTGTGTAGCTATAAAGGGGCAATTAGGAGTGTTTTCCATCAAGTGACCCCAGATATTTACACAACACTTAATCTATGCACCTACTTATGAGAGAATACAACATACAGTACATGAATACACACCTGTACCTATTTACACAGACAAGGGCATGCATGTTTGCATGTACAAAAACTATGTGCCAACACAGATACAAAATCAAAGAAGTACCACAGTATGCCTGTGCATACACGTACATGAAGAAGAAAGATGTATCAGTGTTAGATGCCTAAGTAAGAGGGTTTTTGTAAAGTGAGGTCACATGTGAGGAAGTGATGGATTTTCATGAAAGATCACAGGTGGTGATTCTGTGTAGTAATGGTCCCCTTTCTTCCAAATTACACAAAAAGATCATAAAGGCCTTTCAATTTCTGGGATTTAAAATCAATATATCTTCCAACCTCAAAACAGTTAACTTCCTAGACATTACCTTCAATCTTTCTAATGATACTAATAAGCCCTTTCATAAACAAAATTAAACCCCCATATATATCAATGTCCACTCTAAACACCCGAAATCAATTTTAAAACAAATTCATAATAACATCAATACCAGAATCAATAAATTATCATCCAACAAAAAAAAACATTTAATGAAAATAAAATCACATTTAATCAGGCCCTTAGAATGATTGATTTTACACAAGAGTTAAATTACCAACAAAATCTGAAAAATGATACATCTAACAAATCTAAAAATAGAAAAAGGAAGATAATATGGTTTAACCCATGATTCTGCAGGTTAATCTACATCAGTGTTGACAAATAATTCTTAAAGTTAATAGACAGACTCTTCATTAATAATAACAATCCTCTGAGGAAAATATTCAACAGAAAAACCTTAAAAATCAGTTATCATGTGCTGGCCATGTAGAAAATATAATCAATTTCTACAAGTACCATATCTTAAGAAAATTTCAAGACAGTGAGGCACAGGGGAACAAATCTCCCTGTAGCTGTAGAGTTAGAGTTGTTTGTTCAGTGAAGGGGATTTTCACTTTGGAAAATGTGGTATATGAAGCTACGATTTTACCAAAAAGAAAATGTAAACCAGAAAAAAAGCTTACATTGGAATTTCAGCAAGAAATTAGAAATAACATTTCTACAATCACTGGCATCCCTTCAATAATGAATCTTTAAGACAGCAGACAGCCTTATCAAAACATTATTGGAACCTCATTGATGGGGGCTGTGTGTGTGTGTGTGTGTGTGTATGTGTGTGTGTGTGTGTTTGTGTGCAAAATCACTACCTATGATCACTTCATGGAAATCCCACTTCATCACATATGACCTCACTTTACAAAAACCCTGTTACCTGTGCTTCTGATGTTCACATATCACTCTTCTTCATGTATGTGGATGCACAAGCATACTATGGTACTTCTTTGCTTTTGTATCAGTGTTGGGATACTAATATATATATATATATATATATATATATATATATATATATATATATATATATATATATATATATATATATATTAGTGAATATACATAATATCCAACATCAATAACATGACTCAGAGCTTCATGTGAATACGCAGTATTCAGATGCAGGGTACTCACTAACAATTAAGTGTTATGAAATTTGCTTTCTCATGATGTTGATTTAGAATTGTATGTTAAAACTTGTTCATTTTATTACTGTTGTCTAAAATATTTGAATGAACTGTTTATAAATTTTATAGGTCAAATTCTTAAGTACAAAAGACAAAAAATTTAAAAATATAAAATTAATTTAAATAATTTTTTTAAATTTTAATTTACATAAACATGCAATGTATCAAAGGGGATAACTCCATTTCATGCATAAAAACCACCATTAGTTGTAAAAGAAATAATTCATGCTTATTAAAATATATTATTAAAGTAATGTCTTGGGAAAAAAAAATATACATATATGTATATTATTTTTTTTCCCACCTATTCTGATTGTACCTTTCTCTGTTTTAATTTTGAATCTCCCGTGGAAGCCTGATGAGCGGGAGCGAAACCAGTTGCTTCCCACCCCCCTTGTTGTTGAGTTTTTTTTTTATTATTTAATATTGTTTTAATATGTCTTGCAATATTAAATTTTACACTTTTATTTCGATCATTAAATTTTGTACCTACAAAAATATATTTAAATATATATATATATATATATATATATATATATATATATATATATAAATATATTTAAATATATATATATATATATATATATATATATATATATATATATATATATATATATATAATCATTTCATCCCAAGCAAGGCTGTAGTACCACTAGTATGCAGGGGTTCACAGGGAATGAAAGTGAAAAAGAAGTCTGAAAGAACTGAGAATCATCTTAGACAAATCATTAATATAAAGCAAAAAGAAGTTAGGAACAAAAAGAGAGCCTTGCAGGATACATGCATTGATCTCATGTACTTCAGAGTAATGGCTATTAACAATGACCTTCATAAACTTACCAGATAGGAAAGACTGAAAAGACTCTTCCAGAGTTTGTGCAGCAACTACCTATGCTACACCCTGTCAGAGTCCTTTCATATATCTCAGGCAATTGCTCTCATTTTTATTATCAATTACTTCATTAACTCTATGCATAATGATTAGTTAAGATATCAGCATTGAACCTAGAGGAGTAAGCATCACACTGTCACTCAGCAAATTATTAAGGTGACCAACAATTTTCTTGAAGATGATAGCATGCTGATGCTGTTAAAGAGACTGATGGTGTGATATTGTGATGGAGACAAGAGCTCACCTGCATTCTTGAAAACAGAGAATACACTTGACACCTCCTTTGAGCTTGGGAAACATTTTTTAACAGACAGTGCTTAAACATCTTTGCCAGTATTACAGAGAGTTCTTGACCAATGTTCTTGAGGACAACTACAGTGATTTTATCCAGAACAATTCTCCCCAAAGAGTCAAGTCTTTTGATGAGTCTGGAAATTTCTTAAACTGAGATGCAGATAATACAAGTCATGTCATATGCTCTGAGTGGTGAGTTAAAGGCAAAATTCATTGCAAACAGCTTAGCCTTATCTAACTCAGTGTCATTTATAATGGAAGGCACTGACAAATTGGTTTCTATTGAGAATTGTGTTTGTGGAGCCAAGAATAGTGTACTTGAATGAATTGAGTCATGTTCACATAAATAATGATTTAAGACAATTTCCAATGGATTTGCAATGAATGTGGGTTATTTTACAGGTGCTGATCAGCCTTGGTGCAATATAACAAGTGCAAACATAGATAAATAATGAAGACAATGAATTATTAAGCTCCATGATTTACACACACGCACACACACACACACACACATACAAATATATATATATATATATATATATATATATACCAATTTGTGACTGGTAGGGATAACTCCAAGGAGGAAAGCTTATTATAAATCTAAATTAAATTACAAATTGTCTCCATTTATTAAGAACTTTCAGTCTGAAGAGATGAATATAAAAATATCCCTGAAATAAATTATAACTGAAAAGAAATCTTTAAAGGTTTTTTTTCTAAATTTATATATATATATATATATATATATATATATATATATATATATATATATATATATATATACATAGGGTGTTTGGGATAAATTTGACAGTTTTATGTATTTATTTTTTCAAATTGGTTTGGAATATCTGTAAACCATGAATGGCATTGTGAAACCTAATCACTACAGCTTTAAAGGTATTAAAGTGAACTGACACTACCTAAGGGCAACCTGTATTATGATGATTCATGCCAGGCATCAAAATGCTGCAATCATGAGAGATGATCAATGTTTTTTAAACACCATGAAAACAATAAAACCTGAAATATAGAGCTGCAACAGAGACTATGGCTTGTGGGAAAGAACACAGGCTCAATTTGGATGGCTATGTAGAGTTGCCGAAGTCTTGGTTAGAGAAGGTGGCTGCTAGAAGACCATATATGGCAGCAAGATTCAATTCCCTGCCACACTACTAGGAAGAGTCAGAAGTGGTTGTCAGATAATTTTTATGACTTCACCAGCCCCACAAAATCTGGCCCCCCTAACTGCCCTTATTTTAATCCCATGGCTTATTTTGTGTAGTGTATGGTTTAGAAAGACATCAAACACACTGCCTGTAACATCATGAACCAGATGATCGACAGGATTAAAGATATGTCTTGCTCTCCCTGGAGACAGCATGAAGGTCACATGTGTCAGATTCTGGAGTTGGACTGAGGTTGAGCTAGATGCTAAGGATGGCTTCTTTGAGTGAATTGTCTTTTGATTTTTATAACCTGTATGCCATTTTTTTATTTTTCCAATAAATTGATAGTAGTTCTCATACTCATGCTTCATTACAAACAACAATTTTTTTTAATTGCTTGGACAAAAGAGTATATGTTTAGATCCAATGAGTACAAATATTGTCTGAATGTTAGTAATCATTCATTTGCATCCTTATATCTGACTGCTTCCTTACTATTCTTATATTCCTGCATGCAGCACAACTGGAAATCCTTTGAAGGGAACCAGATCAAAGACAGTTCACCTACAAGCCATATTCCTTCCAAACAATAGTGTATGGATAAAAATGTAGTTTTTTACTGATGACTTTGTAATCCTTTTCATCTTGAACATACAGACGTCCTTTGGAGCATAGTGTTGCAGGAAAATATTGATGTTAGGATTTCAGTAGTAAGCAGATTTTATAGAGTGGAGCTAATAATCCCACACCCAACCAGAATTATTGGGAACCTGTCTAAGTGAATATTAACTCATAGCTGGGTGATGAGATTATTTCATACATTTCCTAAGGATAATTTCTGTAAATGTAAATGCAACAGACTTGACTGGAATTTGAATTTACTTTTCCTATTTTCCATTCTGATAATCACTATGCTATGCACATACCAACAAAATGTTATAACCTTTACCTTTATGATAAAGACTAATTATATTATCTCAGAGATCTGTAGAATGTTCCTTAGTTTTCAGTATTATCATTTGTACTTATTATGGTCAACTATCTTAGAACATTTTAGAATAACCTACAACAATTTAGAACCAGCCTCCTAGAAATTTAAGTTTTTTAGTGATATTAGTTTGCGCTTTTCATGAATGTGTATTAAATACTTTGCTTCATCTTTTTTAAAATATATCTTTTATAATTTTATATAAATATATTTGCAAAAATTTGTATTCATATTTATTATTGCAAAGATATAATATGCATTTGCAGTATAAGTGTTTGGGTAAATACTTACTATATGTGTAGGTAAGTAATGTAATAAACTAAATTTTGTAGCATGTATAGAAAGTTTATTTCCCTCTATGTGTGTTTGAACAAATGTCTGTGGATACAGGATGCAGTTAAAAATATCAAAATAGCTTGATCTGAATTTCCCCAAGTCTTGCTGGACTTTTCACATATCTCTGTAAATCACTTGATTGATGTAATTAATATTCACTATTGAATGAAGTGCATTGTACTGAATATATTGCCAACTTAACAGCAATTATGTTGTGATGTTCAAATCAAAATCTATTCAATAATAATGTTTTTATGCATTGAAATAATGTTATTTCTTTATTAAATTGTCCCTTGTTAAAGATGTGAATTAAACTTCATGTTTCAAATCTTCTAACTTGGAACATGTTTTTCTCAAGATTAAAACTAGGCCAAATATTAGGAATATTATTTGCCAAAATAACCTTGTGTTTCACAGATTAGACTTTCTAAAAGGCAATTTGATTTGATTTTAAAACACAGCCAAGAAACTGAAATGAAATTTTATATTTTCATTAGATTATTTCAACACAAAAAGAAAATATTCCGCTGCACACAAAATTATATATATATATATATATATATATATATATACATGATGTATTTTGGCAGCAAATATTACATTTGAGAAAATTTCATTTTATTTATTATTTTATGTATTTTTTAATGACTTTTCATGATTATTGTTATAGATGTATTTTCTTATATTATTTCTTCAAGTCCTTGTAGCCACTTTGGCCATCTTCAGAAAGATATGTTGTTTCCAATAGGTGTAGAAGTGTGGACATTATAATAGTTTCAGCATTGTATTTTGGGTATGAATTATGTATTGTTTTGACATCATATTTTAGTTTAAATTTTTCTCACGGATGTTTAGTTGAAAACAATTTTTCAAGAAAATGGGTTTCTCAAATCCACTGTTATTGCTCTTTCTTGCAAGTTTCCTTCTTTGTCTTTTGAAATATCAACATCATGCTTATGCCATTATTCTTTCTTCAAGTCGCATGTATTTTCCATTTTAGTTGCTACTGCTGCTGTCAAATGATGTAGTTTCCATTATTTGGTACATTCTCTGTTTATAAATCTGTAGCACCAGTCCACAAGGTTTGAAGAAGGATAATTCTCATGGAAACCAACATACTTCACTCACTCAAAGCTATTTTTAGCGACTGCTTTTAAAAACCAGTTGTATACAGTTGACTGTTTAGATATTTCTGAATCGGTTTTGATAGTATGCATGACAACAATATGAAAGTCTCTATCTGATAAGATTATTTAAGAACATGACTCAAGTTTTTAAGTTAATTTGTCTGAAGCTGTTTCTTTGCTAAATGTGACCTAGCACTACACTGTTTGATAAAATTGATGATTGTCAGTTCGGGTTCATGAGAAAGCCTGATATGTGATAACAGTGATTCCCTTATAGAATACAGGGGATAGTAGCCATCTCCTGTAATATTCTAGATCTTGTTGCCTTATTCTGAAAGCTATTCCCCAGCTTCTAATAATCTTGTTGTTTTACATGTTTTTAAACATCACAACAGCCATCATTACTTGTTTTGTAGAGGTAAAACTATCATTAGACAAAGGATCATCAGAAAGGTCAAGGTAGTTTTCTGACAGGTAAGCATGTTCATTAATTGAAGATATTTTTCATACACTTGTCTAAGTGCTGCTATTTTTTTGGTCTGATATCATTATACACCTAGGTTTGATAAGAGGGGTATTGCTTTGTTTGTCACAGTGGGTAGGGCAAAATCAGTGTCAGTGAAAATGTTAGGGTCTTAAGGAAAAATTCCTGAAACTTTAAAACCGTTTGTGATAGTTGCCGAAACAATAATTTGAACCAATGTTCATTCATAATTCCTCATCTATATGTTTTTTAAAGCTGAAACTATATTTTCAATGTGATAAAGACAGTTCTATCTATAGTGTAGCAACAATGGGGAGGGTGTGAGCAAGTAAAATATTATCATTTCCCATCAAAATCAAGCATTTCAATACCAATGTAAGATATATACATATCAAGATAGATAAGAACAGGTTTTCCATTTGTGCAACAGATAGGCTTTACAAAATGATAAATTCTAGAAAGATTTCCTTTTGTCATCTATCCAGATAGGCTAACACAATCAATTGGTCTATCACATATAAAGTGTTCCTTGAGAAACTTTCAGGAAAGAATTGGCCTGAGTAGAACAAAAGTAATGATAGCATATAATGTTACTAATTGACTAATTGTTACTAATCATCTACACTCAACAGAAGTAAAATATTCAACTTGTTTGGTTCTTTTCATTTTTGCAACACATTGTGTTTGTCATGTTAAAGACCTCCATCATGGAACCAATGCTCTGGCACAAACTTCTGTAAATTGCTGACAGAACAGGAATTGCAAGGAATAGCAAAATGACAAATTTACAAATAGGAAGATCACTTGTATCATCAGTCCTCAATCTGTCCGATGTCATGGAAGTGGGCCAAAATAGCTTGTGTTCATTTTGTCTGGTTTTCAACATGCTGGGAGGGCTATCCCTGGAGTTAGCTCTCCCAGTCCCAGACTCACGCTGACTATTAGCTAATACCTGCCCAATACCATTTATATGCAAATAGTCAGTGCCACCTACTGTAAGTAGAATGTCTTCTCTCAACAGTCCACTGTTGAAAAGAATGTAACTCTTGGTGCTTACAGTACCACATGCAACCAACTCTGAGTCTCTTATTGGGTTAACCCAATTTCCTGTTACACTTTTTTGAACAGTTGTTACATAAAATTCATCACAATTTCATATATCAGCTGTTTCAAATTTATAGCAGTCAATGAATTCATTGAAGAACTAAGAGACATTTGATGGGTTGAAACTTCTATCTAAAGCCAAACTTGTTGGCTAATATATATCTATGGATAAATTTGGATGAAGTTTAATGAAAGCAGAAATCCAGTTGAAACATGCACATCAATTTCTTTCCCAAGATTCAATAAAAAAAAAAACTTTGATACACTGACAAGCAAGAATCCTTATTTCTTTTGCTGATAAGCAAAAATATTTTTTTGCTATAAGGATTTACTTCTCTAATCCCATGTCTTTTTTATGCATTTTTATATAAACAACAATCATTTCCTCCCTGTTTCTTCTATTGAACACTTCTCCTAAGTGTGTTGATGATTATCTTAGCTTCCATTACTACTAATCTAAGAGTTCTGCTTTCATGCATTACTTGATTCAGCATTCTTTTAATGCCTCCTGAAATATATAGACCTTAGGAGATTTTCCTGTTATTGTTCCTGACCATGTTTAAAAGATTTGAAAAATTATAAGATACCAATCATAAATCAATTGCCTCCTGATACAGGAGGCAATTGTCAGGAGTTATTAATTCAATCAGTAGATAAGAGGAACTTTATTTCACAATATCTGCTTTCATTTTATCATAAAATTTTTGGAAAAGAGCATTTTCTTACCTAAAATGTGTTTATTCTGTGTATAACAACCCTATTGTGTCAGTAATGCTTTCATTTACTTTTGATTACTCACAAGTCCCTTTTTGACAGCATACATATTGAATGCCAAAATTTTCTCAATTTTTTAATCAAACATTGGAAAATGTAATGCTTGATCATCAAACTTCATTTTGAAGGACTAATTTTTTTAAGGTGATTTTCATTCCTTTATGTTTAGTAAATGATTTTCTGCAAATAAACCAAATTTGACAAAGTCAAAATAAATTTTGCTACTGCAATGATGCCTTTTAATCCATTGAGTGAAACTGGCTAGTGACAAAATTGTCTTTAGATAACAAGATATTTCATGCAATGATATTTTAGATAATGAAATATTTCAATGTGACATGTTAACTTCAAACAGTTTACATAATATAAGCACAAATATTCTACAGAGCATCTGTAAATTGTCTAGCATCCTCATCTTGATTGTGATGGTAATTCCACTTTTTCATTGAAGAATACTGAATATGACAAATGCTTGAAGAAAACTTGAGATTACAGATTAAGACACAAGTTTGAAAATATCACTTTACAATGATGATAATAGTAAAATGAAAAGTGGTATTTTCCACAGAGACTCATTTTCACCTCTTTATTTTGTGCTGCATTGACAAATTTTCTATAGAATATGGAATGTGGCTATGAATTTGCTAATAATGGACAAAAAGTCAACCACATCTTACTCATAAGCAACTTGAAATTATATGCCAGGAATGAAAAGCTTTAGATTCTATGATTCAGATGGTTTGTGTGTTCAGTAAGGATATTGGCATGGAATTTGACAAAAATGTCACCCTAAGTATTAAGAGGAGAAAAATGATCGAGTTCAAGGTAGCACAGTTGTTGAATGAAGAGTTCATTAAATCTTTGAAAGAAGGAGAGAACTATAAGTATATTGGCATTTTACAGGACCCCAAGATGAGGTATACTGAAATGAAAGAAAAAGTTAAAGATATTTTAGTCGTCTAAAGAAAACACTTGAAACAAAACTAAATGATGGAAATATCACCAAAGTAATTAATATTTGGGCAATATCTCTGCTATGCTATTTTGGAGCATTCTTAGAATGGAATAATACCAAATTAGAGGAGATGGTTGTATGTTGATGTATATACATAAGTCTAAGAATCCAAACAGTATGGTGATAGGATGTATATTATAGGAAAGAAGGAAGGCAGAGGGTTAATGAGTTTTGAAGAAGTTGTGACATCAGCTGTTCTGGGAGTTAGAACTATGTTACAAGTTCTCTTGAATTGCTTCTGACAGCTGCATGTAGAGAAGTTGGCGATCTGGAAGTGCAAAATGTTAAACCAGTGACTGTAGCAAAGAAGCTGTGTAAGGAGAAACGGTGTGCCAAGTTAAAAGAAAAGAAGTTTCCTTGTCAGTTTTTCAGCAGATAAATTTAATTGTTAAAACTGAAAGGTGACTTTAGCTAAAAGATGGGTTTATAAAGAGAGAAGCAAACACTTCAATTTGCAGCACTAGAGTCAGCCATCAGAATGAATGCAATCAAGACATAGATAGACAAAAAAAAGAAACCAAATGCTGGATGTATTGACAAGCTGATGATACATTTAACCACATACTCAATTATAACGTGATTGGATTGGCTAAAGAGTCCATTGGGAAGTACACTAAGTTTGGTTTCAGTGTAAAAGAAGATTGGTATGAACATCACTCAGGGGCATTAATTATGGGATTTCTCAGTCCATACAATTCATTTTATTGAAGCATAAACACCTGAACTTGTCATAGATAAGGAGAATAGCAATTGTCAAATTATTGACATTTCTGTTCTATATAATACAAAGAAGCTGAAAAAATACAAATATATCAGGATCTGGCTAGTGAGTTGCAAAAGCTATGGAACATTACTCTAGAACCAATTCTTACAGAAATGTGCATAGTTGGTGTTAATGTTGTAGTCATTGCCCTTGCCTTTTAGTTGTTTAGTGCCACCAGGTGGTGGATTTTATAAAATGCTGGCAGCCATATTGAAAATAGATCAATTGTTCAGTTGTTATTATTCAGACTAACAGGAGGATTACTTATATTTGAGATGCAATTGATTCCTTGAGGATTAACAAATGGTAGCAGAACTGGTAGCTGATCTGCAACAAGAATTAAGTGAATTTCCTTTTCTATTATTCTGTTACTTTTAAGTTTTGTGACTAAAACATATAATTTATGTAAGAATGGATAATTCTAATACATGTTCTTCCAAATGACCTCCAAGACTAGAAAATGAATCTGCCTATGAACAATGGAAGAAAAGCCTACATATTTGGAATAGTTTGACAGACATTCCAAAACCAAAACAAGCTTTGGCCATTTATCTATCTTTAAGTGGAAAGGCCAGAGCTGCCTCTTCTGAGGTAGATAGTGAAGATTTGGAAACAAAGACAGGTGTAGATACTTTCATTCAAAAACTGGAAGAATTATTTCTACTAGATAAAAGGAGATGGCAATTTGTTGCCTTTAATAATTTGTACAATTTGAGAAGGAGAGCAGAAACAGAAATAAAGGACTTTCAGATTGATTTTGACCACACCTACTTTACACAGGAAAACATGGCTCTTCAGAGACCCAGTAATGGTATTTATGCTCCTTTCATCTGTAAACCTTCCAAAGAAAGGTGCACACTTAATAATGTTAGCATTAAAGGAAGTGTCTTTCAAAAATATGTAGGAGACAAATAAACATTTTTTGGCCATCCAATTACTCCTTCAAATATTGAAAAAATTTACACTTCATCCTGAGATAAAAATGGAAAGTCAGGACACCTTTTAGATTCAGACATGGACAGGGTCAACCATATACTCATGCCACCCAGGATGGTCACACTTCAACCAGGCAACTTTCTATACAGTTACACAGTCATAAATTAAATCATGTGAGTTGCAGTAGGCAGGTTTCAAGATGTGTCATACATGAATCAAAATTTCATTGGGCACATGAATGCCATCATGCATATGAGAACAGTGATTAAGGTCTGCAAAAGAATACACAAAAAAATGTTCTACTGTCCTTGTTGATGGGTTGTACTAATGGTACAAGGTTACAGTCCCTGATGAAGGATGTGAAAGGCTGTGGTGTTTTGGACACAGGATGTTCAACTACTGTCTGTGATAAAGGTTGGCTTCAAAAATATTTGAATTCATTAAATGAACATGAGCGGTCTTTAATAGTAGAACAAACCTTTGCTTCTATATTTTCTTTTGGTGATGATGCTACAGTTGAATCTGCAACGGAATTAACTATTGCCTGTTTGATTGGAAATATCAGGTCAGAAATAACTACTGATGTTGTTGAATGTGAAATACCTTTACTTCTAAGCAAAAAATCTATGAAAAAATCAATCATGATTTTCTTTGCGCTTTTTACTTGAATTACTGAAAATTGCAAAAGTAGTTTGGTCACCCTAATCCCCCAAATCTCATAATGTTGATTCATGATGCCAATATAAATAATCATAAACTTGAACATAATATTAAATCTGTATCAGGGAGGTGTGAAACTTGTACCAAATTCAAAAGAACCCCTTCCAGACTCATTGTCATTCTTCCTAAGACAACTGAATTTAATGAAGCTGTAGTTTTGGATCTGAAAATATGGGACAAAAGTTACTTTCTTGTGATTGTAGATCTGGCAACTCGTTTTTGTGTAGCAAGGGTGATTGATAACAAAATGGCTTCCACTGTTATTGGAAGGTTCTTCACCAGTTGGATAAACACCATTGATGCTCAAAAAAATACTATTTGAATTCACAAACAGTGAAATGTGGGAGCTAGGTGAAGCCCTTAAAACAACAGTGATAAGGGCAGCAGCAGAAAGTCCTTGGAGCAATGGTATATGCAAGAGACTTAATGCTCTTATTGGTAACATGGTAAATAAAATTATTCCATATACTCAGTGTGATTTGGATGTTGCTCTGGTGTAGTCTATTTCGGCTTACAACACACTTGCCAACAATTCTGGTTTTTCCCCTAATCACATGGTTTTTGGTTTTAATCAGCTGTTCCAGAAATCTTCCATAATAATCTTTCTGCATTGGAACCTGTCACTACATCTACTACAGTGAGGAAAAATTTGAATGCATTGCACCTGGCTTGGCAGGAATTTTTAAACTTGAATCCAATGAAAGAATAAGAAGAGCTCTAAGGAGCAATTTCTGGGATATTAATATAAAAGATTTATGAAATGGAGATCAAGTATTCTACAAAAGGAATGATAGCCAAGAATGGCATGGACTAGGTATTATAATTGGATGTGATGAGAAACTTGCATTAGTTCGTCATAGGGGTACATACGTCAGGAATTCACACTAGTCACTTGGTTAAAGATCCAAATGCTGGTCATGTTTCCTGTTAAGACTCAAGTGGTATTTCAAATTACAATGAACAACAAAATAATTCTCCACAATCTTCTTACTCTCCCTCTTCTTACCCTCCAGAGCAATATAATGATGATGAAGATATCCTTCAATCTGTTCAAGAGAAACAATAGACTAACATTCCAACAAGGTCCAGATGTCCTCCACAGGAAAATCTTGCTGCATTTTGACCCAGGAAGGGTGGTGTGTCTCTTCCCAAATCAGGAGATAACATAGAGTGCAAGTTAAACAAAAATTCAATGAAAAAAGCAAACATGATTTTGAATTTTCAAAATGACAATCTGTTGGAAAGAAAATAATTAAACATTTTGGTTTTAATACATGATACTTTTTGGTTTTAATTCCAGAAATCTTCCATAATAATCTTCCTGCATTGGAACCTGTTACTACATCTACTATAGTGAGGAAAAATTTGAATGCATTGCACTTGGCTAGGCAAGAATTTGTAAAGCTTGAATCTAATAAAAGAATAAGAAGAGCACTAAGGAGCAATGTCTGTGATATTAATATAAAAGATTTAAGAAATGGAGATCAAGTATTCTACAAAAGGAATGATAGCCAAGAATGGCATGGACCAGGTATTATGATTGGATGTGATGGTAAACTAGTGTTAGTTAGTCATGGGAAGTACATATGTCAGAATTCACAGATGTCCTCCACAAGAGAAGATTGCAGCATTTGGACCAAGGAAAGATGGTGTGTCTCTTTCCAAATCAGGAGATGAAATAGAGTGAAAGTTGGCTGATGATGAAAAATCTCAGTGGAAGAGGATGAAAGTGGTGAGCAAAGCTGGTAATCCACTGGAAAAAATAAGCACATTATGAATGTATCATTTGAAGAAGGTGCACCTTTTTGGCTGGATTTTGAAAATGGGGTTTCAGAATAGAGGAAAAGGCAAGAGGGTTGTTCAGATGGGCAATCTGCACTGTTGTCCTCTGTTTGTGTCCAAAATGTAGAGAAAGCCAAGGAGGAAGAGATACAGAGCTGGAGAGACTATGTAGTTTTTGTACAGGTTTTTGATTTGGAACAGGACAGAATATCTACAAGATGGGTATATTGCGAAAAAGATATCAAAAGGCCCTGTTATCAAAGCAAGACTGGTCTCTTGGGGATTTCAAGATAAAGGAGCCAAAACTGTTCATACAGATTATTCTACTTGTTCCAAGGAAGGTTTGTATATTGTCTTAGCCAACACATCATTCTCAGGATGGACTTGCAACTCTATGGATATAAAAACTACCTTTTCACAAAGTAATGATTTTGAAAGGAGTATTTACCTTTCCCCACCTCCTGAAGGTAATGTACCCATTAATTGTCTCTGGAAGCTCCACAAGTGTGTCTCTGGTCTTAATGATGCTTCCATATCATGGTATTTGACTGTCAGAGGTGCCCTATTGGTATTGGGAGTTACTGTATCTAAATATAACCAAGCAGTGTTTACTTGGTATCATGGAAAACAATTGCACAGCATTATTTCCAACAATCTTGATGATTTTTTCTGGGCTGGGACTGCACTTTTTCAAGGTGAAATAATTGATTGGATCCAAAAGAAATTTTTAGTGAAGTATGAAGCAAAATCCACCTTCAAAATGGAATGGAAATATCTCAAAAGAGAAAATTAGTGAGAATACGTCAGGATGACTATACTGCATCTCTAAAATCCATGACAATTCAAAATAAATATAATGAAGAGAAACTTTCAGAGTCTCAGTATACCAATGTCAAGAGGCTTATTGGTCAATTAAATTGGTTGGCCAACCAGACCAGATTTGTGCTTTGATGTATGTGACTCCAGTTCCTTTCTGAAAGAAAAGAAAATGGAAAGTATTAGACAAGTAAATAAATCTGTTAAAAAATGTAAAAAGGCAGAGATCTCAGCTGACCATACAAGATCTGGGAGATTTAAGACAACTAAAAATGGTTGCCTACAGTGATGCTTCTTTTTCGGTGGCGGTGGTTTCCAGGGAGGGTATATAAAATTTCTTGTCAGTAGTAATGGCAACTACATTCCTATTTCCTGGCAGTCAATATGTATAAAGAGAGTTGTGAAGAGCACACAAATTGCCAAGACACTGGTAATTGTTGACATGGCTGATACATGTATATCCTACAGGAAATTTCTTCTCAAATTGTTGTGTTTTCACAATATTGCGAATAACGTCCCTGTTGTATACAAAACAGATAATTCAGGTGTTTGTGAATCAGCCTACTTTAGCACTCAGATTCTGGATAAAAAATTTAAACTTGAGACGGTTATCTTGCATGAAAAATTAATCAATAAAGAATTATCTGACATTAAATGGGGGCCCATAAGTCACCAAATAGTTGATTCACTTACCAAGCAAGATGTTCCTTCATCCATGATTCTTGGATATATTAGGAAGTCCAAAGATTATTTGACTTAGATCTTATAAAATTTCTTTGTTGTCTGTGTTATTATATACTATGCATGCCTCTGTTAATGTTGTAGTTATTGTCCGCACCTTCTGGTCATTGTTTAGTGCCCCCAGGTGGTGGCATCTATAAAATACTGGCAGCCATATTGAAAATAGTTCAATTGTTCAGTTGTTAATATTCAGACAAACTGGAGGATTATCTTATTGCAGATGCAATTGATTCTTTGAGGATTGACACTTGAAGCACCACCTAGAAAACTGAATGTGCCCTTAGGGAGAATTGGAATTGTGATCAAGATTGAAGACTACCAGAAAACTGCCATCATTTGCTCTGTGAGCATTTTTCACAAATGTTTTTTTTGATTTTTGAGCAGTCTTGTTGACATCATGCATCCAGAAGAGAATTTCCATTGAGTACATCAATGTGTGACACCAACATAATGACAACAGCAATAATAATAATTTACATTCAAAAATTCAGATAATTTAAGACACATAACATGAAATCTGTTCATAATGGAAAAGGCTCATAGCAACTGCTTGATTCACACATGAAAACTGTACTTACCAAACTTTACTACAAAATCAGATGAATTAATTCCAGAAATTTGTCTTTTATCAAAATAATGCAAAAATTTAAATAGACAAGAATATCATATATAATTACATATGATACAATTTTAAGGTCAGAATTGTAGCCACAAAATTATCGTCAACCTGAGTAATATTTTCATGCGTTTGAAATTTGTGCCTGATGGAAAGAATTCTTAGATTCATACAGAAAAATTTTACAAAGTCCCCCAAAAATCCATCATTTCGCAAGGGGGTGCTGAACAGTATTTAGCTTAATCCACTTCCCAAAATCTGTGTTGTAATGTTTTGTCATTTAAATACTGATTTTGATGATGGGCCAAGAACTTTTCAGTACCCTCTTGTACAATAATATTCTATTCTAATCAACTTCAAATCATGAACTATAATTGCTGAAGCCTTCTGAATTTTAGTATTAAATGATGAAATAAATATTCCTTAACTCTCTGTTTATATCATAGAAGATTTTAGTGAAGATTTCTTATACGCATTTGTTGCTGGTTTACCATTTGACAACAATGGATTAGACCTATGAACTAAAATTCTTTTTCTTTTTTGGGGGAACAGGGGACACTTGGCCCCAAACCAGATCAGATGCAAATATATATAACACTATTCTACAGTTAGCATCTGAATTCAAGTTAAAAATATTAGAATATGAAATTAGATAAAAAGCTAACTTTAATTGTGTTTTTTATCTATCTAATTACTGGATTCATCTCCAGACAGAAACAAATTGTTTTTCTGCCATCCAAAAGTCTCTCTGGTCCTCTTCATTATGTTTTTAATTTCTTAGTTTCAATTTCTCTGTGACAAATGGCCAATATTTTACATTGTTATCAAATGGTTTGACCTTTTCTTAGTCTAAACTGTCTGTGTATTGCGACAAAATTTCAAAAGAAAATAATTTTTAAAAACAAGTAGAAAACAACTCCCATAAAAATAGTTCAATCATTAAATGTTGGCTGTTTTCTTTTGCTTTTTTTTACCTGAATTACTCTGAGTCATTACTGGGGGAAAAAGTATACAGAAGATGTTTATTTAAGAATATTAATTTTAATTTAATGATGTCACATTTAAACTTTCAGAATTGTGATGGCATTTATTTTCAGTTTGTTTTGTCTGCCTAAACTGAAAAGTAAAGTAATTTAGTCAGAGACAAGATAACAGTAAGACATTAGTGAGGATTAAATTCACTATGTTGAATTAATGATTTGCCGGACCAGCTCACTGACTATTATAAAATAACTAATTTGATATATATATATACAGTCACACACATACATATATAGAAGTAATAAGGTATATTTTCTTATTTATAGCCAGCCATGAGATGGTGGTAGAGGATTACTATACATATGCACAAAACACACACACACACACACACATATATATATATATATATATACTAATAGTAGTACTCGGTTGGTAAAATTCTGGCTCTTTAGGATTTTATATATATATATATATATATATATATATATATATTTAGTCATCACAATCAGCCATCATTTTCTTTGTCTGCAGTACTCAGACCTGTCCCAATGTCTATAGGACATAGGGAGTAATGAGTATTACCATAATATTCTGGGCTAGGTTATGTTAGCAAGGGAATGAGTGTGTGTGTGTTTGTTTGTGTGTGTGTGTGTGTATTTGTTTCATTAAATATGACAGACATGAAAAAATTTTTATTTAGTTTTTCTAGTATTCCGACATTTTTCTGTTTGGTGGTGGGTAAGGGTGTTTAAAAAATTGTCCATAGTCTCTATAGTTCCAGTCCTTTTCAGCCATTTCTGTAGTTATTTTGAAGCGGTGGTACTGTTGGGTGTTGTTAACTTCTTTTCATGGTTGCCTGTTTAAGATGTACTTGCATGATGCCTATAGAGTAGTAGTATTTATTCTGAGCTGCATGAAAGGAACATGGCTGGAATTTGAGTTGACATCTTTCTATTTAAAAAAAATTTTAACAAATTATTTCTGCTCCTGAATGAGATGAGAATTATACTGATTGGGTGCCAGATGCCAAACGAAAACATGTAAGAATATTACAAAAACTAAATAATAAATTAACAAATTATATATATATATATATATAGATAGATAGATAGATAGATAGATAGATATAGATATATATATATATATGTATGTATGTATGTATGTATGTATGTATGCATGTATATTTTTTTAGGGTATATTTATATTTATACAAGCTATACAACACACGAGTGTATATTATTATAATATCCATCCTAATTAAAAATAATAATTATCACTTTTTTGACTCCCTTCAATTGTGAAATAAACTTTTATTTATTAATAAACCCAAAAAATATAGGCCACTGGAAGATACAGTTGATGAACATAACATCCTATTTATATGAATAAATTATTATAAGATTGATGAAATTTCTGTCACTTCATCCATGGATCATTTTTAAAACTTATCTCCTCCCTAATTTAACATTAAATGAAACTATTCTTTTTTTAATTTCATTGCTTCACTGTTTTCCATTCTCTTATTTATTTCTTTTAATAATGTCCCACAAATTTTTAACTGGATTAAAGTCATGGGAAGCTGGGAGCCATTCCATTGATTTGGAATATTTGAAATCTTTTTTTGACATGATGACCAGGAATCAGTTCTCCAGAATGTGAAAGAAAAAGGTCTTTTATGAATATACTCACCAGCTTAAACTTCTTGATTGTGACTTGTGCCATTAAGAAAATATCTTGTCCCACAGCTGTTTAAAACCCTCATTTTTGTCATATAAGAAACTCCAATATGGCGCATAAATGAAATATTCGGCAAAAGATGCCATTCGTCAGTAACATTTTAAACACCTCATTGAATGTAAAGTTCTTAAAGCAAACCTGTGCCAAACTGTTTGATGACTTAGCTGTCTGAAAATGACAACATCAAGATGAAATAGTGAAAACTGACTGTGAAAAACACAATTATGCCTAACAAGTTTTTAATCAATCAGTAAACTTCTGGACCTTTTCAGACAACATTATAAGATCCAGACGGCTATTTTTTGCACATGGAATTATTCACTGGTAATTAATCTTTGATTTGGCTGTGGAAAATGTCACTCTGTGGTTAGCATTAAGAAATTATGCCCAATTTTCTAAGAAAAATCATCTTTTTTTATGAAAAAATATTTATTTTCACTTCAAAATAATATAATTCAAACTTCATCCCTTTCTCTTGAATTTGGCATGAACATCATTGAATAAAAGGAATGGCTAAAGGGCCCAGTGATAGGAAATATGAAAGACATGCGGCAAAAAAAACAATGATGTCTGCTAAGTGTTGTTGTATCACCCAGGTCATGTGGTGTTAAAAACAAAACAAAACTCATCAAGCCATTGTTCAAACATAGGTTTGAAAAAAAACAAACCTTATATCAAGCCCTACCAATGTTGACCCTTTTTTATTACAAGCTGGCAACAACTACTTCTAAACATTTATTGCTGGCTCACTGACGTAGACATGTCAAAGTCAATTTGGCTTAATTTTCCTTATTGCTGCTATTTTAAAAAAAAAAAAAAAACTTTTGGTTTCTGGTAGCCAGGAATTGCAGATAAATCTTTTGCCTTTATTAAAGATTTCCGTGGCCAGGTGTCAATTTTTTTAACCACTGGTAGTCATATAAGTGAAAATTACCAATGGACTTTGTCACATTTTGACCCCCTAAAAATTTTGATTTCATTCAAAACTCTCAATTTTATGCCTGAAATAGTTTGATTATGATTTAGGCTTTCTGATTTAAAAAAAAATTGGTTAATTTCCCATTAATGGGGAAAATTTTTGTTTAGAACTAGAAAAAATGCAAAATTTTCACTATTTTTTCACATTTTACCCACTGAAAAAGAATTTGAGTCATTTACACCAGCCAATTCTACTTTTAAATGAAAGTATTTATCTTTTGCTTTCAGAAAATACCTAGGTTCAGATCAAGTTTCCTTGATATTTGTTTAGATGATGATAAAACAGTAATTTTTCAATATTTTACCCATATAAAAGTATGAATATCCATTTTTTCAGAGAAAATAAGCTGTGACAAAATGGCTTTTGCCATTTTTGTGATGATTTTTACTTGGGATAGAAAATTTTTACCATAGCAAACTTGAATTGACTTTATTTAAGTTCAGTCAGACTATAGGAAACCTCAAACAGCTCTGGTCCAAGAACTTACAATAATTCTCTGCATTTATCTTTACATTAACTTTGAAAGGATTTGTTATTTTTCTGTTTATAATCCTAACCCAAAACATTATTTCTATTCTTCTATATTTTAAGTTATGCTGTTAGACTATTTTCAGGAAGGATCCAAATCACTATTCATATTATTCTCTCAACTAAAATATTTCACTTTGTAATATTTACTTATAGATGATAGTTTGCCAATTTTATGTTGCTAATCAATATTCTTAATATTCTGCATCTTTTTCTTTAGATTCAAAATACCAGCTTCTTTGAATATTCTCTTGCAGGTTACTTGCATATTAGATTTTTTCATTTATCTCAAATCTCTTTTTGTAACATTCATATATTTTGAGGGGATGGATGGGGTCTCATTTTGCCAATGTTTACAATTTCATTTTGATTGTTCTTTGATTGCTAACATTTTTTAGAATTACCAACATTGTATTTCTATCACACAATAACTTTTCTAGATCTTGTTTCTCTTTTAAGGTTATATTTTCTTAAGAGCTATAGCAACCTTTAGAAATCTAAAATTAAAATATCAATAACTATATTATTATATATATTTATTTATGCTAGGATGTACAACCCTTAATTTATATAATAAAATATCACCACACCAAATTAAGTTGAAAATCACATTAAATATTTATCATATAACTATAGTTATATCCTAACAAAGTTACCATAATCCTTTTGTTGATACAAATTTTACTATAAATACATTGACTTTCATAATAAAATCTGAGACTGGGCACACACACACACACACACACACACACACACACACACACACACACACACACACACACACACACTCACAGAAAAGTAAGCAAGCATGTTTGTTTATTGTAGGAGAATGTTAAAAGAAATGCCTCCACATATTTTGATCCTAAATAACTGTTAATGTTTTTTCTATATTCCCCAGCATAAGTTAATGTTGAATTTATTTTCCTCACTCATAATTCTATTATTAACATATTGTGAAGAGAAAATCTCATGTGAAAATATTTACCATAATTGTGTTATAGGTAAGATAAAATTTAACTTCATTTAGGATGTAGAGATCATGCATTAAATTATTATACTCACAGATCAGTTTACAGAAATTTAATTCAGTTTGCCTCCCATTCTTTACACAGATCTCTGATAATATCTTAAGATTGTAGTGTCAACGTCTTTCACTTGAACATGTCAAACAGTAGATCTGTTCATGCATCATCTAAGAAATTCTTATAACTATTATTTATGGATTCAGTGGTATAAAAAGATATGCTTTTTCTCTATCTTCATTCAACCTATGGTATTTGAAACATATGGAACACTATTAAAACATTATGTTAATGATAATATCAATTGTTTTCTTATAAGGAAACATTTTGCATTCATTAACTGAGCAGTCAGTGCAGCTGTCTGTTGAGATTTATAAATTCTTTCTCTTAAAACAATTTTCAGAAAAGTAGGTTTCTCAAGTCCAGTCACTGATATCACTCTTCCTAGCATAGTATTGAATTATCTGACTAACCTCTTGTTTGAAGTAGTGTGGAAAGTGAATATTTTGATGATGTCATGATTTCCTCTTCAAGTTACATGTGCTACCCATTTTAGTTGTTGCTTCTATTGAAAGAATTTAAATGATATGGTTTCTATTATTTGGTCCTGACATTGAATACATTTCTATTTTTTCAATTGACAGTATTCCAGTAACATCTTTTTGATTAGTAGTTGATTTTTGAACCTATAAAGATCATTCTTCATTCCTTTTTGCTCTTTTTGGAGAATGCTATTTCTTTCAACAAACTGTTTTTTTTTCAGTTAAAATTGATATTAGTACTTTGTAGACCACAGATAAACAAGTAATTGGTTGTTAATTTTGGAGGTTAGCAGTATCATCAGGTTTAGGGATTAAATATGTAATGCCTTACGTCAGCTGCCCCAGGTTTTGTTCTGGATCATTTTAGATTGCATAAGAGAACAGATTTGTTAATGATTTGTGCATAGATGTAAATAGATTTAACCAGAAATGATGTATTTTATTCTTATTCCTGAAAAAGTTTCAATTTTGTGGAAGATTTGTTCTATTACTCCAAGTCTATGTTATTTCATTTCTCTTCTATTTTTTTCTCCTTCTACTCAGTGTTTTAAATTCATTTCATAATTCTGTTCACTTTCCCCATAACTTATTCCAGAATTTTCTTAATTCTTCACGTTATCATGATTTTTTATAGGCTTCCTTATTTCCCCTATTCTGTGTAGACTATTTGTGTTATATATGAAAATAGACACTTTTATCTGTGTGCAGCTTTAGTATAGAGTTAGTATGTCATTTTCTCCTTTTCAATTTATTTTAATTAATCTCTTGGTTTCTACTTTTTTTTCTTTTCATATGTCAAAAAAAACTGAAATTTATTTTCATTGAATTTCAATCTCTTACTTTTTTTTATCTTGATTCTTTTATTTTATTCAATGGTTTAATTTTAGTTTCTTATAGTTTTTCTTGAGTTTATTACTGTTACTTCAACTCATTTGAGTTGGTTAAATAAGATCAATATTATTTCAGTATTTCGAATATTGATATTTTCCATTCTTATCACTATTTTTATTGTTGTAATTGTTTTTATTTGTTGTTCACAATACTATTTACTTGCATTTTATATATTTTGTTTCAAATATTATAATGGCACATATTAGTCTTGAGCTTCAGCCGATTTTGTGGTCTTATTTTAAACAGTTTTTCAATGCTGCTGAAGCTGCTCACAGAATTTGGGAAATGGAAGAAAATGATACAATATCTGAATTTACTACCCAAAACTGGCTAAGCATTTTAAGGATAATAACTTTCCCTTTGAAATACAGTCTAGGCATTGAAGACCATCAGTGACTAATTATGAGTTTTTTCAAATATAAGGTAGTAAAGAATCCAACCACAAGTATATGAAAACTTTCAGTAGAACTCAGTCGAATTATCTTTAAATGTCTTATTGAAATAAGGTTTGAAGTAAAGATCTGATAAAAAAAAAAATATATTGGAGTCCTAGATATTCTTTAAGTGTGTCAATGAAATAAGATTTGGAGTCAATATCTGTGAAAAGGGAAATATTCTTGATATGCCCTCATATTTCAATCCCAGTTTAAGATGCAATTTTTGATGCTGATTTAAAAATTAAGGTTATGCAACTGAGGTAGGATAAAAGTTGCTGGAAAGTTCTCCACCCAAAATAGGAAGCCCTTCTCCCACTAATTGTTTGGTTATTGGTTCTGATTTTTGGAAAGTGGGTAGAAGCTTAGGACTTTTCGGTGCCACTTTGTATCATTTCAATGTAATTCAATTACAAGGAAAAAATGCAAATTATTCTAAAAACATAAAAGTCACCAAAATTGTCATCAGCTGATATGAATTGTTTCAATCTTACATAAAAAAATTCCTCATGACTTCATCATTAGCAAATCCCAATTCGTAATTGTCAGGAGTTTTTGTAAACCTAGGAATGTGAGATGCTAATCAGGATAGACGTGCAGTTTAAAGCAATTATCTGAAGAGGAGTTTCTTATTCTTTTGTTCTGTTCACTTGTTCATGATGAAGTAATGCTAAATGAATAAAACAAAACAAAGGAGCTGATAATTAGAATGGCCATAAATTCAGGTTCTGATGCTTTATGTCACCACTCAGTAAGTCAGTGTTTTGTTATTTTTTAAACAATTTCTAATTATTAAGTGCCTTCACATAGACACAAATAGAAACATAAAATTGAAATGTAGAGAGATTTACTTAGTTGTACTTAAATCATCAAAAGGTGACAGAAGTTGAACATTTATTCACCATCTTAATCACACCATCAGTAATTTCGTCTGCAAAACAATAACAGTTACTGATTGGTGGAACCACCTAAACTTTATTAAATTTAGCTTAGTCTGACACAATGTTGCAGTCATGGCTCATCCAGTGATAATCAAAATCATATTAGACATTGCAAAACATTGCAGTATGTTATGCCCTCTAATATGTGTTTGGATTTACTGAGATTAACTTATTTTGGAAGAAAGCCACAAGTGTCGGACAACCTATAAAAATGAATTCATTACAGTTGTTAAAAGTTATGTGAGACTAGTAAGCTAACCATCATCAGAGAGAAGCAAGCTAAAACTTTATCAATACATCTATACTTGTATAAATAGAGAGCGTGAAAGAGAGAGATCCTCTACGTGCCCAACTACTACTACTACACACACACATATATGGGATAATGATTTATAAATTTTTATATATCAAGAACAATTTTAGAGGAAAGAAGTATGGCAGAGTCGAAAGATTTTCATGTGATATGTATCATCCTTTAGGACTTCATTGGACTTTGTTTACATTGATGCAAATGAGTGACAGTGAGAATTTTAAATTTAAAAACAATAATAATATATATTGTGGGTGCATTGAGTATCTTTAATGATATGTTCAAAATGTATTTTTTTAAATGTTTCTATTATAAACTTTTAAGATATACTTTCAAGTATTTTTCTAAATATTTCTAAAACTTAAATTTTTCTACATGCATTATAAATTATTTTAAGATATATCAACTGATAAATAGATCTAAAGATGAACTGATTGACTGTCTAGTTAATATATATCTTAAAGAAATGTAGGCACCTCAAGGCGGTGTAATGGTTAGCAAACTTATCTTGCTAGAACAATTATGACTGAGTAGTGAGTTCGATCCTCACTGGGTACCCTCTGATTTTGGCTTCATGCCACATCTAAGCTACACTTGGAAAATCACTATATCTTAAAGAAATTATTACATACATCAAGGCACAGCAAAATTTTTGTGATAGTGAAAAAATGAAATTATGATCACTTTTGTAGTTTAACACTGGCTAATATTGAACATGGAAAACAAAAGCAAAAATTTCATTTATTTTCATTGAAATACGGTAAAAAATCAGCTACAGTTGCATTGAGAACATAACACAAATAGTAAAATAGCACAACAGAAAAATAACCAACAAATCACTTGCACAAACCAAATCCACCTGTAACTGCAGAGTAAAGAATCAATGCCCTTTAAATGGCAATTGATTATCAAACAAGGTAATATACCAGATGACTGTAAAATCAGCAGATAACAAAGAAAAAATATACATGAGAATAACTAAAGGACCGTAGAAACAGTGAAACTGTGCATACAAAAACATCCTTTACAGATAGCAAATATGTAAACAGCACAATGCTTTCTAAACTTATATGGAAAATTAAAATCTAAAAAAAAACACACCAAAAATATCATGGAAAATAAGGAAAACCTACAACATCAACCTACAACAATAAATCCCAAAACTCTAAAGGGGAAAATAGCTATAATTATCACCCCAGACCAACACAAATTACTAAATAAATGATCAGAATTGATTTCAAAATACAAACAAAAAACAAATTTTTACTATGTTACATAAAAATCAAAAAATTAAAAATGAATACCTTGGAAAATACCACTATGATAAATGCAAATATATGCAAAGCCAAACAAATAAGATAATTAATCCCTGAGAAAATAAATAAAATAAACAAAAAAATCTGAATAAATAAATGAACTAATTAAGTAAATATTAAATGAAAGGGTTCCCTTCCTTTTGCACATCTTAATTTTTAATTAATTTTTTTATTCCAGCTTGGTAAATTTTTTTGGAAATGGTTGTAATAGATTTAATAAAGGTTTTTCTTAGTGAATACAAAGTTTAATTAATATTTGTTGATCATGTGGAAAAAAAAGACAACTATTTAAAAATAGTTATGTAAATTACTTATACTTACATGAACTGGACAAATAATTTTGTCTTTACCTATTTTGCATAATTTGTCTGTCAAATTTGTTGTATTTAACTTCTTGTTCTGAAAATTGAGTTTTATATTTATTTTTGTTTTTGTGCTCATTATGATATAAAAAACTTGGCATCATACAGGCATTAGATTATGAGAAATGGATAAAAATATTCAAAATTGATGAGTGTATGAATAATTTGGTCGTTGACTATATATATATATATATATATATATATATATATATATATTATATATATATTTAGAAAAAGAAGTACATTTTATTTGGTCCTTGTCTTGTTAGTTTCCAATGACTAAATGCTATGAAAAACAGAAAATCAATTTTTAGAGGAAAAACCTCTTTTTTGAACTTACTTTAAAAAAGCAAAAAAGTTTCTTGTTCAGGCATTAATAATAAAAATAATAGTTTAGTCACACACAAACTATTAGAAAAGGTAATTGTTATTCCATATGGAACAAAAAACTCGTCTCTGTGCTTCTAATAAATAATTTGTATATCAATTAAAGGCTCTGTGTGGAATGGTTTCAATGGTTATAGCATAGACACAAACATTCTGCTCCTGTTTATAAGATCAGAATGAAATATGTAAATGCATGAGAACATAGATATTCATGAACAGGAAAGGATAAATCAATAGATCAATAAATGCAGTTTGCAATGACTAATTTACAAATATAATGTCTGTCTATGTTCCGGATTTAAGGCTTATGTACGTGTTGGATTTATTACGAAGAAGCCTACTGAAGATCACCCACTCTCTCTACATTCTTTGCCTATAATTGAGGTGTGTCAGAGGAGACTGATTTGATGTCTTCTTGTATGTTCACTGACATAATGCAATTACTCAAAGGAAAGAGCAGCAGCCATAAGTAGAAGATGAGGGTGGTGCACAGATTTTAAGACACTACAATGCTGACAAGAAGTTTCATCTAACGCACACATCTATAAAGACTGAGAAAATATACATACATGCATGTAATTAGACATAGATGGTGTGACATTCACATACCCAAACACATGCATAAATATTTACTTGCATAGATCTGTACAAATATATCATACGCTATTTTTATATAATGTTAGGGAAATCTTAATAGTGAATTTGAAGTTTACTCAACTTATTATTGTTTCTGTTTATTTACAATTTAAGAACTGTTTGCAAAAATTGATTTTATTCTGGGGAAAATCTGAGCTGAATAAAAAAATTTGGCATTGTTTCATTTAATCTGGAAAAGATGTTCAGTGTAAACAATGCAACAGATCACTGAAGTTTATGAAAACAATACAGTAAATGCAAGTACGTGACGAGAGTGTTTTGAAAGTTGAAAATCAGAGGAATTAAATAGAAGTGATGCAAAACAGCACAAAGTTGTAGAAAAATAAAAAAAATATTTGGTTAATTTGTTGTATGTCATTTACAAGCCTCAGAAAAAAAATAGATGTGATGAATATGGGTTGAATGTGAATTTAGTTGAATGTAAAATTTGTGAAACAAACATTGGTTAGTCTTTAAATCTTTTTTGCTTCAAAAAGTAAAACGTTTTTAGACAAGACACTCACTGACAAAAACTGGATTAATAATAAGAATATCAAGCAAAAATAGTCAAAGCTAATAATATTCAGCACAGTTGTTTTCTCTGTGTTTGGTGAAATTCAAAAGGACATTTTTATGAATTGTTGAAACCTGAACAAAGCATTACCATGGTACAGTGAGAAACTGGATAATTTAAACGGCATCACAGAGCAAAACACCTTATTGGAGGAATTTTTTAACATTTTTAAAAAGAATGCACTTATTTATATTAACACATTTAAAAGATTATGAAATTGATTATTGTTTTTTAATTACTGTTACAACTTGATCTTACTTTTTTAATGATATTAAAAGAAATTCGAAACAGAAGGTTTCTTTATGTTAATGATTTCTCTTTGATTTATTTACACATAAAATGATACATAATTATGGAATATATTATGTACATTTTGATAATTTTTCTTACATCTTGGTTGACTGTGATTATGAAGAAAACTTTTAATGTTCCAAAAGGAATGTTTTTTATTTATTTTATTTATAGATGTACGACCAAAATATTATAGAATAACTGTGTCCTTTCTGTTCAAGTTTAGAGAATTCTTTTCATGTTCTAAAAGTATTTTATTTTTTATTTAAATAACACCTTATTTTATGGTGGGTAATATCATATTATAAAGATTATCTCTTTTTGCCTTGCATTTCTTACATTTTATTTTCCTTTGTTTATGATATTGGTTAAAAAATTTGATCTTCTAAAGAAAAGTTTACTTTTTGATTTATTTGTAGATATTTGCATAAAAATTACTATCTCAGGTTTTATTATGCAAGTCAATTTTTCTCAATCAAATTGGTATTAAGCTATCCTTGTTGGTAGAATTTTCAGGATATACTCATATTTATATGAATAATATGAGTTCTAGCTTACAATATGCATCCATATTAAAAATTATGAATAATAAATTGCTTTTGATAATGGTTAATCCTAGACTTGAAGAGGTCAACATTATAGGGATATATGTAATTTGGATCTTGCCAATATCAACTATGATCATGGCCACAATGTGCTGACCGTGTTTGTAAAGTAAAACATTCCTATATCTCTAGATACATACATAAAACATTTCATACATTTAGTTAAAAGTAAAAATAAAATTCATACTTGATAATGGCTAAAAATATAGTAGAAAGTGTTTGGATATACAAAACATTTGGACAATTTCTACAAATTTTACATCCAGAAAATAAGAAAATTATAATATCCAAACACTTTCTACTAAGAAAATTCTAAGAACACAAGAAAAATTAAATAAAAAACTTAACCAGAGTACCTTGTCAGTAGTTTTTAATGAAGCATGTATAAAAGAGGATTGTTGCTGAAATACACAATATATATATATATATATATATATATATATATATATATATATATATATATATATATATATATATTAACATGATCAAATTAGTTTTGGACTAAAAGCTAAACGTAGTAAAATATCTCATAAAATGTTTTTTCAGCAATGTTTATAGAGGAAAGAATTTTGCTCTTTGCAAATGACCATTTTGTATTCAGAAATTCCCTTCCAGTAACTGATTGAGTGTGTCAGGCGTTGTTTTAGTGTTGCATTCAACTAGTTGCCTTGGGGTTATCTCTACAGGAAAATGTCACCCCTTTCTAGAGATTGTATATTTTTCTTGCTGTTAAAGTAACAGTCAATGGTAACACAGACAGACACTTCCATAATTAAAAGTAAATAATTATTTTCTCAAAAAGAAGAGACCTCTCATCCTAACATAAATTTCTTTATCTCATCTACTTAAAATTTCAATATAAACTTTTCTCTCTCTTTCTTTCCCTCTCTCTGTGCCACTCTATATGTTATCATTAATGAATCTTTTGACTAACTCGCTTAATTCCTCCTTCTGGTATTAAGTGTTTCATAAATAGAAATTCACTAAATGCTTTTATTACTTATGCAAGTCTAGCAGTGTGTTGAGGGTAACTAGCATGGATCAAACTCATTAAATTAGTGATGGTCACCTAACACTTGCCTGCAATCCCCCAAATTAAAAAGGGAATACCAGTTTGACAGGGAGCACATTTTCTTTAGTAAGTCTTTCAATCTCTAGACATTGATTCCATTGTTTAAATAAACAGGGATACCAACTAAAACACATGCACTTCCTAAATATATAATGTTTATAGCAATAAGAAATAATGTCAGATTTTAAAACAATCTATTAATTGTTAAAAAATGAAAGTCCACTGTATAAAGATGGGCAAATTGAATATCTGTGAAGTAGACACTTCTGTTGGCATAGTAGAATTAGAATGTTATGTCATGTTAAGCTTGATAATAAATAATTATTTATATTATTCACAAAGAAATTGAAAATACTAGAAATTCATGCAGAAATTGATAATATGCAAGTTACAAATCTGTATTTTGAATTCTGATGATGATTGTAGCAAAATTACAATTTTATTTTATTGTCAGTTTATTTTTATTCATATCCAACTTTGAAGATACTGAATGTCAAAGAGTTTGATTGCCACAACAGTGTGCTATAGGAACTTTTAAATTGTCATTGCTTCTGCAGATAAGCATTTAAATATGTTAAATAAATGTATATATTAAAATTAATTTTATTTGCTATAATTTTTTTCATTTATAACAGAGGAAAAAGAGAAACAGTTGTCTTTTCTCAGTTATAGTTTAGTTTTATTTTCAGAAATTAGTGAATATAAACAAGAAAATACAGTGTTGTCATCATTTATAGTATGTGTTTTGTCTTCACTGTCTATTGTCTAATGGTATTGTAATGTTTGGCAGAATAGCTAAGAAGATTGATGGTATCCTCTCTGACCACCCCTCAATTACCATTCAAATTTGTAATGATTTCAATATTCACCACAAGGAATTGTTAGTATATTCAAACATAACCAACAAAAATACAAGTACTACCATGACTTCTCCATATTGTTTGAACAGATCCAGATTGTAAATAAGCCAACTTATGTTCCCAATGTAGCTGGGCATTATAATAAACTTCTAGACCTCTTTCTCACCTCCTCTCCTGACAAATACTCTCTTACTTTCAGAAGTACAGGAGATTCATGGAAAATGTTAAAAGCAACTATGTACAACCAGTCCAAGCCAAAGTTGAAAGCAAGAAAATTGGTTCTCGCAACTTCTAGAAAATCTCTAATAAGATTTTCAACATAGGCAAATTACCAGTCCCCTTCATCATAAATAATTCTGAAAATATCTCATCATAAGGCAATAATCTCTGCAATGAAGCTTACCTCTAACTCCATGGTAAAGTAATCTAGACTTCCCTCCTCTCATAGAACACAAACTCTGCAACATCTCTATCTCAGCTCAGGAAATTTCTAGACTTAGAAAATGCATTGAATTTATGAAGGCTTCTTGTCTGGATAAAATTCCTGTAGTTTTTTTTAAGATCCCTAGCCCAGAGCTATCTTCAATCTTGGCAAAATTGTTTAACTACTGTCTGAAGGAGAAATGATTTCCAGATCTAAGGAAGGTGTCATCTGTGTGTCCTGTTTACAAGAATGCAGGTGACCACTCAGCCACATCACAATATTTTTTCATTGGCTTCCTTAATGTCATCAGCAAAATTTTGTCAATGACCTCAGCAATAAAAACCTCCTGATCAACAAATAGTATGAATTTCACTCCTCTTGATCCACCCCTGATGTTGTAACTATCATTATTCATAGAATCAGTGAAGAGCTTGATAATAAATCCATCATGAGAATAATCACCTTATATATCTCAAAGGCTTTTGAAAAGGTGTGGCATATAGAGCTGTTATACAAACATCTCAACTATGGCATTTCTGGTAGAGTCTTTTCTAATTTCAAGTCCTTACTCCATGAAAATCATTTTTAATTGTCAGTTCTCTGAAACACATGCATGTATCCCACAAGGTTCTCTTGTTGGGCCTACACTTTTTTCTGCTATATATTAATGATCTGCATAAGAATATTCTCAGATCACTAGTAAATATATTGTTTATTGGAACATCACCAAATATCTACCTAACCAGAATGTGGCAGCTGATCTATCTTCTGACCTTGCTCTCTGGCTATGTTCATGGCAGATTTTCAGACAAACGACATTCCTTGGTTCCACCAGTCCATACATTCACAGTTAGGACCTGCCTTGCCAGGTACACTGTCAGCTCTTCCTCATTCCCTTTATATTCCATTGGCAAGAAGTAAGTTCCACTCAGACAGCTTCTTTCTCAGAACTACTGCAATGTGAAAAGAATTTTCAAGTATATGTTTCCCTGATCACTACAATCTTAACCATTTTAAAGCAATGGTCAATTGTCATCTATCCTAAATATCCTCATAATATACACCCCTTGCTCCCTTCATATACACCGTTAGAATATCACAATTCAATAAATTTCTGAATGCCACTTGGATGAAAAATATCAAAACAAAATTATACAGATATGATTTTGAATATATATATGTGTGTTTGTGTTTACACATTCATGCAAACTCCTCCATTTTTAACAACAGCATCAAATTAACAATAAAAACTTCACATACATATGTACATTCTTTCTCTTTCTCTCTCTTTCTTGATCCTCACCATGCATACAGGAAAACAGACATTTATATACCTTAGTAGATTTCTGCACATAACTATATACATATGTAATGTGGATCTCTTCAATTCTCATCATTATTTTTTTTTATTTTATGTTCTTCAAAACTTGTTTAGGCAATATCTTAAATACAACATTTCTGATTTTCTTTATAAACACTGCCTTAAAATTTAATTTGATGACACAAACTTTATCACTAATATTTTCTGTTTTCAAAACAACAGCTTCATTTTTTAATCATTTCTATGGCTCTAGCTTGAATTTCCCCTGAAATATGAATAATTAATAAGAAGAAAGAAGCTTGCTGTCATTTGAACGATAGACCCTCTGCAGCTCAACAGATTTAATCTGAAATTTTGAATTTACAAAAAGAAGAAAATTATATTTTGCATTTTTAAAAAAATCATACATGTGAATCCAGAGATGATTTATTTTCATTATTTCACATATATTTGTTTTATTCCATGTATTCTTATTTGCTTATCTCTCAATCTATTTCAGTATCTATCAACTTATCTCTAAGGGATGCTCTCAGAGTAAGGCTTCCTATTTATTTCCGTGCAAACTAAAGCAGATACAGTTAGTTGAATAATAGAGTTGAATAGTGCAAGTTTTCAGGTACAAAACATTATCTTTATCTCTGTCTATATTTCTGAGATGAGGTATTATGTACACTATTTAAATTATTCGGATTTCATCTCTGTTGCCATATTTATCACAACATTTCAGCCGTTGTATGCTCCGAACTTATCCAGGTGGTTGGGCATGTTGAACTGAATCCTTTATTTCACTCTAGTTCCACATGCCATGTCTAATGGATGTCAGTTATCAGTTATCTCCTGTTAATTCCCCTCTCCAAATTCTCCACCACCTTAACCAGGTATTGAACACACTTTGGGTCCTGTCACTGGATCTAACTAACACCTTTATCCACTGTGCCATGTGTCCTTGAGGAGATCTGTGTATGAATATCTGGGTATTATAAATCTAATGTCTTTAGCAACCATTTTTACCAGTGCTCATATTACAATTTTTGTTGTTATCATTTCATTTTTACCAGAGCTCATATTGCAATTTTCGTTGTTATTATCACTTTTCTCTGGCACTCCTTATTACTGGTTCCCATATTGTATTCATTTCTATGCTTGGTCGGCTCAGAAGATTTTTGTGGCCGAGCACATGTCCTGATTCCTTAAGTTTACAAATTCTCCAATGATTTTCTTTGTCTATGATTTCAACCTGATCCCACAGAGGGCAGTGATATCCCTTTTCTCTCCATATGTGGTCAGCCACACCTGATTTTTTCACTTCCCCTCATGTTACAGCTTTCTAGTGTTCTTCAAGCCTTAACTTAGCTGTGGAAAGAAATATAAAGGGAAGACATGCTGCCCCCTTAAGGTAAGGCTTCAAGAACTTCAGAAAGCTGTAAAACAAGGGGAAGTAGAAGGATCAGAAGTGGCTGTCCACATATGGTGAAAAAAGGGAAATCAAGATTGCCAAGCAATGAAACAAATACAGAAATATATAAATTTAAAAATCATTTTTGTATAATATATATATATGTGTGTGTGTGTGTATATATATATATATATATATATATATATATATATATATATATATATATATATATGTGTGTGTGTGTGTGTGTGTGTGTGTGTGTGTGTGTGGTGGGGGAGGCATGTTGGAGTAGTAGATAGCGGCTTGGATTGAGGAATTGGAGAGCCAATTTTGAATTCCAGTCAAATCCATTACATTCACTTATGTACTAATGCCCATGGGAAAGTTATTAGTACTCTTCTCCCTCCAGCTATGGATAAATAACAGGACAGACTGGGTTCTATAGCCTTGGATGGCAACTGGTCTAGGAGAAGGACAACTCTGAATTCAAAGCCTGCGGAGGGTTGTTTGGAGACCTTGAGGAATGTAATGCACTAGGTCTCTGTATTCGGCCCTTCAAAAAGTGTGGTTGGTTCCGCACAAAGCCTTCACCATTATAATCAAATCATATGTGTTCTGTGTCTGGCTGTCAGATATCACAAGACTAGGAGATATATGTCCAGTATCATGATGTTAACAGGGACAGAATTCTGAAATAGCATGCAGTATATGCACCTGTTACCATCTGCATTGAATGTGGATGTGATTTGTGCCATTGTCACTTGTCTTTTAATACAAAAAATTCTGCTCATCATCATTAAAGAACTGTGTTCAGCCTCTGTATTTTCTATGGTCAGCAGTAATACCTTCTATTAGGTATTCTTGATGCACACATGACACCATAAATGTCAAATGTTCTCACAAATGCAGGCATGAAACGATCCATCCAACTTGTACACACTTTGTGAGCATGATATACAAATAATATATATATATATATATATATATATATATATATATATATATATATATATATAATATAATATAATATAGAAGGCTCAAACACTAATATTCCATGGTTATATTTTATTACATTGGAATCGTAATCATGATCCAATTCATCAGACTGGCATCAAAAAACAATTCATATCTATCTGTATCACACTCTTTTAAACTGTTATTTAACTCCTCTCTTTAAAACTTCTCTCTGTTAAATTTTAATCCCCACCTTCACCTTTAGGCCTTCCTGGTTTTCTTTCTTCTGTTACACTTCTCTCTAGAACTTTCATACATTTCCCTCCCTCACTTGTTTCCCACTCCCACACATACACTCTCACTAAAATTTTGCTTTTTATACCCGGAGTTATATTTTCCGATTTCTTTTTGAATTTGTAGGTCTGATGAATTGGATCGTGATTACGATTCCAATGTAATAAATTATAGCCATGGAATATTAGTGTTTGAGCCTTTTATATTATATTCTTACTCTGTCCTGGACATTGAGTTCTGTCCTCTTGGGATTTTATATATATATATATATATATATATATATATATATATATATATATATTGGAATATGATATCAAGATTGAGGTGAAATGAAACCAGACAAAAAAAAGAGGAGTAGACAGAAGTAAATTAGAAATGATAGAAAGATGAATATAAAGTCGGAGGAAGGCAAAGTGAAAGAAAAATGGGAAAAGGAAAGTAATGAAGAAGGATAAAATATAAAAGAAAATCTTCAGGAGAGAAATGAAAAAAAAGCATGGAGAATTAATCTATTTCACCAAAATGTCTTCTGATACCATAAAAGAGAATCCAGAGATTTATAGCTTTACACTTACAGATACTAAAAAGAATCATTCAAAGCCAGAAAAGTTTATAGAAACATGTTTTTTCAGCCAGCAAATTGAATTTTCGTTAACCTTTACAAACTCATAGCCTGTGGTCAACAAATTAATTCAAAAACAATATTTTTTTCAATCACAGCAAATAACACATTGTCTGAAGGCTAAGCATATATCTTTTCATCTGCAAATGCAGATTTATCATTTTGACCCCAAACAAACAGTGACCAATGTCACTGTAAAGCAATTTATTTTAATGAGAAAATTCCCATTTTTAACTTTTAGGCTATTTTCATCTATTTGAAACAGTTTGACAATCAAAACAGACTTTGAAAATGTCCTCCAAATTTTAAGTAATTTTGATTCATTTGTCAAGCCAAAATGCCTTCTAACAACATTTAAACTGTTTTGATCCGTCAGATACTGTTTGGCAATTCATAGAAAAGAAAATTTAAAAAATTTAACCAAAGTACCTTGACAATCATTTTTAATGAAACATGTATTAGAGAGGGCTGCTGCCCAAATACACAACTATATATATATATATATATATATATATATATATATATCAAATAAAAGAAAGAAAGATGGAATAAGAATCCACAGTTCTTAGCATTTACTTTTTAAACAGTACTCAATACAAAGCAGAGCAAAATATTATAATTTTTTGTGTAGCGATGTAAAATGTTTTATTGCAATCTATTATAATAAAAAATATTATAATAATTATATATACATATATATATTTATATATATATATATATATATATATATATATATATATATATATTAACATGATAGCTTGCAGTTTGTCTCAATAAATGAAATGACAGGCTGACATTGTGGCATTATCTGGCAACCACAATGACTCAAAGATAGACAGCTTCTTGAAATGACCAGGTTCTTGTTCAAAATCAGGAAAGAGTTGGAAGCTGTTGACAAAGATGAATATCATCTGTGGCTAAGAGATAGTCAAATGAAAGGATAACTGAGTTCATCCAGGAATACATCAATCCAAGCAAGTTGATCATAAATCAAGTGCCTCAAGGTGTCAACTATAAGATGTATTGTGCATGAGAAAATCAGGTTGAAGTTATACATGATGAAGAGAGTACAATAGAGGCAAACAAGTCCTGAGAGACACATGTGATATGAGTTAAATGTTTTCTAATTATGCAGCACAGTGAGCCTAACATAATGTGGATCTGAAATATATATATATATATATATATATATATATGATAAAAATATAGTTTTAAGGCATGCTATATTTATAGGTAAGACTGCTATCCAAGATAGTCTATGTAAATATAAGTGAACACTGAGGTTAACACCAGGCAACAAGTCTGTTTCATGCCATTCAGGAACTGAAATGAGCTGGTCAAATATATGGGGGACCCTAGCTGTCTCCCTGAGAATGGATTGAAAGAATCTCTTTCATACAATGAATGTGGCTATGTTTGCTTTTCAAAGACAGGCCTCATTAGCCACAAACAACATCACTGAAGCAACACTGTCTACAAATAAGGCATCCAGCTTCATTTCTTTTGCAGCCTCACTTACAAAGGGTGGAGTCTAACCAGTGGACTCATTCAGCCTTTATAAATATCAACATCCAGAAAGTGAAAAACTGCTGTAGAGAAACTGACATGCAGCAAATATTGTGTGACACACAAATCCCTTGCAATTCTAATAAGCCACATGAAATTTCATCAGTGACATGATATTCAAATCTAAGCATATACTCAACACTCATTGACTATGAAATGGTCATACTTAGGTATGACTTGACTTCACTCTCTCTCTCTCTCTCTCTCTCTCTCTCTCTCTCTCTACATATATATATACTGATTGTAACAGCAAAATTGTCCAAATCATGTAACAGCATAATTATCCATTGCACAAAATGTTTAATATCTAAAAAAAGCAGTAAGCTAATTGAGTCTCATTTTTTCAGGTTTTTAGAGAGGACGTTTAGCCATCTTAAACATCATTTTTCCTTGAAAATCACTAAAAAAAAACCTTTGAGTTATTCTTCTAGAAAAACAACACATTAAAATCTTTTTGTGTCAGATCTACTATAGCTTCCCAAATGAGCAATGGTGTGAGGAAAAAAATCATTCTGGCCTTCAGTAATGGTACAAACATTCATACTCTGGCTTCCATCTTCAAAGTCCATTTAAGATCAATCAAGAGAATGGTGAATAACTAAAATAAAGAGAACAGCAGAAAGAAAAACTGTATCCGGAGGTCACAACAAGAAGAGGGATCATTATTTCAACTTATCACTAAATAGATCAATTAGAAAAGGTAAAACTCAATTCATAAGATGTTTGGCACAAAAGAGGAATTTCAGCTATTACAGTCCAAAAAGCAATGGAAAAAAAACTTGAAAATGAAATTGTATGTGAAACATGTGAGGCAACTTGTTACTCCAGGATAGACAGTTATAAAGTTAGAGAAAACAAAGATCATCTTGATTAAGTTGGAAATGATCCTGGAATAAAATATATACATTTGAGCTTTATTTCAGTACTTCACAAGTATATATATATATATATATATATATATATATATATATATATATATATATAGAGAGAGAGAGAGAGAGAGAGAGAGAGAGGGAGAGAGAAGAGAGATCATGTGCATAGATATAAACAGATTTGATTGTTATGTTCACATTGTTTATATCTAGAAATAATCTCCGATATACTCTTCTCCTATAAATATAGCAAACTTTAAATTATATATATAGATATGTGTGTGTAGATTTATATATATATATATATATATATATATATATATTATATCATATTATATTATATTATTACATATTTATGTGCCTTTTGACTAAATTGAAGCATGAAGAGAAAGATTTTAAAGTTGGAATTTCTGGACACAAGCATGTCCTTTTTCAAAGAGATGAGAAATAAACAAGGAGGTGGGACTCACTCTTTGGGAGAATCTTGTTTTTTATTAAAGGGCTCCCTGTGGAAACTATATTCTCTGAATAAACCCAAATTCCTGTTTAATCCTTTTAATATTAAATCTACATATTATAAAAAAGCACATATGGACCATGTATCATTTTCATTACATATATACATACATATATATATATATATATATATATATATATATATATATATATATATATATATATGTATATATATATATATATATATATATATATGCATATATATATATACATATATAAATATAAAAGTGAACATAGAAGTTAACACTTAGAGGCGACAGTATGTTTCATGCTAGATGCAATATATATTATATATATTTTGTATGTGAACTTGTGTAACATTCTACATCACAATTTTTTATTTCAAGAAGTCATTGTATACTGACTTCATGGCACTCTTCTCATATGCAATGATTGTCAAGCTAGTCTAATGGACCATTACTATTTTGTAAAGAATTCATTCCTAACTGGTTGTCTCAAATTTGTGAATGTTAGTCAGATAGATCAGCTTTGTACCTGAATTTTATTTCTCATTTCTGGAGCTTATGTCCTGTTTGACATTCTTCAATCCACAAGACCTTAAGAACACCATATATCTCTGAATCTTACATATAGCAGCATTATTTACTTATTTCTCTCCACTACCAATGGTTGATGTTCCATCCAGGACTTTTGAATGATGACTTTCAAGACAAACAAGCAACCACCAGTTGAAAGATGCCAGCTAACATGGCCATACTTAATAAATATCCAGAATCCATATTTACCTCACTCCAATCCACTTTCATACAGGCTTAATAATTCTAAAATGATCGAGAGGGAATGTGCTCATAAGCTCAATTCCTTTCATTTCAGACAAATTCAATATTCAAGTCAGAGTCAATATTTACACATATAATTAATTCAGCTTATCAGATCTGACAAGCCTTGCAATTAAATCAAAGGTGCCACCTTAGCAAGAATCTTTATCGAATGGAAGGCTGAGATTAATGAAATTGCCAGCAATTATTGTTGGAAATCATCAACCTGCTAAATATTACTTTAGTTGTGCAGGATATGTTATAAAATTAATTTGCAACTAATGTGATATTTGCTACATTGCATTTGATGAGAATTAAAAATCTGCAGAAAATAAAGAATGTAAGGTGGCAGTTCATACAGAAAATATCAAAAAGTAATTTTTAATGAACAAAGATTTCAGATGCATTCATTTTTTTTCTTGACTTTAAAGAATTATCCTTGATGGGCAACTTCAAATTGTATCTTAGTTAAAAAAAATAAAAAACAGAACTACTGAATTTTCTGCCTAAATTTCAAGAGGATGTGTTATTGACTATCAGCTGATGTCAAATATATATTATGATTTTGAATTTTTTTTCATCAGCTTTAAAAAACTTAAAACCTTCAAAAACAAGAATTCATAAGCATTTTATCAACATGTAATCTCCACTTTTATTATATGTTAAAAATGCAGTCCAGACAAAAATTACTCAGTCTGCTCAACAGAAAATACAAATGAGTCACTCACTGATTGAAAATGTTGAATTGTTCATATATTTAGATCAAATTGCTCAGTAGCAAACATAACATGAGACAATAACATTGGTGAAAAAGGACTGGGTAGACAGCCTTCGTCAGAATAAAAGACATTAAAAGTTATCAAATTACCTAAAACACAAACTGCATTTTGACAACAGAGTTATATCAGCTATACTGTTGAATCTGTGAAAAATGTTCATTGAAAATAAAAACAAAGAGCAAAGCTTAGCTGTTGCTCAAAAAGTGATGGAATAAATCTTGCTAGATTACTCTGTGAGTGTATACTTAATGAATACATAAGAAACGTAACCAAATGCAATGATTCATTCACCAAATTTAACTACAAAATCTAAGATGGACTAGTCAAGTAAAAATAATGTTAGACAACAGATGTATATACCAAAAATAGCAGATTGGTACCCAAGAACCCAGAAATGATATGAAATTACTCGATGATGATACACATTGGAAGGAATGCACAAAATATAACCAAAAACAGAAACAAATGATGCAGGATATTCAGTTTGAAATCTGAGAGACTAATCCGATGAAACATGAAAGAAACATACATTTAATATACATCAATTATATATTCAAGTATATTTAAAATACTTTCAATTATTTCATTGTGATTATAAAATTCTTTCCCAAAATATTTGCCCTGATCAAATAATTTTCTTCTAAAATATATATCCCATTAAAATTTCTTCCTAAGATATCTGCTCAGTTAAAATTTCTTCCTCTGATACAATGAAAATGTTTTCCTATGATATTTAACCCGTTAAAATTTCTTCCTGTGATATCTAACCAATGAAAATTTATTCCTGTTAAAATTTCTTTCACAGTCTATCTGTTGATGTAGACTTAAAGTTGCTGCATTTTTGTTTTCCAAAGATCATTTTTTTTTATGTAATCTTCATTCATGAACATTCCTTATTTCATTTACTACCTTTTAAAAAAAGTACAGTAGTAATAAATAAAATAATGATAGCAGCTGAAAATATGGTTACTAATGCTTGCTTAAATTAAGAATTTAAACTTGGGAGAAAAGCAGCAGAAATATCTTGTAGAATGTGCACTGTGGGCAGCTATTGAAAACAATAGCTATATTGTTGAATAGGGTTTTGAGGAGCTTATCAGTTAGAAATGAGTTATTCAAAGATATACCTTGTGAGCTTAGTAAGTATTAATAAACAACTCAGAATTTGCATTGAATGTGTAAAATGCTTCTATTAACATTCTGCAATACCATCAAAACATGAGTAGATTAAGAATTCAAGGAAAAACAAACAGAATATGCACAAACATTTTTGCTTACCTAATATTACAAATTGTTTGCTAACAGACAATAAGAAATAAAACTCTACCAGAAAAAGTATTAAAGACAATTGAATGTATGATATAGAATTTGAAATCAAATATGGCTGATGATATATGGTGGCAAAAAGACAATATGCAAATATAGCCTAACCCAAAAACGACTCATAGGCAAACATTGCAGAATAAAATGAAAAAAAAATTAATTCTTTGGTAGCTCAGTAAGCTGTATTTTTGTCTTACAGGGCAAAAGAGATCCAAATTCCCTTGCTATTTATGCATAGTAGGTGGCAAGGCAGCTGGGATGGGACTGGTTTAAATTATAGGGAGAGATGAATTCATGCCTATCCAAAAGGTATAAGAGCAAAAGGAACATAGAATACATTAGTCATAATTTTGTTCATGGCTTTCATTTTCCATGCTGATAACCATTATATCATGCCTACTCTAGAGTCAAAAATATACATAAGTTAAAAGGCGAAATAGAAGAGCACCATGGGAAATAATTGATGTTCTGAGTAATGTGATAATGAGTGCATTTTATGTATGGCCATGGTCACATTTATATCTACATATACACATGTGCATATTTCTATATGTGTATATTATATGCATTATTCAGATATAAAAATATAAATCAATGTTTATCCTAAAAATAAAGTAAAAAAGAGAAAAATGAAAAGAAAATATTTTTTGTGTTGAAAGTATGAAAAAAAAACTGAAGTCAGTAATTCTTCATTAATTTCATTGTTATTTGCCCCAACCAGAAATGGGTGGAGATGAGTTTATTAAATGTCTCCACTCTGAAACTGAAAATCAATTTTAATAATAGTTGCTTTTGATTCTTCTATTAACTTTGCTTTTAACTCAAGTAAAGGGTTCAATAAAAAAAACAATGTCTAAAAAATATCAGCTTTATTTATTTATTTTCTTAATGTCTGGAGATTTGAATGTTTGCTGCAAATGATTCAAGTGAAAAGCTTTCAATTATATCCTTAAACTGTCAATTTATGGTTGAGAGAACAAAAGGCAGAACTTCAATTTTTGTTTGAAATTTATACTGCCAAACATAATCCAGAAAAAGCAGGGTATCTTTCTACAATCCATTTTCATATAAATGCATTAATATTTGAATACACACAGATTCACATGCTTATTACACACACATGCACATGTGAATATATATATATATATATATATATATATATATATATACATTGTGGGTGTATGATACAATATACGGCATACAAAGATACTACACTGGGGCCCTAGGCAGAATAACAAAGAAATAACATTTGAACTGAAGAAGAGTGCACAAATAATACACTTTGATATTAGGAAAGTACCATGTATCAGCAGAAACTCAGGTACATGGTAAAAGTGGTGTTCCATATGTAAATAAACCAACATATTTTTATGGGTATTATGATGGTTTGTGTGTATGTGTGTGTGTGTGTGTATATGATGGATATAAAGAGAAATAAATATATGCATATATTTCTCTGGGCATGGAATCAACTTCCTTCAATGTGTCATCAAATTATTTATTCATGTGTTCAATATTTAGATAATAGACAAATAAGTGACAATTGAAATTTTGCTTAGCACATAACTCCACATTGACACCTATATGTACCATAAATAATGTGTGCATGAGCATGAGCATGGAAGATGAGTATTGTAAAATTACATATGCATTTTTATATTTATATCTAAAATATTGAATACATACATACATATATATATATATATATATATATATATATATATATATATATATATATATATATGTGTATACATATATATATATATATATATATATGCAAATATATGGATATAAATCCGACAGTATGAAAAGAAAATACAGAAAAAACAAAATTCTGAATATGCATTATTAATGTTAAAAATAAATTAGGAGTTTGGGTCTCTTATGTCCATCTTCTTTTGTGTTAAATTGTTATTTTATAATGTTAATTATGTTGAAATGAAAAATCCATGAAGATGGTCTTAAATAGACCGAAACGTGGACGTCAACTTTATTTTAACATTAATAATGCATATTCAGAATTTTGTTTTTTCTGTATTTTTCTTTCATATATATATATGTATGTATTCAATATTCCAATATATCCGCCAGAATAGATTACCCAGAATACTTCAATATAACCGCCAGAATAGATTACCCACAATCCACCACTGACTTATAGATATAAATAGTCGAGAAAAAGTCCAACACTCACAGCCTGATGATTGTGTCTAGCATAAAACAGCCTGTCACCTCTGATTGCTGACTTCAATGTTCACTTTTTATATATATATATATATATATATATATATATATATATATATATATATATATACATATAATTATAGATAACTAGACTCATTTCGAAAAACCCTCGAATTTTTCATTTATTAATAATCAAATCAATCTCGAGGGAAAAAAGGTTTTAAAAAAAGAAAGAGCTACAAACATGAACTTCTGTCGACAAAAAATCGCACAGATGCAGGTCTGAAGCCCAAAGAAAAAGCCCCGATATGAGTAAACAACTAACTAACAAAAGCGGTCAATACAACCGTAGAGCAGACCTAGATACACCTAGTGAGCCTAGGTGTATCTATATATATATATATATATATATATATGCATATAATGATTAATATAATTAAGATATATGTTCACTCTTCAAAAAATTAACTTATATAAGAAATAGTAATTCTTTGTCTATATATACTGTAATTTCCTCATGTGCAATATACGACAACAGCATCAGTATGTTCGGTTCTGCTGCTGCAGTTTTCATAACAAGTACAGATTATGGGATGTAGATGCTGACTCTATGCCCAACAAGTATTAATTTTTAATGATCATTCTCCAAGAGTGGATGACAATCAAATTTAGAAAGTCCAGTCTGCTCTACAACAAAATCCTAGCTGAGAAGATGGATTGATACGTTTCCAAGATTATTTTTTGTACAACAACATATGCAAATACTTCAGTTGGAATTTAAACTTGAAATGCCCATCCAACATTTTATGCCATGTTCCTTACATTTCTTCCACATCTTATACACACACACACACATACATATATATATATATACATACCAGCTGTAACATCAGAATTGTCCAAATTGTGTAAAAGCAAAATTGGCCATTTCTTAGATTAAGATTAGAACCATTGTATAATAAAAATGATTAAAGCTATCTTACTGGATTCTGAAAGGTTTCTATAGCACTACTGGATTCTACTTTGAGCAATAAGAATGCATAATTACTCTCTAAGCTTAACAAAAGAATTGTGATGAAATGATGAAGAGAGGACAAAGATCATCTGATGCACGATGATCTTCACCCTCTCTAACCTCTCTCTATCCTAGACTAACAAGTTGCTTTACATGTTTCACATACAATTTCATTTTCAAGTCATTTTCACTGCTCTTTGGACTGTCATAGCTGAAAATCCTCTCTCATGTGCCAAACATCTTATGAATTGAGTTTTATCTTTTCTAATTGATCTTTTTGGCTCTAAGTTGAAATGATGATCCCTCTTCTTGTTGTGACCACCTAATCCAGTTTTCCTCTCTACTGTTCCCTCTTTTTTAAACTTATTCACCATTCTCTTGATGGTTCTTGAATTTACGTTGAAGATGGAAACCAGAGTATGTATGTTCATACCATTACTGAAGGCCTGAATGATTTTTTCCTCTCGCCATTGGGAAGATATAGTGGAGCTGACACAAAATGATTTTAAACTCTTCTCTTTTTAGTTGAATAACTCAAAGGGTTTTCAGTGATTCTTATAATGAATAGTGTCAAGATGGCTAAACAGCTTATCTGAAAACCTGGAAAAAGGAAACTTAGTTTAGTGTTTTTTAGATATTAAACATTATATGGGATGGACAATTATGCTGTAACATGATCTGGACAATTTTTGCTGTTACTCCCAGTATATATATATATATGTTAAATATATAGTTTATGTATATTTATAACTTAAAGTACTGGATATCAGGTATAGTGTGTATGTAAATATAAAAGTGGACATTGAAGTCAACACTCAACGGTAACAGTTTGATTCATACTTAAATGCAATTGACAGGCCATGAGAACTTTCGTAATGTGTAAGCATACCATTTAACTTTTGCTTGAAATTTGTATATTTATATGGCAACTGAAGGTTTAAGAATGTGTTCAAGAAGTTGACAGGTGATATAAAAAAGACTTACATTCTGCTGTTAATTGAGGCAAGGAATAACTTGCTAATTTTAATGCCTCTAAAATGAAACTGCTCTCTATCAATCATCTGAGAGAACTCTTTCTGCCTTCCATCAGTATGGCTGATGCTAACCTCCAGGAGAATGACTCATTGTGCCTTCTTGGACTAACATTTTTAACTGACATGAAGTTGAAAGATTATATTGAATCAGTTGCTTGGTCTGCTGCTACGAATATTGGTTCACTGCGTTGTTCTAGACTATTTTTCACACCCAATTCTATCTTACATATTTATAAGTCTATCACTCATCCTTGCTTTGAATAGTGTTGCCATATTTCTGGTGTTCCTGCTATATATTTAGAGATCCTTGATGAAATCCAAAGAAGAATTTGCAATGTTATTGGTCCTAACCTGGTATCTTGGCTTCAATTACTTTCCCACTGCCATAATGTAGCTTCCCTGTGCCTTTTCTATAAATACCTTCATGGTAAATATTCTGATGAACTTCCCTCTATGGTAACTAGAATTTATGAATTTAAGCTCAGTACTAGATTGTCTGCTAAGTCTCATTCTTTTACTGTTGAAATGGCTAGATCTAAGAATAAATTCTATGTTAATTTTCATAAATTTAAATGCTATGTCAACTGTTATCTTGTCTTCTTAATTCCTGTTATTTTATTTGTCTTGCTGCTTACTACTGTTTTTCCATATCTTGTATTCTTTCACACTCAGAAACTTCCTGCATCTTAGTGCTTTGCTAGGAGTGAAATAATTAAAAGGAATCAGGTAAAATTCATTATCAGAGGTTAAGAATTAAGGCAAATTTTACTCATAGAATAGAACAATTATATAGAAAATATTATTGTAGATAAATTTTGAATTTTATAGAAAAATGAAAATTCCAGAAAAGAAAGTTCATCAAATAAAGTATAGTAAAGTTGTTATTGAACTATGAATAATACATTGATGAACAAAAATATTTCCACATAAACAACTTGTAAAAGGTATTTTATTTTTTATTCATTCAGATTCAGAAATAATGTTGCTTCATTTTTGCTCCCTTTTTTTCTATTTCTGCAGTTTATCAATTAGCAAAGCACAACAGGAAATTTTCATCTAAGCTTACAATCAATTTCTTTCTGATCTTTGTTTATGCTATGCAATTTAGCCAAGACACAAAGGATAAATAATTAATGGTTTGCAAAAATAATTAATGCTTCCTCCAGCCATGTTACTTCCAGGTCAATTGTATTTTTTTAACAAATATATTTTTATATTTATCTTAATACAAAGCAACATGAGGAACAAATCAAATGGGAAGTATGCATAAAATTGTGTTTTGCATGTGTGCATGTTCAAGCATCCCTACATACAAGTAGTAAGAGCAGAAATGTTTCTGTTTATGTGCGCATATATATACATGTGTATATGTATATACCTATATATATATGCATGTGCATGTATATATATATATATATATATAGATATAGATATGTATGTGTGAATATGTATACACATATATATATGAGTGTGAGCATATACATATATATATATAGATATGTACATGTGTATATGTATATGCATATATATGTATGTAGATATATGTATATACATATATATGCATATGTATTTTTTGTGCATTTATGTATATACATATATATATATGTATGTGGGTATATTTATTTACACATATATGCATGTGTGTATATTTATACACATATATATACATGTTTATTCATTTATATAGATATATATACATGTGAGTATATATATATATATATATATATATATATATATATATATATATATATATGCATGTGTCTATATGTATATACATATACAGTATATGTGTGTATATATATACATATATATATGTGTTATATTTATATGCATATACATGCATAGCTGTATATGTATATACATATTTAGTAATGTGAATATATTCCTATGCAAACATATGTAGGTATTTGTGTGTATAAATACATATATACATGCATGTGTGTATATGTATATACATGCATATATATGCATGTGTGTATATGTACATACATACTTATATATGTATGTGTGTATATATATACATACATATATTTGCATATGTGTATGTATATGCATATGTATATATGTATATATGTATATACATATATAAGTATGTGTGTATATCTATATAATAATATGTGTGTATATGTATATACATATATATGTATATGTGCATATATATCTAAACATATATGTGTATATGTATATACATATATATGTGTGTATATATATATACTTATATGTGTGTTTATATGTATATACATATATGTATGTGTGTATATATATATGTGTGTGTGTTTATGTATATACATATATATATATATATATACATAAAAATATATATATATATATATATATATATATATATATATATATGTATATATATATACATATATATGCATGTGTTTATAGGTAAATACATAAATATATATATAAATACACATATATATTTATGTATATATACACATATACATAGATATATATGCATATATACACATACACATGTATATGCTTATATTTACACACACACAAACACTGACCTGGATATCTGAATCCTTTGGCCACTAAAGATGAAGAGAAAGAAAATTTTATTTTTATTTAAACTGGCAGCAAAACACCTGTTCAGGTGCATCATGGGAGTATTTTATATTTATTTAACTATTTTTTTTTATAATTTAACTTTTTTCTTTCATTATTGTCAACTATTATTCTTAAGTATATTTTAAAGTATTTTTATTATATTTTAATTTTTCTTTTATTATTAATTATTTTCATTCCATACTCGTACATATTCTAGTATTAAATGTTAAAGGTTATTTAGTGATTTATTTGTTGCTATTGCTACAATTCCATTGCAGATGTTTTTTCCCAGTGTTTTGTCTATACAATTTTTGTCTGCTTGATAATTGTGGCATTTTAACAGCAATTCACCCATTTAGATAATTTTTATAGAGTATCCTTTTTACTGTATGAATCCTTGATGAGCTGTTAATTTTGAGTTTGATACTGAAAACCACAATATCATTTTTTGAACTCTTATCTAATTTCAAATACCTACTAATCTTTTGCCTTTCTAAAATGCTCCCAAAATCAGCCTTGCTTCTCCTGGGTAAACAGATTATGACTGATATTTGAAGCTCCATTTTGAATTTAACCTTGACTTATTCTTTCTGATATTTTGATCATTTTCATCCTCTTCTCCAGACTCAAATCAATTGCACTAACATAACAATTTCAATGCTTCAGACTTTATTCAATTTGTGTTTAATCATTTAACATGAGAATTTAATATGTGTATCTTAATCTGTAATGATGTTAAGTGGCTCATAACTTTAGCATACCTTCTTTTCAGTACCATGATGCATTCAGTTGTGTATTCAAATGGTAACAACAAACCTACATGACAGTCCTGAATAAGTACTGATGCTACTCATGAAAATAATTGTTTAATACTTCTTAATAGCAATTATGCAAATTAATTTTTATCCAGCTCACTCATTTATTTTATATACCAATGTATACGTTTTTTTTTGTTTTTCCTTATTCAGTTTCACAATTCCTGATTCAGTTTCACAAAACATAAATTTACTTGCTGTTTCAATTTTTAAGTACTTGTAAACAATAAAAATTTCATAGCACTCTGGGTAGTTGTTCTAACAACTAAACAGTCAACATTACACCATTTTGTTCAAGAGAGAGTCTTATAAAAGTCATTTTTTTAATTCTTGTAATCACGAAACTCACTGATGTTACTGGTAATCTCTAAATTCTCATTACATTTCAGTTGTTTAATTGATTCTGAAAGTGATGTGAGCAAAATTGGTTCAAGTCCATGCATTAAAGATTCTTGTTTTTTTTTCAATTTACTTCTTTTCTGTTCTTTTTCTCATTCTCATCTTTCTTCTTTCATTCTTCTCCTTATTTTTCTTATCCTCTTTTCTTTTTCTCCCATTCTGCTTCTTTTCTTCTTTCTCTCATTTTCTTTTTCTTTTATTCTCCCCTCATCTTTTTCTCATTTTTCTTTCTCTAATTCTCTTCGATTTCTTCTTTCTTTCATTTTCTCACCTTTTCATTCTGATTCTTTTCCTTTTCTTCTGTCTCTTTCTACTCTCTTCTTTTTCTCATTTTTCTCTTTTCTTCCACCCATTCTACCCTGCCTTTTAATCTTTTTCTTTTCCATTGCCCTCTTTTTTCTTTCATCTTTTTCTTATTCTTCCTCCTATTTTTCCATTTTTGTGTTCTTTGTTTCCTTCCTTTAATTTTTTCCACTTTACTTCATTTTTTCCTTTCTTCCTTTTTTCTTTCTTTTTTCATTCATCAATTTGACATTATTATGTTTTTCGTATTTTTCTATTTCCCTTGACCATTCTTCCTCTTCTTTTATTCTCTCAAATATTTCAGATTCACACAGTCAGCCAAGCCCATTTTTCCACTTTATCTGTTGACCCATTTGTTCATCTGAATCTTTTAAAAACATTTTTCATTGGTGATTTTTATCTACCATAGGGTTTGATTTAGCAAATAAAAGTCTCAAACAGTTTTCTGTGCGGATTATGTTTCCCATTGATTTCTCTTTGCTTCACTTTGTCTTTGTTTTTTCATCTTTTAGAACTTGTATTGACTTAACCTTTTTCATACGATCATATTTAATATCCCTTTATTAGGTAATGTTGGATACTGGCAACATTAACAGTGAAGAAATTAACATTAGAATTTTTCTATTATTTTCAAACTTCTGTTCTCTCTCTTTCTTTTTCAACACACACACACACACATATAAATTCATATATATAAAATATTTGCCAATAGAAAGATAAATATATATAAAGGTAAATCAATAAATCGGTATTCTAGCACTTTCATAGCTTTTTATTGCAATGTTGAAGTCATTTTATACCATACAACCTTTAAGTAAAAAGTAGAGATTTGAAAATAAAGAAGTAACTTTCTAAAAGAAGAATGTAATTGTATGACTAAATATGAATTTTTCATGTTTTTAGCCAATAGTTAATACATCCAAAATGTCAAAGAGGTTCTCCAGAAAACAAGATCAAATTTTGTAGGTATCTATTTTATTTTTATTCCCCAAGTTCAATGTTTCTTCTTCTTCTTCCTTTTCTTTGGGGATCACAATTCTCCACAATTTCTTATCATGTGTAGAGTTTAGTAAAGTTTGTCTTTTTAGTATCTTGTCTAATACCTATTCTGCTAACCATTTGCTTGTTAGGTAGGTTATGTACTATTTACTCTGAGTGCCAGTTTTTCAAAGCCTCCTTTCCTCATTATGTTCCCTAGAAATTTTAACCATCTCTTTCTAAACATAATTATCTTTTTTGCTTCCATGTTCTCTAAAACTTTGTCATTGCTCACATGTTTAGTTTATGATAGTCTCAGCATCCTTCAGCAGAACAACATTTCTGTTCCATCTTTCCTTCATCTGTAATGAGATATTTCAGCATTGACTGCTATATAAGAGGACTGATATGACATAAGAGTTCAGTATTCTTTTCTTTCTTTCTCTTCTTTGTTTTCTGTTTCCTAATGTTTTGCTTAGCTTTTGGAAAACATCTTTTGCCATCGCAATGCATCTTTGGATTTCAATGTCACATTTTCTGTCCTCTGTTAAACGCTTCCTAGATAATTAAAATTTTGGATCTTCTGGATTTTGGTATCTCCAATTTTTAATTTGCATGTTTGGCTATTTCATTTGCTGACAACCATACATTCTGTTTTCTTGCAATTGATTTTAGTCCATTTCTTTGCTACATTCTGTAGGAGTTCCTGTAGTTTCCTTTTCTATCTAATGTTGCTAAGATTTTGACCACCAAAAATTAGTCCAGGTAAATCAGTGTAATGGTTGAATTGCACAATGTAAAATAATTTGAGCAGGGCAATGAAAATGCAAAAAAATAAAATGAAATATAAACTAGTTGAAGATTAAAAATGGTGTAAAAGAAAGGCTGTTGGCATTTTAGCAACAATTATTTTTCAGGTTAGCATTCTGATTTTTGATTTCACCATTTCATAGGATCCACTCTCTAGCTTTTTCCCTGGTGGAAACAAAATCTAGTAACAAATCAAAGAGTTTTGAATAGAACACTTTTCTTCAACCAGAAAATTACCAATCTTCTTGCTTTCTACAGATTGGCATTAGATGTTTTGTTAATAATTGTTATAAACTAAATGTTAAAGTACAATGATAAGACATTAGTTATATAAAGAAAACAGTAATTTAATTTTAATGAAAAATAGCCAAGAACAGGCAATGTTGCCTTAGTCCACTTCAAAGTTATCTCCTTGAAACTTCAAACTCTTTCTTTCACTTTTGAAAACGTCTGTATTTTATGTGTGAAGAATCCCAAAAATTGCATGCATGCAAATATTGACTATAGATCAGGGGGTGAAAGACCTAAAGGATGTAATTTTTTGTCCAAGATTTACACAAGATGTGCAGAATCTATTCATGCAATCATTGTATTTCACTCGTTATTCACTGCTAAATGAATAACTCCATTGAAGAGTGGCTGTTCACATCTATGCAGTAAGGGCCTTTGTGGTTTTTTTCCAAGTTACATAAATGGTTTTCAAAATATTCAATATGGTTTAATACATTCAAGTTGGACATCATTAATCTGAGAAAATGTAAAAAAAATATGATGACTAGAAACCTTTAATGCAAATAACAAAGATGAGGATACTTGTCAAAAGCAATAAGTGTGTCAAAGAAAAATATCAACTCAAAATTTAAATATATTTTACTACTTTGTATAAAATTAATCAGTAATATGTTTACTTATTTCGGTTGATTTTAAATTAATAAAAAATATATTTTTGTAACAGAATTTATTTTTTCTGTTTCTCTAATGCATTCAACAGGAAATAAAAAAGGTTTGTGAAGTTTCTTTTTAAATATTCTTCTGATAACTTTAAAAGATATTTTAAATATTGTGACAAGATTAAAAAATATTTTGAACATTTTTGTGACAAGTTTTAAAATATTTTAAATATTCCTGGGACAAGTTTTAAAATATTAAATATTATTACAAATTTAAAAAATATTTTAAATATTGTGACTAGTTTTAAAAAATATTACAATGTTTATTGTAATAAGTAGTTTAATAGCTATGAGCAGAGAAAACAGAATTAGTTAACCAATTTCAAGTGCTGCCCAAGGTGGTTTGTGTTCTTTTTTATTAATGTACTTTGGAAAGGCATGAATCCATTTCTCCCTTCAGATATGGATAAACAACAGGACAGATTTAGCTCTCTAGCATTGGTTAGTAACTAATCTAAATGACCAATTCCAAGTCAAATGTAGAGTCCCTGGGGTAGATCCCTGAGGTTGAATTCCCTGGTGTAGATCAGTGATCAACTCTTTCTTTCTGACAACTTCTGCAGTCAGAATGGTCAACAGTTCTGATATCTCATTTTATCCCTAAAAAAAAGCATCCTTGGGGGTTGAGAGAATGTGTTTTTCCTTGTACAATGATCCTGTTACTATAAAAACATTCATCCCTATTGTACACAGTAACAAAAATCATCAAAAAAGGAATAGTTTTTGTAGTCAATATCCTTTGTCTTTGTCTTATTAAAATTTCACTGACACTGATTCAACCTGTGGTGCTGAAAAATTATAATAAAAAAATTAAATTATTTTTACAAACATTTACTCCAAAGCTTATTCCATGTATGCATAAAAATCTATGAAAATACTATATAATTAATATTATTATATATTAGGGTGTGTTAAAGGGATTTTTGTTTTTACTGAAAAGCTTATTTCATGAAGACATCTAAGGAGAACTTCATTAGAGCACTTCTGAAAGTTTACTAATTGTTGGATTCTTTACTGTCTTCCATTTAAAAGCACCTTGTCAACTTCTAGATTTTGTTTCAAAGAGCAAGTCATTATCCTTAAAATTTTTAAACCAAATTATAGGTAATAAAGTCAGATATTTTTTTAACTTCCACTTCTCAAATTTTTTGAGCAGCTTCAGCATCATTAAAAGTGAGTTTAAAATAAGACCACAAAATTGGCAAAATCCCAATACTTGCATCCCCCATTATAATATTTAAAACAAAAGATAAAAGTAAATGCAAAATACAAGTAAAAATACATGTAAATAGTATTGATAAAAACTAAAACAGCAACAACAACAATAATAATAGCAATAATAGCATGATAAAATATAGAAAACATTAAAATAACAAACAAAGCAATCATTGGATTAATAAACTAAATTGATCTTAATTTAACAAGCCTAGAAGAAGTTATATTCTTTGCAGTAACAGTAACAATGTCAGTTCAGAAACAAAGGAAAACTAAGGCTAAACTACTGACTAAAAATAAAGAACCAATATAAAAAAATAAGACAGAAGAATAAATTGAAATTCTATGAAAAGAATTTTCAATTTTAGATTAAAATTAGATTTAAAAAATTAGGGTGTAATAACTTAGTTTTATCAGAATTTTACTTGATAGCTTATTTCATGTATAAATCTAAAGACCCTCCACTTTATTATTATTATTATTATTGTTATTATTATTATTATTGATGATACATGTATTGAGATTGTAAGCCTTTTAACATTTTATCTTGAATAAGTTCTCAAAGTCAATAAACTCACAGAACTCAGAAAGTGAAAAGCAATAAAACAATATCTGAATATTCTGACCAAAACTAGTTTAATCATTTTGTGCCTGGTGACTTGTTCCTTAAAATGAAGCTCAGATATGGATGATGATTATGTTGTCAATGATGATGCTTTAAAATGCAAGGTAGAGGCCTGAGGACCATCACTCAAAATGTCTTTGAAGAGTTACAGTTATTAAAAGATGCAATATGTAAACCATTGAATATACTTAACAAAAATACAGGATCTCTCAAACTGAAAGCATTTTTGATACACCTACATATCAAAATACCCCTTGCAAAAATTATCTATGAAATTATTAACTGATTCAAAAAAAAGAGACAAGTAGTGTTAGGATAATTTGATAATAAACTAAAAAGATTACAAACTTTAAATTTAATCCAAAGATAAAGATATATATAGATGAAATACTGATAAAAGCAAAAGAAAAACAGAAACTGTCATATTCTTGGAAGTAGAAGTGAAACTATAAACTATAATGTGAACATTATCTAAAAATAATATAAAAAGTAAAATAAAAAAGTAGGAACATCAATATACTAAAAATTGAGCAAATGTCTAAGGTTCAATCTTGTAGACCAAGATTTTAAGTTAAAATCAGATATTGTCATGAAAAATAAAATGTTAAATATTTTGAAAATTTGAGATACAGATGGCTCGTTCCACCATCTAATGAAGGGTGTTGTTTCTGTAACTACAAAAAGCCAAAATATAGAAAAATACAAGTGCTTCCTCTGGGAATTGCAAAAACTGTCAAACAAGAAAGTTATATTCATGTTCAATAGCTGACACACTGGCATCTAAAGTGAGACTTGTGTAAGTGTGTATGTGAAGACTGCATGTATCTATCATATTGACTTTCACAAATGAAAACAGAAATAAGAAATAAAATTCAAAGAAGAATCTGCAATATTATTGGTCCTGACCAGACACCTTGATTTCACTCACTTTCCTATAATGTAACTTCGCTGTGCCTTTTCTCTAAATACTTATATAAATATTGTCATTGTTCTAAGCACTTTCCTCTTTGGTAATTCAATTTTATGAATTCAAGCACAGTTCTAGATTGGCAGTTAGGTCTCATTTTACAGTTAAAATGGCTAGATGTTTTCTTAATTACTTTTTCTTTTTGTTCTTCTCTCTCTTTAATAATGTTTTTCTTATATTATTTCACACTCTCTAACCCCCTTGTGTTTTAGTGGCTTTCTTTGCTTGAAATAATTAAAAAGGTGAAATAATTAAAAAAAAACAGCTTTCTCAATGCATCATTTAAATGAGCTATTTTCTCACTACAGCAATGCAAAGAGCAATTTTTCCAGGCATCATAAATTCATAATAAAGAATTCCTTTTGAATTTTTGACCAAATACAGAGAACTTTTTCACTTTTTAATTTGAGATAGTGAAGATCATATTCCAGCTTGGCATGGTTTTCTTGGTTTAGAATTCTCAAAATAAAGCTATTGGTTCATTGCTGGGGAATATCTTATCTAGGAATGGCATTTTTCTGTTCCTAGCAAGAAAAACATTTGTTCAGATTTTAGTGAGGAGGTCGAGTTGATAATTTTTCAGCCCCAGCAACCACCACCACCAACAACACAACACACATATATCCCAATAGCCGTTAAACATGACAACATGCTAGAACATTTCAAATGTCCAGCTTCCCAAAGAATACCAGAATGAAGACAGAGAAATTCTACCACACAGACACCACATCAGCTAACTGTGATGGTCAAAAGGACTTGAACAAAAATAACAAAATTGGAATTTCAGACAGTTTATCCACAACTTTGAGCACAATACTCAACATCTTTCTCCAAAAATTGGACGTATATCATAAAAAAATTAAACAGAAAGACCTTGTCAGTTCATTTTAATCAAACTTGTTTGGTTGAATACTTACTTCCTAAATATACCTGATATATATATATATATATGTGTGTGTGTGCAAATATATAGAAAAATAGGAAAGAACACGTTAGGTAAATAAATATTTAAAATAGATAAAATTAGAAAGATAATATAGAGTGAATTCAGAAAACTAAATTTAAAAACTACAGTCAGTAGTAAATTGAAAAGGGTAAAAGTAAAATGGAAAATAATAAATAGAACAAGAACTTGTAAAACCTGAGATGACCCATGCCCTTTATACCTACATGAAAAACTACACATTATTAAGTTTCTAAATAATGAAAATTTATTAAACAATAGACATGAGTTAACAGTGTTTTGCCGACATTAACAAATTTTTGCATTAAATAATTAGCATAAAAACAAGAAAAAAAAAATTTAAATTTCATGGTCTAACAAAGGGTTTAAAAGCTTAATCCAATCACAAGATAAAAATAAACCTTTATGAAGTCATCAAAAAAACAAATTGTAGTTCAGTGTGACACATTTATGTATAAACAGCCCTTTTAGAAAATAAATCTTCAGATACTTAACAGCATATATGGGTGCCAATAACCCTCTGTCGCTAAGATGGACTAGACAATGTGCGTATTGAAATGGACAACCCAGCCCTGCCTTGGCTTGGCCTCTTTCCGAGGGTGACTGATATATTTATAGAAATTGTTAACCCTTACGCCCCCTATTGGACTGGTCACTTCAGCCGTTTCCATAGTAATTAATTCTATGAATGAATATGCTTATAAAGATGCGTAAACTTCAAGATTAGTTATTCAAAAAAATTTTGCCTGAGGATGAAACAGAGCTTTTGGCTTTTATTTTTGAAACATGAGAACTCTTATGTAGCGAAAGAATCATATTTTTAAAAAAAAATAATTATAAGATATATATATATATATATATATATATATATATATATATATATATATATATATGTAATGGGAAGAATTTAAAAGTAAGAGGTAAATTTATTGAATGTACCTTTATATATAGATTTATAAACAGTTTATTTTTACATACATCATTTATATATTAGTTATGTACATTTATAGATAACATTATTCATAATTTATGTATAAATCTTTAGACAGAAGTATCCATGACTCTATTTTGTATCTTTAAAATACAGAAAAAATGAAAATAAAACAAAACATGCTAGATAAGAACATTGCCAATTGGAATTCTGAAAACATTTTGATAAATAAACAAGTTAATGCATTTTAAAATTTAATAAAGCTTTGTTTATTTGTTTGTTAAATATCATCTAAAATGAAGAAAACCCTTTAATTCTTTATTTTCAGTTATGATTTTCTCAGTAATTCAAAAAAAATAAGAGAATCTACTCAGCTATTTTGTATACACATTTTCCAGTGTGGCCAGTTATACTGTATTACATTACTTTTTAAAGTGAATGTATAACTGTATTATCTTTCCTAGGTGGGTTGCTGGACTAATCACAAATCCTACCTGGTCAATATTACTGGGTAGGTTAGCAGGTGGCCAGGGCTGGATATATTGTCAAGAAAACATCTGCTTTGTAGTAATAACAATAATAATGAGCTTTAGAATTCACTCCTCCTTTTAAGAAAAAGGACCCAGATTGAAAATCTTCATACAATCTACCTATTTACCAACATATTTATCTATATGTAGCCATTAATAGATAGATAGATAGATAGATAGATAGATAGATAGATAGATGCTTTCATTGTAAAACATGAGCTAAATTAATTTTGTGTTGCTTTCTTTTTGATATAGTATGAATGTTTTTAAAAATATAAATAAAATGGAAACTCATTTTCCTTCAAGTAAATTTTGAGTCTCAGTTACATATGCAAGTAATACTCAACAAATTACATATTTTACAATATTCATTGATAGACTAATATTTCCTGAATATTTAATAAACTAAGATGCATATATATATATATATATATATATATATATGTAAGCAAATATATGGATATAGATCCGACAGTATGAAGAAAAATATATACGGAAAAAAAACAAGCAAAAATCCTTATATACAATTATGCTGTTTTAATGTTAATATGTCAACGTCGGACGTTTCGGTCTAATAAACCATCTTCAGGACATATTCATAAATTATATTATTATTGTCATGTTGTATTGATAATGTTATAATTTATGAATATGTCCTGAAGATGGTTTATTAGACCGAAACGTCCGACGTTGACATATTAACATTAAAACAGCATAATTGTATATAAGGATTTTTGTTTGTTTTTTTCCTGTATATATATTTTTTCTATATATATATATATATATATATATATATATATATATATATTAAGCTTTGTTTTCTGTAGCAGATGAAGAAAAAGGTGCTGAAGTATGTGTTCCACTAACCTTCCTAATTTACAATCTGTTTATCTTGAAAATCAGCTTAAAAATTTTGGCTTTTACTTATGCTTGAATATTAATATACAATATTTGTGGCATGTCTCAACAAAGGTGTTAAATTGGTCTATTTTTGAAAGTCAAGTGCTATTCATTTTGAATTTTATTACTTACAACTTTTTAGGCTACTTACAAAATAAACTATAATAATTTGGGCTGCTAATGAAAATTTGGTAGCACAAGGCTGACTACATTCTAGTCCAGTTTGCTACTTGTAGCTCAGTTTGTCAACTCATGACTTGATAATGATTATACATATGTATAATTTTAAATTCTCAGATATGTTTTCATTTGTACATCAGAATAAAAATAAAATTATTTCAGAGATTGTTTTTTTCTTCATCTTTTTCCTTTAGTTTCTTTCATCCTTTTTTTTTCTTAACAATACATAAAAGGTTTACACTTAAACTTACTGTCAAGTTCAGATTCTGTGGTCAACAATTACTAGATTAAGAAGTTAAATCTGCAAATGTTTCCTTAAATTGAGTTTGATTAAGGTCCATCATCTCTTCCTTGTTGATTTGGCTTAATCCCAAGATAATCAGTCACATGCTTTCCTTTTTACTGAAAAGAAAAATTGAACATTTGAGGTAATTAATATAATTCTATGTAAAAGTCAGAATAGATTGAACAAGTTATCCCGAGGATTAATGTGACTCATTCTTTTCATGAAGAGACGTTTTATTTACTTTTTAAAAAAATTTCTCTTCTTCTTCATTCATTCATTTGCATATTCATTACTAGACACTGTTTTTGTTATAGAGGATTGAATGAAAACATGTCTCCTCAAATCTCCAATATCTTTTTCAATAGTCACACAGACCAAAGCCCAATGATGATCTATAGACTTTAATCTTTCTTCAAATCACTAATTCTATCAAAATCTCAATTCTAATATTTTTAGCTTGATCTTTCCCTTGATGCCCTACAATTTCTTTAGATCTTTTGGAGTTTTTCGTTTCTTTCATGTTCATCATACAATTATACAATCTGTCAGGCTTCTTTTTTTTCCTAACAGATTTAATCTTCATCCATGGATGGGATAGTCAATCTGGATCACAAAATTACAGAATGTTTTTGTTTTCTAAAGCAAATGTTGATACAATTTTTTGACATAGCTATAATTGATGTTATTAGCACAAATTTCCAAAATAACAATTCTTTTACTCTGTTGTATGTATTCTTTTTATATTCACTTCAAGTTGATTTTTTACATTCACTCATTTTATGGTTTTATCTTTTTCTTCACAAAGTTTGTTATTTTTTTGGATTTTGTCTATTTTTCATTTTGACACAAGTGATTCTGACATTCCCTTTTTCTTGTGAGGCATCTTCTGCATAACCATGTCTATACATTTGCTCTAACAGATCAATGGAGGAAAAACTGACTGGTCACATTCAATGCCTCTAGAACCAATCTAGTGATATTCCTTCATCAACAAGCAGACCCTGAATTTTAACCTATCATGATGAAAGAATGTACTCTCAGAGAGTTCTTGTGCCTTGAGCATCTGTTGGGGTTTATGCTCAACCCAAGGCTCAAGAGGAATTCATACATATGATCCATCACTAAAGATGCTGGAAAAATGGTCAGTTCTCTGTACCACTCTAGTAAGAACCTGATTCTTCCATCTATCATCTGCATTTAAAAGAGCCAGGTCAGGCCAAAAATTGAATATTCCTACCATATATGGGCAGGAGCTGCCCAGCATTTACATTCCAGCCTCGATAGAGTCCAAATGTATCTCTGCAGCCTTGTAGGTGATGAATTATTTTCCACCATACAACTACTTTCCCATAGTTTCTGTAGTTTTATTTCTGTGTCTGCTATCAACACTATGTCATCTGCATATCTTATGTTGTTATGTATTTAAATATTATACTGAAATGCACAGGTAATATGGATAGAAAATGAATTCCCCAATTGCTTGGATTGAACATCTTACAACTGAAATAATTTGAGACAGAAGTAATTCCAAAAATCTTTGGTTAAACATTCATCTTAAAGATGGTTAAATATCATATTTACATGCAGTTGTAGGCAAAAGTATTTGATATCTTGATTATTTTTTTTATTTTTGGTGATTATTTCAAATTTGATTTGATATATATCTTCTCAATGCTTTGCTAGTTTTAACATTTGAAATCATAATCATAAGTGAATAAATATTATTTGATTTTTTTAATTACCTATATGATAACTTTGACATAAGAAATCCACCCACTCAGTTGATACTTAATTGAATCTCCTTTGAGATTGATCAAACACTTTTCCATCACATTCAATATAGATTCTGCATGTTTTACTATTCTTTTATGCAGAATTGTTCCATATTATTCAAATTTAATATCTTCTATTTATGAACAGTCATTTTCAATTCTTGACATTCTTCCATAACATTATTCTTCTTAAACCATTCAGAGTTGGTTTTTGAAGCATGTCTCTGATCCATTGTCTTGTTAAATTATCTACCAAGTCATAGATGGATAATAGACGACAAAGGGATTTTTGAAAGAATTGACAGATGTTTTAACAAATCAATTTATTTCTTGATCTTGGTGATTCTTCCTATACCGGCTGCACTAAAATATCCTCAGAAAATGATTTGTTCACTACCATACCTTCCCAGGCATGAAAAATCTGGAAAGATATTTTTTACATTGTGTGCTGTATCTTTTTTTTGTCCAAATGTCATTTTAAGAGTTCTCTTTATTAATGGCTTTTTTATACAACCTGTCCATGATACAATATGATACAAATTGTTAAGATATATACATCTTCTGTTTCAGCATTTTTTGATTTGTCATGCTATCCTTTATACTTGATTTGGGAGTGACTAAAACTTTCCTCACGATTTTAGTCACCTTTTGAATTGAAATCTTCCTTGGATGATCTGATATTACAAGTATTAATATCACTGATTGGTTACCAACATATACTTAATTTTTATGAAAAGATCAGATGGAAAATGAAAAGATGAGATAAAGAGACTTTCAGGTAAAATATGTCTGATGATAACACTGATAATGATAGTGATAATATTTAGCGACATTAATGTACTAACAAATATGCATAAAATAGTTATGCTATTTTACAGGATTGTTACTATAATATTATATATAGGATATACATATTATATATAGGCTTAACTTGTTTTCTCTTTTTAAATATCTTTTAATTTTATGAATTTAAGTATCTTTTTTACAAATACTTTCATGGTAACTGCTCCAATGAGCTGCTTTTGCTGGTTCCCAGATTTCATGAATTTAAGTGTTGAACTAGGCTGGCATCTCGCTTTCACCCTTTCACTGTTGAAACTGTTAAATGTAGCCATCTCTTCTATTCCAATAGCTTCATGTCTAGCACTTCTCGCCTGTGGAAATTCCTCCACTTTTCTTGTTTCCCTGATAGCTATAATCTCCAACTATTCAAATTTAATGTCAATTGACATCTCCAGATGCCTTGATCTATTCCCCCCTCCTTCTCGTCATCCTTTCCTTTATCACTCCTATTTGCTCTCGCTTCAACTCTCTGTAACACCTTGCGTACTAGTGGTTTCCCACCTTGCTTGGGGTGAAATGCTTAAAAAAGAAATTTAAAAATATTTTCTTTAAATAATATTTTCTTATAAATATCACTGTCTTAAAAGATATGATGCTTATTATAAGTTTTTGCTAATTTTTATTTTCTCCTGTTTAATCATTTGCTTATTTTTAGTGTTATGTTCATTCCGGACATAAAAAATCATAACTATCTGCTAATTTTCTTTATTATCTATGAATTGCCATGCATTCTTTGGGAAAATAGTGAAGTGGTTCCCTTTTACCTTTTTCCACAATTGCCATTCAAGTTCCAAGAGTCAGTCTACACTGCTATTTAAACCATAACTGGGAAGAAAGTTTGCTGTTCCTCATAGCATTTTGGCAAATGTCTACACAACAGACCAGCCTAGAATTTAAACTCAGCTCATTGATTTGGCTTTCCACACCAACAAATATCACCTATCAGCACATCCCATTTGGAAATAGTTGTTATTTCATAAAAGTAGTAAATCATACAAATTAATCACTGCATTTTTTAGAGACTAATATCATATTATTGTTGTCTAAATATTTTATGTTAAAATAATTATCATTTAAAGCAGTTAAAAACTTTTTCTTGATTTGTAAATGCTTTACAGAAGAGATTTCTGAAATGTTTATTGTAGTATCTTAGGGTATCACAGCTAGCTCCCAGGATCATGAGATATTCAGAAATATTAATACAATTATACACCAACTTAAAGCAATAAAATTGATTTTAAAGTGAGTAATCAATTTCCAATATATGTATAATGTAAAGTTGGATCTCCTTCTTTGAAACAACTAATGTTCAATTTGCAATTAATTTTAAATATGTTGATTTTCTCAGTAAGTTATTCAACTTGAAGCCTAAGACAATATAATCTTCCTGCTTTATTTGTTTCTACCCATCTGACATTGTATCAGACTTAATAAAGCTTACTTAATATTTATGTATGTCTAATTCAACAATAGTTAATATATATATATATATATATATATATATATATTTAATCTCTTTTGATTGATTATATACAGATAAATATATTTTTCTGTAATTAAATTTCATTTAAATTTTAAACTCTATTTTGTTCTTATTTCACAGACAAACCTGGTAAAAAAGGTAAACCATTTAATAATATTGTTTCACAGTTTATGTTGAAATTTTTCAGATGAGAAATTATTTATTATATTCCTTATCATTCAAAGCAGCATGTTTATCTTCATTCCTATGATCATATAATTTTGGTTGTTGTACCTTCCAGTCCTCCTCAATTATTTGTCATACTTGTCAGTATTGTGAATAAAACACTTTATTCAATCTGTGAAGGTAGACAGTTTTCATTTTACTTGCCTTGCTTAGGGAATAGATCATTTTTTTTTTCTATTTAGCTCTGTGCTACTTGTTTGTTTCACCCACTTAAATATCAGCTTCCACAAATAGGGAAAGAAGTGTCAAGAATGACAATCACAAATTTATCACTCTCTATCTACAATATATGAAAGGTACAATTTGAAATCAGGCATGGCTGATCATGTATAGAAACAAAAAGGTTATCATCAAAACCAATAGAAGGAAGTCAAGTTAATAGAGAACAAAACTGCAGGATAAGACATATGAAAGAATTGGTGCACTCTGTCAATTTCCTCAATAAACCTTGTATAGAACAGAAAACTGAGACCCTTTGATTAAGAAAGAAATGAAATTCAAAGATTTACACCTTCGGAATTTATACATTAGATCTATGACTCCAAAATTATAACACAGGATTGTTTAACAAACATATGGACCCATTGTTTAAAGCATTGCTTAAAATATAATCACTTTTCCTGGTAATTGTAAGTTCAATCCCTGGGTCTGTGAAAGAAATGAACTTGTAACAGAAATGTGACAAGAAAAGATGTATATTTTCAAAGCATGAAAACAGAATGAGAGGAAAAAAGAGTGATGTACTTACCTTGCATTGTAGAAATGCTTACAGTGGAGAAAATAAGTATTTCATACAATGCCGATTTTCTAAGTTTGCCATCTTACAAAAATAGTAACGGTCTATAATTTTCAGGGTAGGTCCATCTTGAAGTGAGAGATGAAATATAAAAAAATTCTAGAAAATCACATTATATTAATTTTTGAACATTTATTTCTTTTTTATTGAAAAAAAAGGTATTTTACCCCATAGCAAAACATAACTCAGTATTTGGTGAAAAAACCCTTGTTGGCAAGTACAGCAGCCAGACATTTCCTGTAGTTGGTTAACATGACCATGTTATCATAAGTTGTATAAAAAGGGGAGGAAATCTCTCTCTCTCTCTCTTTATTTTCTTCAAAGAGTTATCTTCTATGTTATCAGACAGTTATACATTGTGGAAAGGGCAATATTTTTTAAACTTTGGATAAGTGCTATTGCTTCCTTTTCCTCAGCCTGGCCAGTCACTATTCATTCAGAGTGATTTCTTGAAAGAATAAAGTGTTTTGCTGAAAATTCCAAGGAGCTTATAAATTATGGTGGACACTTGAAAAAGGCCAAGGGGTATAACAGCCAAGTATAACATTCAAGATAAACATACTGGCCAAAATAGTAATGTAAACAATACTGTCTAGTATTTTGTTGCTACTTATTTCTGTTGTGATTTTTCATAGATTTTGTAATATTGTTAAAGTTGTTTATGTGTGGTGTATGGCAATGAGTTTTTGTGCCTGACTTTTGAACAAATTAACAATCATTCAGTATAATAATATGTGAACAAGCTACAAAACAAATTCAAAATCTGGATACTTGTGAATATAAATACAGACAAAGAATATTGAAATATGACATAAATAAGTCAATAAGATAATACTGAGCAATTGTGGGAGTCTTGCAAAGAAGAAGGGTCAAAAATCAGCACTCACTACTGCTAGAAACTTCTTAAAATTATAGAAAAGACTGTTTGACATTGTAGCCTCAGAAGGAGTAGTCACCAACTATTAAATGTAAGGGCTCACTTATTTTTGCACATCTTAATTTTAAAATTTTAATTAATATTCTTATTCCAGCTTTATATAAATTTTTAAAAGTTGCTGTAATTGATTTAATAATGGTTTTTCTTAATGAATATATAGTTTAATTAAGATTTGTTGCTTATCTGAAAACAGAGTCAATTATTTTAAATATTATCTTAGGGGTTCACTTACTTTTGCATATATATATATATATATATATATATATATATATATATATATATATATATATATATATGCTATATGATTGGTCCTGATCTGGCATCTCCTCTAGTCTACAGTCACCTTCTAACAGATGTGCAATCACTTCCCTCTGTCTTTTCTACAAATATTTTCATGTTAACTACTTTGACGAGCTACTTTCGCTGGTTCCCAAACTGCATGAATTTAAGTGTGCTACTAGGTTGATATCTCAGTCCCACCATTTCACTGTCAAAACAGTTAAATGTAGCCATCTCTTCTATGCCAATAGGTTCATGTCTCATGCTTCCTATCAATGGAACTCTCTTCCCTTTACTCGCTTCTTCAATAGCTATAATCTTCAATTATTCAAATGCAATATCAATCAACATCTTCAGATGTCTTGATCTAATTCCCTGTCCTTCTCTTCATCCTTTCCTCTATCATGCCACTTTACTCTTGCACCGACTCTCTGTAACTCCTTGCATGCTAGTGGAACACCTGGCTTGCTTGGGGTGAAATGCTTAAAAAAATAAAAAATGTAATTGCAATTGTAAGACAAACTGATTAATTTTGAAATTTTAGATTTATTTATGGCTGTGTATATCAGTATTTTATGGTAGTGGGAGGTAAAATTGTCATCAGAATGCCACTTATATGTATGCAGACACACATACATACACATTCATACATTGCAGCTTACACAAACATAAACATATATGAACAGTGTGGAACTGGGTATAAATGTGCATCCATGTGTTGTTCCATGCATATCTATGCAAGTGTAAGCTGTATTCAATATTGGAATTATGTAGCCAATTTTTTTTCAGGTGGTTGTGTCAACTTATAGATCATTCATCTATTTTGTTCATGGAATAATGTATGTACACGTGTTCACAGACAAAAAAAATTACAAAAATTACGAAATTTTATGTATCAGTGGGTAGCTATGATGGAAGGAAACTGCCAACAAATGAATATAATGTATAAAGCCAAGGTAAGTGCAAACAACAAGACAATGGACTACATCAGTGCCACTGAGGGACTATTTAAGAAAAGAAAATGCAACCATAACCTCACATTCTCTGACAGAAAATACTCAAACAGCACAATACTATCCACATATAAATGGCAACTAAAAGACAGAAATATTACACCAAGAATAAGCTGGGAAATATTGAAAAATGCACCTGCCTACAACAACATAACAAAGAAATGCTTATTTTGCCAACACAAAAAGATAGCAATAATTTCCCACAGCCAACAAAAGAAATTACTAAACATAAGATCAGAAATAATTTTAAATGCAGATATGAAAACAAATACCTATTATCACAATTTATACTAAACAAATAAAAAGAAATACAAACTAACACTGCTACATAAACCACCATTGACCCTATGAACATGAAAAGAGAAACTATTGACACCATAACACCATCAATTAATTTTCAATTCAAACTACTATCATAATTACTATTGTTATTATCATTCCACCACCATAACAAATGAAATACCAAAACCTTTTCTATATATGCCGAGTTCAAATACTGTTGGTATTATACAATTATAATTAATCATGATTTTTCCATCTTACAGTCATGTATTGTTGTAACTATATAAAGAATCATAAGTAAAAAAGAAATTTTGTTAGTTTTTTAATAAATCCTTTCTTTCATAACAGGCTAGCATATAAATATCAAATAAGTAACCTAATCATTTTATTTTTTGCTATCTAAATATTTTTATACTAAAGTTCATCAAATAAAATTCAAGTTAAACAGTAACTGTTAAAACAATTATCATCAAGTCATGTGATATGAATGAAAGAGGAAGTGGTAGAAAGTGAAGATTATGAGGATAAGGAGGATAGATAATGAGAGACCCTTGGCTTTAAGGGATTTTTCACATTTTCAAAGTATTATTAAAATTCAATCAATTCCTATCTTCTATATCTTTTTGGGCCAGTGAAAAAAATTACTTTGCCTGAAAATGAACAAGATGTGCCAACTATATATATATATATATATATATATATATATATATATATATATATATATATATAGTTTTAAGGTATACTTTATTTATGAATAAATGTGCTCAATATCAATAATATAGGATATCTAAATACTGTGATTAAGACTGAGCAGTGACAGTTTGTTCCATGAATGCAATGATCAGACCATGTGAAGATTGGTCTGAAGATTGTGCTCAAGCATGAAACAGACTAACACAGCTCAATCCTGACCTCAGTGCCTACTTTTATGTCCAAGTGAGGAGAACAAGCAGTGATATTCTCCTGTTACTCCTAATGTAATAAACTCAGTTTTGTGATCAAAAGTCGTCATGGAATTATACAACTGAGAATCTTTGCCAGGTGCTGATGTAGATTTCACCAGGGAATGCATATATAAATGCAATCAGTAAAGTATTAGCATTTACATTGTAGGATTTCTTCTCTGCTTTTCATGTGGTTGGAAATGATTAGACAAGTAAAATTTGTCTTTTGTTTAGCTCTCTTCCTCTGTCCTGTTTCTGAATAAATTTAGATTTTCTTTTTTCTAATACTATATGCCATAGGCCACTGGACAATCTTTTCATATTACATTCAATGTATCACAATTAAAACTGATGAACTCAATTTGTTCAGTAATGTTTTGAATATTTGTATTATTCCACACATTTTTAACTATTTTCTGTGTTTTTAACACAATGCTTCAGCTAATGTATTGTCACCTCCCTCCAAGTGTATGTTGCATCTAGGGTCTTTAGAGGTCACTGAGTAATTTGGCATTACATTTTTAGTTTGCATTTTATTGAAAAACTTCAGATGTCTAAAAAAAATAAATACAGAACACAGAACAGGGTGCAAATTATGAATTGAATAAAACTGTTCTAATCTTAAAATTTTCTTTTTGTTGACTCAAGTGAGAGGCATTAAATAATTTATAATGTCATATGCAATGTTTTAAAGTAAATGAAAAAGAAAAATTATGAATTTTTAAAGACCATAAGATAATATAAATCAGAAGAATGTAAAAACGTCTATTCACTGAAATGTGTTAAAACCATAAAGATGAAGAAAATAATACATTTTCTCTTTTTCATGAGGTGAAAATTTACAGTTTGCCAATGATTCCTTCTTTTTTTTCTCTCAGATCAATTCTTGACCCTTTACAATCATTCCTTCTAGAAATGATTAACTTTTCCAGGAATAAAGTAAAAATACAAACATTAGCAAACCATTGATAAATTTATTTCCTCACTTTTGGTTTTGCATTTTTAGAGATCTTTCTGGCATTTCATTTGATGCCTTTTGTGATTATTTTCTGTTTAAAGATGTTATTTTGATGTAAATAGATTTTACTTGCTTAATGACTTCTCATAAATTTAAAAGTAGATTTATTTTAATTTCTGATTTTGGTAGAACAAAAAGTTAAGTGGTTTTGTTTATTGAAGTCTTCTATTGAATTACTTTCATTGCCATTTAGGGAAATATATATCCTGAGTGGACAAGGTGTATAGGACATACATATGCACATATACAGAATAACTAGGGAATATATATATATATATATATATATATATATATATATATATATATAATTTAAAATATACACACACACAGACACACACAGATACACACACAGACATATGCATAAATATATATAAATATATATAAGGGCGAGATTATAGTTGTTCCAATGAGAGAAAAGTGTATATTTTAAAGAAAAAGATGAACTGCAAAAAAAAAACAAGTAAAGATAATCAATCCAAATAAATGAATGAAGCAATAAACAAATCAAAAACTGTTCCAAAATAATAGTTAGAATAAACTACAGCAATCAACCCCAAAAATGAATAAATAGCTTTAATTATCTTCCCAAACCAAAACAAAACTATTAAATAAACAATATAAACAAATTTTTACTACGTTAATAAAACACCATTTAGAATAAAAATAAATAAATATATATATAAGATAAGAAATAAAAATAGAAAATAAAAATAAATAAAAACAAGCAAAATAATCTAACCCAAATAAATCAATAAGCAAATAAATAACTTCCGGCAAAATAACCGCCAAAATAGACTACCCATGATACACCACTGACCCGTATATATAAATAGCTGAGAAAAAAAAACAACACTCGTGGCCTGACGATTGCATCTAGCATGAAACAGCCTGTCACCTCTAAGTGTTGACTTCAATGTTCACTTTTATATTTACACACACTCTATCTCTGATATTGAGCACTTTATTCCATAAATATAATACACCTTAAGTATATATTTATATATATATATATATATATATATATATATATATATATATATATATATATATAGAGAGAGAGAGAGAGAGAGAGAGAGAGAGAGAGAGACACTTTGTATGGTGCATAGAGTTTATGTGTTTTTTGAGTGTGGTGTGTTTCTTATTGCCAGTATGTATGTATATATTTGTTCTCCATAGATGTATACTATATATTATATTAATGTAAAGAAATCTATGGAGTAACTACATGTATATTATATGGTATGTGTTTGGTCTGACTTTGCCACTATGTGTGTATGGCATGTGTTTATGTGTGTGGGGTTGTGATTAGTTTAGTGCTGATTTAAATTTGTCTATAAAGATTTTTCTTGTATTTGTAAGTAAGAGTAATCGTATGTTGCATTGTTGCATTTTGTGCACTTGAGTGCATAAATAAAATTTTTGAAATAGCAGTTTATGTTTTTCATTATTGTGAATGTTGTTGTGGGGTTTTCAGATGTGTAGGAGTTTCCTTCAAAAATGATATCACAAAATCCACATCTTTTCTTGTTGCATTTTGTGACACCTTGTATTGTGTGTTGATTATATTTAGATGAGGTTAATGTGTTTCAGGTTTTTGATTGACATTTGCTTTTAATTATTTTGGTTGTTTTAGTATATCTTTCATTTTATCATTTTTGTTAAGTAGGTATAGTTTTCTTATTTCTGTAAATAGTACTGAATTGTTCTAGTTGTATGTTGAGACATGTTAGAATTTGATCGTTGTTGATTCTCTTTAGGTTATGTAGTTGGTTTAAAGGTATTTTTTCTGCTAGTTCAAAAATTTTGTTTAATAGTAGAGTGGAGTAACCTCGTTTTTTGAGAGTTTTATTATTTAAAATATACACAGACACATATATATGTATATATATTATTTAAAATACACGCACACACACATATATCTATATATATATATACATATATATATTATTTTAAATACATGCACACACACACACACACATATATATATATATATATATTATTTAAAATTTAAAATATGCACACACACACACATATATATTGTTTAAAATTTTAAATATGCATATATATATATATATATATATATATATATATATATATATATATATATACACACACTGTGTGCTGATAACAAATATGGTGCCAGTTTGTTTACATTGCGCAGATCAGTACAAGAATTTCAGTGATTGCGCAGGTCAGTATTGCCAACATTGTGTGAAGATTTTGTATGAATTGATTGGACTGTTTTTGAAATATTAGAAAAATGTTATCTTGATAATAATTTGGCAGGCAGTGTATATATATATAAAAGTGAAAATTGAAGTCAACACTAAGAGGCAACAGACTGTTTCATGCTAAACTCAATCATCGGGCCACATTTGAGCACTTTATTCCATAAATATAGCATACCTTAAAACTATATTTCTTCATGCATACATACATACATATATATATATATATATATATATATATATATATATATATATATATATATATATATATGTTAAAATTTTAAATTATTGTTTAAATTTTAAAATATATATACTCACACATATATATTTTTTTAAAATATACACACACACACACACACATACACACACACACACACATATATATATATATATATATATATATATATATATATATATATATATATATATATATATATATATATATATTAAAATTTAAAATATACACAAGCATATACAGTGTGTTTAACAATTTTTGAAAGAAATTGATTGGGCACAAATCAATTACCAAAAATGATAGAGTAATGGAAATTACATTTATTGAAATGTAGAAATATAACATTTTAGGATCTGCAATAATTTAGCCTGAAATATGAACCAAAAATGTCAAGAGGAACCCTAGAGTACATGCTCTTGGTGTTTGCACTTCAGTTGAAGGCACTGCTGAATGTAAAGTTGTTGCACATTCCTCCTGGGTAATTGATTGAATCTTCTCAGTAATGGCTGCCTACTATGCCACAATAGTGTAAGAATTGTCCTTGAGGAACCCCCAGAGGAAGAAATCAGGTGGGGTCAGGTCAGGCAAATGAGGTGCCCATTCATTTGCAGCTGATGAGATGCTCCCCAAACTTTTCACAGATCCATGCCATGGTAACATTGGTAGTGTGATGAAGAGCACCATCTTGCTGCAACCAATGTTCCTCCTCATCAAGATCTTCATGATACTCAAACTATCCCCATCTTAGAAGCCAATGCTTCAACAATGTTTCAACAATTGTGAAACACTTTGTTCATATATATATATATATATATATATATATATTTATACACGTTTCATTAAATAATATAGACAAGTGTTGTCTATTTATTTTATGTAAAAATTTTTCGTATCTTCTGATAAGTTTGGTAACATTATCATTTACCGAAAAAAAGAAATTCACAATATTTATCCATTATTTTTAATAAAATCTAAGCTTTTCGGCTTACTCAAGCCATTATCAAAGATGTAAATACAAACATATCAAACAATATATGGACACGACAGTGATGATATAGTCTGTCATTGTTATGTTTACATAGTGGATCACTAAGCAACGATGAACACGCGCATATAAGACGCTAGAAGTGAAAATCGCACCAAGATCTCATGACGTCACATGACTACACGAGAGTGAATTGGAGAATGAAATAAGGAAAGCCGTTGGTATAACCAATGGCTTCTGTTACCAATTATTGAAATTATAGACATTTAAGAATATTTGTAGAGATTCCATAGTTGATTTTGTTTCGGTTGGGTTTTAACTGTTTGATGTATAATGCTTCAAGTATTTTTAGTTTTTGTCTATTGTTTTCATGTCGAAGTATAGTTGTGTTTTCGACAAGTATTTTTACGGAATTGTGTGTGCGGGCAGGCATGTTGTTTTAAATGCCTAAAAATGTTAGAGTTTTCATGAAGATGTAGTGTCAAGCGTCGTGAAAGCGAGTTTTAGGTGTGACCAACATAAATATTATTCAATTCGTTGGAGATACACTCTCCCAAAGGGCACTTGAATTTATAAACTATGTTGGTTTTTTTGCAAATCGCTAACCGGGGGAGAAGAATCATTGTGAAGTATTAAGTTGGATATACTAGATTTAGTGTAGTATATGATTAATTTAATTTTTTTGCTAGGATCTGTAGTTGATATATTAGAATTTACTAAATTTTTTAGTATGTGTTCATCTTGTTTATAATTAGTATGCATTTGATTACGATATAGGAGATTAATATATTTGAGATCAGTAGAAGCAGTATTATGTACAATTTGCTTATTATTGAGATTTCTAAGAAAGCATCTTATTTGTTCATCAACTATATAGTTTGGAAAGCTATTATTAATAAGTGTCTGTTTTATATTCTTTAGTTCACTGTAAAAAATCTGTTTGGTGGATGAATTAGTTTCTGCACGATGTATTAGGATTCTTTATAATTGCTATTTTGTAGTAATATGGACATTCGCTCTTGTAGTTAAGTGTACATGAATTTATGCTTGTAGGTTTTTTGTATGGAGAAATAGTAAATTTGTTATTTTTTTGTGTTTATTAATATGTCAAGGAAGGGATTTTATTATTAGTATTAAGTTCATATGTGAATTTAAGGACAGAATTATTTTGGAACCGTTTTTGAAGTTGAATTATTTCATCTGTATTTTTAACTAACATAAGAATATCATCAACGTATCTTAGGTAGATTGATGGTTTTTTAAAATCTGTAAATAACTTATTTTCTAGGTTCGACATGTATATATATATGTAGTTTAAAATAAAAGTTTAAAATATATATATATATGTAGTTTAAAATTTGGGAATAAATGTGCTCAATAAGAAAAAAATAAAAAAATGTTTGCCTATGCAAAGACAAATACAGCAGTAATAACATGCAAAGGCTTTGGATACATTTCAAAAATATTAATGAAGCACAATAATAACATGTAATTTGGGATTGTCTGCTAATCAAATTATTAACTTGCAAATTTCCACTGAACAATCAGAGCAAGCTATTTACCCTGAATGACAATTTACAACACTTTGAAGAATCATTGAATATCTGGCTAGCACATTTTAATGCTTTCACAATAGCCAAGGCAAAGGAACTTTCTCAAGAATACTGTGAAATGTAATTGACCATCATAATCATAAATAGGGATATCAAAAAGATCACCAATAGCCAATTATATCCATCTGTACAATTAAGTTCAACATGGCCTAACCTTGCATATCCTAAAATATGTCCTCATAAAGTAAACAAATAAACAACTTCATCAATTTGTTGGAATTTAATACACATATTATTCACAAACCTAGTAGAACTTTCAAAGGATCTGCAGTGAACAAGGTTGCAATTAATCAGATATTCCACTTGAAGACTACATTATTGGATGCCTAGAAAACCTCTTCTGTTCTAGCCAGACATGTCAGTGCTAATCTACATTTTGCCCATCATCCTCTTGAGAAACTTAACTCATACTGGGATAAAATATAATTGACTAACTAGGCTAAAAATAAATGCTACAGTGGCAACATTTTGAGAAACATCTGGAGAAAGATGGGCATTTTATATGATATCCATAATACCAATGAATACTGCTGAAGAAAGGTTTTACAGTAGCTTTGTCACTTGCTTGGTCTTAAATAAATAAATAGTTGTGGAAAAAGGTTCAAGTTCCTTTGAAGAATCCATAAAAATGTGAGCTGTCCACAGAAATAGGATAAAATTGATGTTAATTTATACAGGAAACTCAGATTATTCAAAATATTTTTAAAAATTCATCAATAGAAAATCTGTTATATTGGCACAAAAACTAATTAAAATACTGTACTACTGTACCATTGTTATTTAAGAAGAATGGTATTGTTTCTTTTTATATTAGTGATCCATTCTTAAATGTTTCCTAAACATGAATCTTTTCAATTGAAAAGAAGTTATTTTAATTATTATGTCTGTAATATTTGCGACATTTTGCTAAACCCATTTCTTTTTTATACATTCCTGGGCAGGAATCTTTCCAATTTAATATAAATTATTTAAAGTACCATTAAGCATGCCAAACTTATAAAACATTTTCAAACAGTCTGCTAGGATATCTAATTTTACCATATAATATATAAAATGTCCTTTTGTTTTATTATCTATAATATCTATGGCATTTTGCTATACCAGAGTTAACTGTTTTGTACTGGCAATTCCAAGTGACAGTTATCTCTCTTGGAGTGGTGACACCAAGAAGGAGTTTCTTGGTTAAGATAATGATGGATTGGTCCAAGAGTTTTCTGAAGCTTAGGTGTGGATGGGGGAGATCAACTCATGAAAAGCAGAGTACAACAAAAATACATAAGCAAAAATATTTAAAGATTGACATTTGAAAAATTTCAGAAAAAGACAGAATAAAGAAAGAAAACTAGGAAGTCAAAGAAAGAAAACATAAAAAGTCATGATAGAAAGAAGAAAAGTTGAAAGAAAAATGAAAAAGAAGACAGGAAAAATTAAAGAGTAATGGTAATATTAGTCATTTCCTTATAAGGAAACATTAAGCATTCATAGACAGAGCAGCCAGTTTGGGTGAAATTTATTAAATATTTTTCTTCAAATCATTCTCATAAAACAATTTTTCAGGAAAATAGCTTTCTCATATCCACTAACTCTTATTGTTCTTTCCACTATTGATGGAGGCTTCTTTCCTTTGTTTGAAGTAGTGTGGAATGCCAACATCATGATTGTGTCATTATTTTCTTCAAGTTACATGTACTATCTAAGTGATAGGATTTCTGCTATTTGGTCCAGATCTATGTAATTCTGTAACATCCTTCCATGAAGTTCAAGGGCAAAGGATCATCTCTAAGACATACAGGTTTCATTTGCTTGAAGCCAACTGTAACCATTGATCTTACAAAATTGCTGTATATGGCTGACAGTTTAGGTATTTCTGAACAGATTTGGTACCATACCGGACATCTATATGAAAGTTTCAATCTTATGAAGCTATTAAGAATATGGCTTCAGTTTTGTTATAACTGATCCATACACTGAGGTATTTCAACTGTTTAGTATTTACTAATTTCACATCCTGAATTTTTATGAAGGATTAAAGGTAGGTATCATCACTGCTTTCATTCCAATTCCAGATCATAGTTTCTGTTTTGGAAAGGTTTATCTTGAGTCTTATAATGGAAACCAAGAAAGGAAAATGGAAGAAAAGAAAATGAAAATAAAGCAAAAAGACAAAGAGAAGAAAAATTCTTTAAAAAGAAATGAGGATAAAGAAAATTGATACAAGAATTAAAATAAAACTCAAGCGAAGTTGGAACAAAAAAGAATTATTTACATTTGTCCAAACCTTAAAGAAAGAATTAAAGAATAGAAATTAAAATATTTATTTGGAGAATGTTGCTTTTTGGGGGGGGCGTCTGTGAAACCTATAAAGAAAGTCTACAATAATTGTCATACTGCAAGCACTGGTATATTTCTTAGCAACGAAATTCTAAATTATCAGGAATTTAAAAAATCTATATTGGGTTTCAAAATATATATATACAGATATCAGGTTTCAAAGATCATATTTCTTAATGATTTTCTACCTATTTAATAAGAAAGAAAAGTTTTATTTTCTATAACCTGTGGTATTTTGCCAATTTTATTGAGATATATTGTGAAATATTTGCAGAAAGAATAATATGTCAATACCCATTTCATTGTTGCTATTATTTTATTATGACTTTTTATTCCATTTTATTAATGTTTTCTTTCCCAGTACTTTCACTTGATACACTCTTCATAATTCTTATCTTTAATTTGCTCCATTTTATTATTTCTTTTTATCCCTGAACTTTGGGATAAGCACAAGTGCAAATATTATGAAAAGTTGTGAATTCTAGATGAAAACCCAGCTTCCAATGATACTTGAAATCTCACTGAACACCTCAAGTGGATATCAGATGAAACACTTTGACCATAAATGTGTCGATAGTTAAGCACAACACAATATACAGTGTCATTCTGCTAAACACAGCTCAATTCTATCATTTGCATTCCATTATTATTTTAATAACTTATAACATGAGAATTAATTTTTTTAGTTTTACATAACTACAATTTTGTTAAAATTTTATGATAGCCAACAATATTAAGCATATTGTATAGAAAAAGTAATAGTAACAAGGAAAATGGCTAACCTAAAAAATTCAAAATATAAACAGTTTAAGATCTGCAAAAACTAATAAAAGTAAATTTTTGTTTTAATATGATTCATAAAAAATTCTTTGATACATGTCTACCATCCACATCCTCTAGCTCACTTTCACTCTTTCTTTCTCTGTCTGTCTGTTCATCTCCCTCTCTCTCTCTCTCTATATATATATATATGTCTGTGTGTGTGTTTGTGTGTGTGTGTATGTGTATACACAGGAAAACACATATACATATATTAAAGTTTTTAAAATCATAGCTGCAAAGCTACTTCAGTTCTTCCAAGAATGTCTTCAGCAGTTTAAGATCGAAGGTTTAAACATTTATTACCACCAGGATGCTAATGCATTGCAGTAGATACAGGGCCCACTGGATCTTAGGATGTCTGAAATTATTTCCTTCAATTTGATGCACACATAATTTAACCATTCATCTGATGAGAAAATCATCTTGATATCTGATTTTGATAGGTAATGTATTCTTATCTGTATATTTTTATCCATACATACAGTGCTATGTAAGTGAACTCCTAAAATGATATTTTAAAAAGTTGTCTCCTTTTTTCCAGATGATTAACAAATCTTAATTAAACTATATATTCATTAAGAAAAACCTTTATTAAATAAATTACAACTACTTTCAAAATTTTTTATTAAGTTGGAATAAAAATATGATTTAAAAATTAAGACATGCAAAAGTAAGTGAACCCTTACATTTAATATTTGGTAACTGCTCCTTTTGAGATTACAATGTCAACTAGTCTTTTTCTATAATTTTTAAAAAGTTTCTCGCAGTAGAAAGTGCTGATTTTTTAACCTTCTTCTGGGCAAACCTCCCACAGTTGCTCGATATTATTTGGGTTTCTTGAATGCACTGCCTTCTTTCACTTGAATCACAGATTTTCAATCAGGTTTAAATTAGAACTTTGACTAGGTCATTCCAAGTCTCAAAATTTCTTTTTAACTCATTCTTTTGTAGATTTGCTTTGATGCTTCAGATCATTGTCCTGTTGAAAGTTCAAGCTCTGGCCAAAACCCAACTTTTAAACTTAGGACAAGACACTTTCATTCAAAACTACTTGGTATCTTGCAAAGTTCATTGTGCCATCATTGTTTACTATTTTGCCTGTTCCAGCTGCAGCAAAACACCTCTTAAATAATGATAGTGTCACCACCATGCTTAATGGTTGGCATCAAATTCTTCTCTTCAAAGCCATATTAGGAGCTTGCCAGATATACAACCTACTGTTCCTCCCAAAATCTCTAGTTTGGTCTCATTCAACCATAAAACATTTTGCCAGAATGTTTCTAGCTTATTAATATGAACTTTGGGCTAGTGAAGGTGAGCACGCATATACCATTTCATAAGCAGTGGCCAGTGGATATTACTAGGCATTTTCAGATATCGTCACACTGTAAATGTGTGCACGTTGATTCTGACACTGACAGTAAGAACTGGAGAACCAAAATGTTCATCACAGGATTTGTCTGGGCTTGCCAAACTAGATGTCTACTTCCAGTTATTTTTCACATATGAACACTTCTTGACTGTGATGCTCTCATACCAAAGGCCTACTATTTATAAATAATTTGTTGCATGGTAGAAAAATACACCCCAAATCATTTTGATAACTTTTTGTAGCCTTCTCCATCATTATGGGTTTCAATTATATGATTTTTTAAAGCTTCAGGAAGTTCTTTTGATCTTTGCATATATATTTTTTTAATTTACTCTCTAACTGTTCACTTTTGCATATATTATGAGTTATATTTGTTTTACTGAAGTATTGTGAGCTTACCAGAAAAAATGAAATTGATTTTTATGTGTGCAGAAAAACTTATTTTCGCTGGCAAACATGTAAAACAAAAATACAGAGTATAAATGTATAGGTTCACTTACTTTTGCACACCTTAATTTCTAATTAATATTTCTATTCCAGCTTGATAAAAATCTTTGAAAGTGGTTGTAATTGATTTAAGAAAGGTTTTTCTTAATGAATATATAGTTTAATTAAGATTTGTTAATCGTCTGGAAACAAGAGAATTATTTTAATTATTATCTTAGGTGTTCACTTACTTTTGCACAACACTGTATATATTTTTCTACACACACACACACATACATATAATATATATATATATATATACACTATCTTTTTCTTTGCTGTAAAGATTCTAGCATTCATATGCATGGCTTGGTGTTTATATCTGGAATAATCTTCCAGTAGCAAGGGAATTGTCATTCAAGTCCCCAGACAACTCTTTCATGTGCTTTCAACTTTCATTATTACACTCTGTCAGCTTGCTTTTCTTTCTCACTGCTCATCTTCTCAGGACAACATTATATAAGACAAAATTTCTGACAGTATCTGACATCCATCTGTGAACATTTTTGTGTTTGGTGATTTTAATGTGCATCATGGCAAGTAGCTTAAGCTTTCTAATGTCACTGATGTTGCCAGTATTCAATTTTTCTGTTGATCAGATTCTGACTCAAATCATGAATTTCCCTAATAAATCTTGTCAACATCTTTCCTTACTTGATTTGTTCCTTATCTCCTCTCCTAGCTCTTATCAAGCTTTGCAACACTGTCTTCTTGGCAACTCTGATCATGCTGTAGTATCTATTAATATATCATTCCTGAATTCTATCAGGCAGGAACCGCCTATTCACAAGATCTCCTATTATCAGCATGCTGACTGGCACTTCATGATTTTCTTTTAGATGCTCCTTGGATCAATAATCCTAATCTTCTGATTGAGAATTGTGCCAGTGAAGTTTCTTCTTGGATCAAAGCTGGCATGGATGCTTTTGTTCCTTCTTGGAAATACCAGGTGAAGCCTCAGTCTTCTCCATGGTTCACACTGCTCTATTCAGCTGCTATAGCCCACAGGAATGACTTCTCCTGTCTATACTGGTATGACCATTCCGTTCACAACAGATACCTATTCATGGCTGCATGTAATAAATGGAAACATATCCTTGAAGCAGCTAAGTCTTTGTTTGATTACAGATTTAGGAACCATGTTGCATCTAACAACTTTGGCTCTCATGACTATTGGCAGCTCTGTAATAGTGCATTAAATAAGAGCAAGTTTCCTATTCCTCCTCTCTTCACTCAATTTAAGGTGTTAACATATTGTGCTGATAAAGCAGAATGTTTTGCTTGTAAATTCTCTTTAAACTCTTTTGACTCATCTGCAGAATCCTTTCCTGACTTTCCACTTAGAACTGAGTCTCTGTTAAGTGATATGCATATGACCCCTTCCATGGTTTCTGCTATCATCTTGTTCTTAATTTTCATCATTGACCTTCCTGATGGCATCAGCTCTCAACTTGATATCTATGCTGATGACAACCATTTACTTCTGTCTTGTTAGTAAGTCTGATCAGGTCAAAAAATATCAAAATGGCAGCTAATCTAAAAAAAGACATAGTTTGTTGTTAACTGTGGCAAAGAATGACTTGGTAATTTTAAAGTATTCAAAACAAAACTGCTCTTTATTAGTCATCTGTGAGAACCCTTTCTGCTTTCCATCAACATGGTTGATGCTATCCACCAGGAGAGTGTTACATTGTGGCTTCTCAGGCTAACATTCTCCATTAACATGATGTGAAAGACTATACTGAATCAAGTCTACTGCTAAGAAAGTTGGTTCACTGTATTATACGAGACAATTTTTCTCTCCTGAATCTATCTTACATATCTATAAGTCTACCATTCATCCATGCTTTGAATATTGCTGTCATATATGGTTCAGTGCTTCTGCTTTATAGAGATTCTTGATAAAATCCAAAGAATCAGCTATATTATTTGTCCTGACCTGGCATCTCGGCTTCAGTCTCTTTCCCACTCCCATAAAATTTCTTCCCTGTGCCTTTTCTATAAATACTTTCATGGTAATTGTTTGGATGAGCTATAGTTCTTAGACTTTATGAATTTAAGCACAGTACTAGATTAGTAACAGGATCCCATTGGCTTAGAGTTTAACTGTCCATGTAACTAAGTTCTTTGCTAACAGTTTCTTTTCTAATACTTCTCACTTATGGAACTCTATTCCAGCTTCCTGCTTTGAAGACAAGTTTGATCTTCAAAAATCTAGTCAATTCTTATCTACTGTCTTCCTGATTACTCTTCTATTGTCCTTGCTCTTTAATAATGCTTCTGTCTTCTAATTCTCTCATGCCCAGTAACCCCTTCTGTCTTGGTGACTTTACTACCTTACATGGGGTGAATTCGATTAAAAAAAATTATATATATATATGTTGGTTAAAAAATGGTACCTATTCTAATTTAATTCTAAAAGTATTAGTCAGAATTCTTCAGGCTTATAAGCCATAAAGTGTCTCAAAGACTAGGAGAAAAATTTGTTAGCATTTCTCTTTTATACCCATAATCCTCTTTCAAAATTGCTGCTTATCTGGCCACATGGAGGAAGCAAAAATCTGTCATAGAAAATAATGCAAACATTTAGAGAAGGTTATTAAATTTTAATAGAATTTTATGAAAGAACAGTGAAGAGATGGATTAGTAAATTTAGTGGTAATCTTAGAGAGAATGAAAAAGCTAACATTAGTGACAGACTGCATTGGCATGTAGGCCAGCTTCTGATTGGATAAGAGGATAAAACTAAACAGGCTAATGATCTCATTACAGTTGAAAGCAAAGTCATTATTGTAAAGTTCTGTGCAACCCTTCATATGAACCATGGCAATATCTTCTGTTCAGAAAACAGTCCTGGCAACATAATGTGGGTTTACAGAATGGTAACAAGCTCCAGAAAAGAGCAGAAAATGGTGGCTGTTCAATACTCACTGGATGTTCAGAACCCCCAGGGATGCCTCTTCCTAAGCAGAATGGAGGCACGGGGTGATTAAACTTGGGTTCACTATTGTATGATTGATAGCAAAAGAAGATAAACAGCTAAGAAAGTGACTCAGAACCAATCAAACGGAGTGGAAAGGAGATTATGTTGAGAATTAGATTTGAAATCCAGAATTATTTGTAATCATTTGAGTATCATTTTGCTATTGAATTTAGCATTATTAAAATGAAAAGACAATTTTAACTAATGCCCCATGTGCACACACACACGCATAAATGAACACACACACACACACACACACATATATATATATATATATATATATATATATGGTGAGGGTGCTTCACATACTCATATAAGGCTCAATGTACCTTAGAGGTTCATCAATGTAACCATTTGATCACATTGCAATAAAAATAAGATTTTATAAGAAAAAATTTTTCATGCAATTGTTCTTTCTCAAAATTAAAATTAATTCATTTGTGATCTTTAAAATACAGAAAAGAACATACATGAATTTCTAACACAAATTCATACAATGATTTTAGGAAGCAGTTTGAATGAAAAAATAAGAAAGTCTGTTTTCCAGAAAAGACCTTGATTAAGACAACAAATCAAATTAAGTTTGCACTAAATAAATCAATCAGCAAATCAAGCAAATATTGTTTGAGAAATTTGATTGGTTTACAAAAACAAATTGAATTTCAAATAAAATTATTTCAAAGAGCAAATCATTTAGTTAATCAGACTAAATGGAATGTTATGTTCACTGATTTGATGATCCCCAATCAACTACAGATGTAGCAATTGGAGCTCAGTTGTCTGATTACAGGAATGAGAACTAAAAGGTTTCTTATACTTGAGGTAAAGTTTAGGAATCAAAACACTGTTTGCTTTTAGAATGTATATATGTATGCATTGATGACATCTGATAATAGATTAAATAAGTGAATGAAGATGCTGAAAACCTACTTTGAAAAATCTGAACAAATGACCAGATAAGATTTTTTCAGTCCTTTCTTGGTTGGACTGATAACTTTCCAACAGCTCTCATGTAAATTTTGCAGTAAAGATCACAATTGAAGACATTCTTTAAATGAAAATGATCAACAGATTCAAAAATCCCTGTTCGTGGAGTCAGTCATTCAATTTACATAAGCCACAAGATAGGAAAACTGCATGACGCACCATAACAAGTTATGGCAATAACATTAAGATGCTATAATTTGAAGAAAGTTCAGTTCAATATACAACTTTATCATAATAGCATAAATGCAGACTGATGTCAACAAATAATAAAATAATAGTCTCTGCTTTTACATATTTTTATTTTGAAATATTCTTTACAAAATAAATGTATTGTTATTTCACAGATATCAATATTTTAGGCAAAAATCTTTTCAAATTTTTTTTCTTTTCTACTGCTATCATGAACATTTTCATACTTTATTAGAAAATATTGCTTTAAGATGTTAACTGAAAACTAGCCAAAATGATTTAAAATGAGCAGGCAATGTCGGGCTATACCAGATAATCTTGCTGGTACAATATAAATAGATAAATAAAACATAAGTAGACCACTTCACGTGTTCTTTTTTTTTAGTGTATTGTACTGTTATAGAGATGTTATGTGTGAGTTCTGCAGTCTTTGACAGTGGCAACCAAACATTGAATAAGTGTCTTTTCTTGAGTAAATAGAAAGAATGAAATAGCAAAAAGGAAAGGGGAAAAACTTGTAGAAGAAAGGAAAATAGAAAAAAGATTAATGCAAATAAAAGTAAGTGTAACCAAAAGAAAAGTACGATTTGTCTCTTGCTTTCATTACAATGAACTGCTTTTCAGCCAGCTGAAATCATATGCACACAAGCAAGATGTGTGTTCCTCTTTTGTGAATTAAAAAATACCTTCTTTTCTTTCTTGTTTATTTTCTTTCTTTTTCCCCATATTTCTCTCTTTTACCCCCTCATTCTCCTTCATTGTCACTCCCTCACATTCTTTCATGTTCATCCTTTTTCTATGACACACTCACTGTCTCTCATTCATTCTTTCTCTCTTTCACTTCCTCTCTCTCTCTCTTTCCTGTTACATATTTAGAGCTAATCACATCTTTTATTGCTATCCATGAATATTTCATTTACTTTAATTCTTTTTATATATTTTGATACTTTTATTCCTTCTTATCTTTTGTTAACTTTACCATTCTTTCTATTTTTCATTCTTTCTTTCATTTTCCTTTCTTTCTTCCTACTTTTTCCTTCACCTTCCTCTCTCTTTTGTCATCTTTCTTTCATCATTCCCCTTCTCTTTCTCTTCTTGTTTGCCTTTCTTCCTTTTTTATATATCCTCCCCTTTTTCAGTTTTTTCTTCCTTTTCTTCTTTCATCATTCTTCCTTCTTTCATCTTTTCTTTTCTTCTTTCATTTCCTATTTTTTCATAAGTTTTCCTTTTTCTTTTCCTAAATATTCTTTCTTTATCTTTTTCTTAAATTCTCAAGGTTTGTGAATCATATTCTTTTCTTTTTCTTACTTAATAATATTTTCCTTCCTTTATTCTTTTTCTTTTCTAATTTCATATCTAGATTTCTTCATTTCTTTCTTGAAATGATTTTCTTTACCTTCCATTTACCTTCTATTTTTCTCAATCACTCTTTCTTTTTAACATTTTCTTTCTTTAGAAGTTCTTTTACTTCTTTTAGACTATTTTTTCTCATTCTCCTCTTTTATATAAACTAATTTGAGAGATACACTAACTGAATTAGGGACAAGTTATAAAAGAACAATGAGATACAATGAGGGAAAAAGAAAAGAGTGAGCTCAATTGACAAGGATGTCCATTTGTATCAGCCTATTTTATTCTTCCTTGTTGGCATGTAACCAGGTTGAAATGTTTACTTTTATGAAGAAACTTTTAAAATACACTTTCAGTAGAAATCTTCACTTCATACAAAAAGTACAAAGACATGCATATGATTGTATATACAAAAGTATTAACACGTCAACATATAGACAGATGTTCTGTTGCTTGAAATTACCTAACAATAGTTCAAATTAGTGTTGCAAGCCAGTGTTAGAGAGTTTGTTTGAAATTTACTTGCATCCCAACAATGATAGAATGTGACCTGTGGTCCAGTTTTAGTGTGGTAAAATCCATCGACCCACTTGGTACTGTACACAACACAAAATCATATTTTACAGTGGGTCACCTAGAAATAACTCAATTCACTTGGTTATAACTGCAGAGATCAGGGTATCATTGATCTCTAGGAGAAATGGATTGTCCCAAGGATCAGACTTCAATTAATTATCGTTTTTGAGCCTTAAATGGGCAGAAATTGGTCATTTTTTTAGTTACTGCATTGTTTATGTTTTATATTTCTCTCAACATAGGAAATTTAAATCAACTCATTTTGCCAAGGAAATAATCAGTTTCAAGAGATTTTGGAATAATGCTAGCAAAATAATAGTAATTCACAGGTGTTGGTGATCTTTTACTGAAAAAAAGAAAGCCTCCTACTATTTCTGCCCAGATAAACACCGGAGGAGACTGAAGGATGGATCAGCTCAAATGTAGTATCAGTCGTTAGAACAATTTTGGAAATGATAATAAATCACCAGAAATTTATAGAATATAGGAAAATAAATCTTCTTGCTAAATTAAAAAGAATTCTTCTCCACATTTGACTAGCCATCTATCAAAGCTGACAATAGAATGTAACAGATGTTTACTGTTATTACAGGCTGAGTGCTAAGTTCGGTCTGAGAGAATGGTTTTCTTAAGGGTTCTTTCACCTACTCTTGTGGCATACCAACAAAGATACATATATGATAGTGTATCAATAAGTCTGTAGCTTGACAGGTAGATCGTCACTAAATTTTAATTTGAAATGTTCACTGTATAATACTCAATCTATGTGGTTAATATTCAAAATTAATGCATTCAAAATGAAATAGAATATCTTGAAAAAAAAATCAAATATTTTTTTTCAAAATTAGGCTATAGATTTATTGATACATTTACACACACACATGTGTGTGTATGTATATTTTGTTATATTTATGTGGAAGAGTTCATATTATCATAGATAGAGCATTTGTAGATAGTTATGAACACTGGATGTTCTTTTTTAATAATTTCATGACAAGCAAGGTAATAAAGCCACTAAGGCACAAGGGGTCACCGAGTATTAGAGAATATGAGAAAAATACTATTAAGGAGAGAGAACAATAAAAGAACAAGGATTATGATAGAAGATAACTATTGACATTGCATTTAAATATTTGAAGATCAAAGTTGACTGGAAAGCAAGAAGCCAGAAGAGTGTTCCACAAGCACGAAGTGCAATAGAAGAAACTGTTAGCATAGAAATTACGGTTGCATCTAGCCATTTCAACTGTAAAATGACGAAATCTTGCTGCCATCTGCATTTAAATTGATAAAGTTTTGGTACGACAGAGAAAAATTGATCAGAGCAATTACCATGAAAGAATTTATATAAAAGAAAATAAGCTACATTATGGCAATGAGAAAGTGGCTGAAGTCGTGATGCCAGATACTGCATAGTAACTGACTAGTGGTGATTTCCATGTTCACACTGTTTATATCATATATATATATATATATATATATATATATATATATATATATATATATATAGCCTGACGATTGCATCTAGCATGAAACAGACTGTCGCCTCTAAGTGTTGACTTCTATGTTCACTTTTATATTTATATATATATATATCAGAGAGGACTCAATACATTAATGAAGAGTGGTGGGTTAATGAAATGACCCTTTTCTCTATAGTGCTCAATCGAAAATGCTATACATATATATATATACGTTGATGACTATATATATATATATATCACCATGCAATATTATATATATATATATATATATATATATATATATATATATATATATATATATATAAAACATTGCATGGTGATGTGCCATAGCTTTTGAGTGATTGATTCAACACCATTAATGCAAAGTGAACACAATCTGTTTGAATCATATTTCGAAGGATAAGCATAATATAATCTGCAATTTACCAGAATTTGACAGGAAATCTTTGTGAAGAAGCTGCTGTTCATTGCAAGTCATACAAGACATACATGTGATATGTTGATGGAACAAAGTGCACATAGGATGGTAGGAGTGAATCTATTATCCCTATAAAAACAGACTTTACGGATACCATGACTTTAATAATGCTTTATTAAGTCGTTCTGGACCGTTCTCCTTGTCACAGTTCGGATTGTAAATTACCGAGTAAAAGTAATTATGTTTAAAATGATGTCCAGTGGGTTTGGACTGTAATTGTCACATAAACAAATATACTGTATTTTACTCTCTACATTCCTACTTATATAACAGATCTTGTTTTTTACCTCTTTTGTTATAATCACTAACATGTGGACAGATCATCAAAATGCAAAACCGTTGGAGAACACCAGTTTTCCATCATCGATTTCTTAACCTGTTCAGCGAATGATGCTATACAGAGTATGTCTTTCTTAATTGTGTATTTTTCAATTTTGAAAAATTTGGTTTTTGTAAAGATGTTGTTCCAGTTCACCTATTCAGTACGAAATACGTTGTTAGTCAGCAGGACAACTTTGTAAAGTTTTGTGTCTTTCCAAAAGTATTTACTTATTAAAACAAGTTTATAAAGTCATTTGTATGTATATTTATGAATTCAATGTTTTTTCAAACTTCTATTAGATAGGTTCTACAACACACTAGATAATGTCAAAAACAATAGAAAATCTCAAAATTTTCATCATCAAGAGGTACCTAAATGTAAAAGAATGAAGAATCTAATAAACTAGTCAGAAAATATGGACTTGCATCATGCAGCAAACGCAAAGGTACATGGGGACAAGGGTGCACAAAGAATATCCAAATAATAACCAACATCTGGTTTCATGAACAGCCAAGTTGCTTGTGAACATGAAAAAGTCAAAGAGGGAAAACAACAATTAGTAAAAGATTCAAAAATAAAAGGTTCTGCACTCTAAAACTTATCCAAGCGCTGAATGGTGGAGCGAGTAAACATAAATTAAAATAATGGAAATTAAAGAAATCCAAAGCAACAATTTAACTAGAATATAAGAGACAAGGACGACTCAATTTGGAAACAGACATATGCTAAAAGAATTAAAATGAAATGTATGAATTTAGAATAGGTGGAATAACTTAAGGGAAACGCTAGGAACATCGTCAAACGAAATCATCCCAAGAAAAGAGAGACAAGAAAGACAAAAATGCATGGCAGATGAAATTCTTGAACGAATGAAAAATAGAGAGCAGGCAATACTAAAGAATAATACAATATATATCATCTTAAGCAAGCATATGGAAACAACCAAATGATGAATAACTCAATGAGAAACACTTTGTCTGAGGGAGTCCGCATTCATTTACAATCAGGCCGGAAACAGGGTTCGAAAAATTTGACTTTGAGTTTATGATCAAAATCCTATCAAAACGAACAACAGAAATATAGAATGGCATATACCTATATTTTATAGATTACACAAAATCCTTTAAACAAGACAAAACTGCTAGGAGACCTTGATTTATATTGGGGAAAAATATTAGATTAAACTGTAACATTTAATAGGAATAAACTACCTGCATGCGAACAGAAAACTAGTTCAGTGAATACAGACAGATAGAAAGAGGCGTAAGGCAAGGATATGTTTTCACACCGGATCTAATTAACCTACACAGCAAGATGATCGTAAGAGAACATAACCAACCAACCGACCAATATTTATAAGCGGATATAATCTTAACAATATAAAATGCGCAGGCAATATTGGGTTGATGACAGACTCAAATGAAAAACTTAAAGAACTCTTAAAGAAGCTAACAAAATAAAACGAGAAAAAACTATTAACTGTAAGAAGACATAATGTATGTTCGTCATCAAGTTAAGCAGCCCAAGGTGTGAGCTACCAACTGGGACCGACAGAATCAAATAGGCACATAAATTTAACTATCTGGGTAGCGTAGTAGCAGACGATGAAAAATATGACAGAAATTCAAAGGCGTATTAAAATAGCTAATGACATCTTAAAGAATCTAAGCAATGTATTTTCATTATGAGATTAGAAACTTTCGTTAGAATCCAAGAAAAGCGTACTGAGCAGCCATATCATATCTAATTTCCTATATGTCAGTGAATGCTGGACACACAGAAGAAGAGACTCGAGGCGACATACTGATGAGTGTTATAAATACTATGGACATAACATGTGAGCAACTAGGAAGTTTTAAGCAAACTAGGAACTGAAAAAGATAGGAACTCAGAGGACACACGCTTACGAAAGAGAAAGAGACAGCTGAATTTTCTGGGGGTACATAATGAGAAAAGAGGGCTTGGATAATTTGACACTCATGGGACAGATTAAAGGCAAGAGGAGCAGAGGGAAACGGTGATTAACCGAGATAACGAATTTATGTGAATGGAAAGCAAAACGGGAATAAAGAAACAAAACAGCTTCAGGTCTCAAGAAATTGTGGAGAGCCGTGAAGAGACACAACACATAGAAGAAGCAAAATAGGAGCATATTTGCACTTCGATGTGTGCTATTAATTAGCATATATTTTTTGCGATTTTAACTATTTACTCAATTTAGCTAAGAATAGCACAAGGCTACAGTAAAAGAGCGTTCAGTGAAATTGTACCGTACTATACAAGAGATTAGCATACGAAATGGTCTTGTTGACAGTTGTATTTCTGTCACCTTGTTCAATGAGGACCGAATTTGTAAAAGTATTTTTGGAATGTAGAACAAGCTTTCATTATTCAATGTTAGGTATTATATTATTCTTCGCAACCTTCCTTCTCTCTTTCACTCCGTCTCTTCTCTCTCTCTCTCTCTCTCTCTCTCTCTCTCTCTCTATATATATATATATATATATATATATATATATATATATATATGTTTTTTATTTTCGCTTAACTGATCATACGTATGTAATAGACACATATTAAGTAAGCTTCGTTTTGTCCGTCACAATCAAATTAACAATGAAAATTAATGTTTTGGCAGACAAACCTAACATTGCCTCAAGATAGGTAATCTTCATGTGTTGAACTCAGGCTAACAGGGTCCTAAGCGAGGGAGCACCTAGTACGAATCAATATGGCTACACAGGAACGGCGGATTGGTTTCTTAACAATTATCCTACGGCCTAACATTTTTCTAATATAATGTACACAAAAGTGCTATGTGACGTTCTCTGTGTACATGCCCATAGAGATTTTGTTATTTCTGGCATGAATTGCTTGTGGAAATGGTGAACACTAAGACACAAAATAAGAAATCCGATCAAAAACATTTTCGCGAATTTTACCGTTGGATTTTTTTGTGTACATGTATGGACAGATGTGTCACATCAGGCAAAGAAATGAACTCCACCCATTTTATCACTCATTGTCCCGATTGCGTATCTCCTAAGTGATTTCATTTCAAATAACTTCACACAAATTCATTCAAAACAGCATCATAATTAAAGTTATTATTTTTATAATCAATCATTTAAAAGCCGTCATCAATGTCCATTAAGCTCAATACTAAATCTCTTACGTATTTCCAAATAAATAGATAAGATGAACTACCTTATAAATAGCATTTATACTAGAATTTATCTCCCTTTCGAAATCGGGTCATTCAGAGTGAGAGTTAGAGCAAAACCCGCACTAAGACGCAAATTGGACTGGAAATTACTTTATTCTTCACATTAGATCATTTTGATGCGCAATTTTTACGTGTTAGGTTAAGCCACCTACGATTTTATTAGGGGGGACGTAAAGGCAGGCTGCACACAAAGAAACAAATTGAAATAGAGCCAAAAACAAATTACTATGATGTGCTTTTTTATGCATTACGTTAATACACCCATAGACAAAAATCGGATTATTTTAATTCAATGTCTTTAAAATGATATTTTTAATAGTCATAGCGTTCTATACAAATTACGAATGGTTTGCTAAAGGAATAGTTAGTATCAATTTTCTTCATTCAGATAGTTTTTCGGACAAATGAATTCATACTTTTTGTTCATTTTTGGTGTGTCCTCAACATTTTGTAATATCTTTTCTATAGTTTCTTCAGGTGCCTCATCCGAAGAAAAATAAATTATTTCTTGTTTTTTTGTTGTTGTTGTTTTTTTTTTTGTTTTTATTAGTGGTAATGCGAAGCCAGAATAAAATAACAATCAGAAACTTTAAACGTTAACAAAAGAAAGTTGTAAATTTTATGAACGTTTTTGTAAGTTATTCTTTTGCAGTACAGCTACTTCCATGTTCTTTTATATGTTTGGCTGTTGAGTAAGAATTATTTCTTGATTGTTTGGAAATAATGAATAATGAAATTCAAATTTTGAAGTCTTGTGATCCTCTTTTGTCAAAGATATAAAAAATAGACTTTTAAAAATGCATAAAACCACTACTTTTAGTCTGTCTCTTTAAATTATATATATATATATATATATATATACATACATACACACACACACACACACACACACACACATATACATATACATATATATATATATATATATATATATATATATAAAATATTTTACCTTCAGTGCTGGCACTAAATGCTCGATGTATAATAACAGGGCAATGATTTATATTAATAAATATACATTTTCCTCATCTGTAGCACAAACTGACTGTTGCATAATTTAAATATTAATATACAGTTTTTAACCAGCACCTGATTGTGTTCTGCATAAAACTCAGTGTTGTGCTGCCAGTGAAGGAAAATGTATATTTATATTCTGTATCCCTTCGGAACATGGACAATAGAATACAGCTTCCTGTCTGTTACTGTTTTCAAGGATATGAGACCTCTTTCATTTTTCTGCCTTCTTTTGTTTTTTGTTGCCTTTGAAACATAACTGTTAATTTCTCCAAACCTTTCTTCAGCAAATATTTAAAAAATTCAATTTTAACTAAAGTGAGTTTAGGCCATGACACGGATGATTGGCTGTAGAGAAGATATATAGTAGCAACTATTTAGTAACATCAACAGCTGACGGACGTCTTTATAAACTCATGTTTTCAAAAAGAAACTTTTTTCTCTTCGACTTATGAGTGGGTGCATATTCCATACCGGGGAGCGCTCCTCTCCAGCCGATCATATGGTAGACTTTTGGAGTCAGAATCTCTTGTTAACAAAAGGCATACAGTTCCTATTTTATGGAACTGTCGTGTATTTGCTTTCGTTCTGTATTGTTTTGTTGGAAAATATTTTTAGTGGTACAGATACCTCCTTAGTAGACCTCTTCATCGCCTTTGGATCGTTGGAAAATCTTTGTTCTTCTTACTCTTCTTACAACTCCTTCATTCGTCGTATACTTTGTTTATTGTATTTTCAACGTTCGTTTCAGATTTTTTCTTCATTTGTGATGAAATTATTCAGCCTCCACTGCCATATGAGGAATTTATTTCAAAGGATTTAACAAAACAACTTCGCATTTTTAGTTGTTAAAAATACAGATAATTACATTAAATTTTCTGGTTTCTTTTAGTATTTGAAAGAAAGACTAAAATTGACTAGAGCAGTTAGAATTAGAGTGAATAACAATTTTACGTTATGTTTAAAATACTTTTATCTCGTTTGAAAAAGTTGTTTAAAATACTGCAATAAATTCTTATTTATTCAAATGAACTGCTCTTAGAAACAAATTATGTCGCATAAAACAACGAAAAAGAAATAAAAAAAACAAAATAAGTAGAATAAAAAGTAAAAGATAAAAATTCTGGTCAAAATCGTTGCTCTCTGTTTCCACATTTCTCGAAAGCCTGTATATCAGTTACTGAACGCCAAATGTAAACTTGTTTTTCTCTCTTTCTCTCTTTCTCTCTTTCTCTCTCACCGGTATTTTTTTTTTTTTTTATTCTCTTGATGGGGCCTCCGCCCACCTTGATAATGTCTCGACCAAAGATAAAACACTTTCTTCCACATCTTCCCCACTCTCCATCCTTTTGACACCCGTCATCAGCGGCCGGCTTTTGTGACCATCACCAATCGCTTATCTTAACACATTAATACAAATTCAAATATACACAGACACAAACGCTCAAAATTTTAATTTCACATCTTTTTCACGAATTACAGTTTGACAAAGAAAAGAGAATTTCTTGGTTATACGCCGTATCAAGCTTGTCCCCTAAACCTGGCTCAGGGTGTTTTATGCTCCGATGAAAACCAAAGACCGATCACCTTTAGCTAAAGCAAATACTACTACCTGCGATGATAACTTGATTACCGCACCCACCGAAGTGGCTCAGTCAATGTCACTCCCTTACAGAATTTTTCTTATATGACGAAGTAGGTTGACAAAAAAGAGACAGAAACGATATCTTACTCTTTACACTACATACACCCTCCACCATCGCTTTCAAATCACGTTTTCTTTTTTTTTTTTTACTTCTTCTTTTTTTCTTTTTGTCATCACTTTTTAACTGAAATATTATCTGTTACGAGTGCAATAGGTGATTATAGAACTTAACAAATGAAGCTAATTTTCATGATTTTTTTTCCTTTACTGGAAGACAGTTTTTTTTTTTTTTTTTTTTTTTTTTTTTAAGACCCTTGACTTCTCGATGAATTGGATACCCTCCTGGGGTATTTTTTTAAAATATTGCGCATTTTTAGTGAGAGTAATTATCCAAGATTTGTACTAACTTTTATCTAACAAACACAATCTGCTCATTTCTATATATCTACGTTCGGTCATCTCTCTCTCTCTCTCTCTCTCTCTCTCTCACACACACACACACACACACACACACACACACACACACACACACACTCACTCTCTCACACACACACCATTATTTAATAACTGCTAATTTTATGATGGACTGATATTCAATGGCTATTATTTTATTATATGATATATATATATATATGAAGAAATTTTGAAAAAAACAAACAAAAATCCTTAAATGTAGTTAAAATGAAAGAAATGTCGACGTCTTTCATTTTAACTACATTTAAGGATTTTTTGTTTGTTTTTTTCAAAATTTCTTCATTCTGTCGGATTTATATCCATTTGCTTATATATATATATATATATATATATATATATATATATATATATATATATATATATATATTAGCTTAAAAGCTGCCCTATTAGGCGGCAGTTACGTTAGCTGTTGTTGAGGGCTGTTGATTGAGTCTTCGGCTTGTGTAGAAGTTTGAGAGTCCCTAAGACTTTACATATTCTCAGTATTGGAAGCTCTCCTGGCTGCCGTTTGATCTGGGTTTTTATTTACATGAGACTTTCTTTTCCACGCTGCAGCCTTGGTTCTTTTGATTACAATCTAATCCTTTGTTGGTGGAGATTTCTTTTTACGAGGCATACTGCTGCCGTATGCGATAGGCAACAATAAACTACAGAACAACTCAAAATTGAACGCTGCATTTAAGTATTGCATTAATACTTAAGCTTACCTTTTAAAAGTTCAACCATAATTTTTCTATTGACACTTAATTTAAAGACAGTTTGATGTACGTAGGTCCTTACTTTCCGTACAAACAATTATTTTTATTTCATGGGCGACTTTCACTGGATTTCGCAATTACTTTTGATTATTACGAAATGTATTTCCAAGTTATAAAAATTGTTATCGTACAAAACATTCGTTACAAAAATCACGTAAAAAATTGCCGAAAACACTAGCAGTAATGAAAACTTGGGAACCCCAAATTTCAGACTTTAATTTGCTTATGGAGCCAGCCTAATTCCAAAATGGTATGATATGTTGGGCTACAACCCCTGGGAGTAAAGTTGAAAAACTGTTACACACTGACATCAGCATTTATTTATATAGCTATATATAGTACTAATACGCCAAACTTTTCAGCATTTTTAACACAATATTTTATTTTTATTACTTTGATATCAACGTATTTTCTTTGATTTATCTGCTATATTTCGATCGTAAAGGAATAATTCTAGTTTTTTGATTCATCATATTATATTTCAATATATCGATCAGCGTTAAGGGCTACGCCAGGGTCTCAAAAACCACCACCTCATTTCAAGAGCGACAAATGAAGTACGACCCTCAATATGAGAAGACGGAGAAGGTAAAGCTTCTGAAAGCCAAGTTAGATGCGAAATTGAAAGGTTCACCATCCAAAAAAGGCAGCACATTCCTCAATCTCTTCCCTGTTCTCTCCTGTTGCGAAATCATCGCAAAAACTTTCGTCTACACGCTCATCCCCTTGCAAGAAAATTCCACTCAATAGAGATCCCAGCCCCTTCAAGAAAAGCTCCTTTCACGCCCCATGTCTTACTCCCAAACCTTTCCCCCCCAAAAAAACAAAAACACCCTGAAATGCCCCACCTTCCAAAAGAAAAGACCTTCAACAGAGGAAAAAAGGAAGAAGACCATCAAACTTCTGTACAATTTAGGAGAGGATGTCGACTGCATTTTCTCGGCCCAGGCTCAAAGAGCCAGCAACAATGGGAATCAGATTAAAGAGTTAAAGTATCTACTGTCCATAAGTTAGCAAGTTTGAATACCCAGGGCCTCAGGTCGAAGGGCGAGGCTTGCTCGCGATCTTCAGCGTCTCGGAGTGTATGTATATTTTTTGCAGGAGATCCAGTTTTCAACTCGCAACCACGAAGAAATTCTGCTGGTGATCAAGTCTGTGAAAGCAGTGTGCGCAATTATCTTCGCAGATCCATGTTTTGCGTGCTGGCTCCTACCATAAAAAATAAGGCTCTTCGTCTCATTGAAGTTTATGGGCCCAATGACCATGAGTAGCAGTCTGGTATGTTTCGGCAGATCGAAACGTTTTTGATGACATCTCGTTCGATAGTTTTAGCAGACGATTGGAATGCTGTCCCTGAACCCCAAGATAGATCATATAGGGGAAAGATCGGGTACTAACTACCCGGATGTGAAATCGTTTCGGGACTTTACCGATGGGTATGATTTATCGATAGGTATCACATTGCAGACCCTTGTAGATAGTGTGAACGTAGATTAATAGGAGCTTCGGTGGTGCGTTCTAGCTACAGCGACCGGTCCTAGGCTCTTAGGTTGTCCAAATTTTCATTTGATAGTTTAAACGGATTATAGGCTCGTCCGGGTTCGTGTAAACTTAGATAAGCCTAAAGTTAGAAGGGCTGGCTACTGGGGATTGAACGCATCATTTTGGTAGCAAGATTTCTGGGACTAGCCGCTGCTAATGCTACAGCGGGAATTGATGTGGGCTATGGTTGGGAATATGTGGTGGGATAATTTAAAATCCAAACAAGTCGCTTGCTGCTAATTATAGTCGCTGATAATCTAGCAGGATTAGTAGCTCAAAATATCGGGCGATTAAATCCCGTGATACTGGGGACGTAGCCTTTGCTAGGGTTGAACTGGCCTCCTAGCTTATCACAAAGGATCAAGCTCTAGTAGTTAGGGACAGGTTAAAAGAATGCCTTCCCTGATAACGAATATGGCCACAGGATTGCGTGCAGAGAAAACTCTAAATGCATCCAGTTGACATCTCGTGAGCATCACATTGCCGGACAAGCGGACCGTGACTGCAGACATGGGCTTATGTGAGACTTTTCGAGGCTACTTTCAGGAGTTGTTTACCAGTTCATTGCCTATTTCGCTAACTGTCCCCGCCTTGAAACCGTTGAAGTGGTTGGGTGCGCGGGTCCCATCACAGTGTCTGAGATCTAGGAAGGGCTGAAGCGGGTTGACCGTTACAAAACTCAGGGATTAGTTGGTCTTCCTTACGAGATGTACTTGAAGCAGTTACTAATCATTGTTCTCTTGCTGGCACTGATTTACAAAAACAGGATGAAACAGGAGTCTATATCGCATCTCTTTCCTAGACCGGATGTGTTTGCAATCGGATGAGAATGGCGAATTCTGGACGCAAGAATTTCCCATCGCTCAGAAGTATGCACTCGTACGAAGAGGTGGCCCACCATTTTGATGTGAGTGTTCCTTCTATTGTGAATGTCCCCTTCCTCTCAAGTTCCTCTTACGAGCGACAGATGGCCTCTCTGATGTCCAGGCGTTGTCCCGTAAGGCATTATATCAAGTGTAATTGAGGGGGGTGTATTTCAGGATGATTTGATGGGCAAGATCGGTTTTACAAAGCAGAAGGCTCAATCCATTTGACCTTGGGCGATCGGGTTGAAATGCCTCACTAGTGATGTGTCATCACTCACCTGGCTGCTGATTCAAATAGCCCTCTGGGTCGACAAGAGACCTTGTTTGCCAGGTTTGGGAAAATCTCCAAACTGTGTTCGCTGCGCTGGCGTGGTGGAAACCCTTGGTCATGCTTTCTTCAACTGCAGGGTCGTAGGTCCGTGATGCAAGTGCTTCACATGATGCCTGGAAAGTTCTTTGCCCTCTAGGCCAGTTCTATCTGTAGTAATGTCGTACCACCATTGACTAAGGCCGAGCACTATGCACTTTTGCTTACTAAGCGTTATGCGAGTCGTGATATGGATGACACGACAGAAGGAATTCTATAGGGGCAATAAATTTACCTCTTCCCAAATAATCTTGTTCTTTAAGCATCAGCTTAAAGTCAGGATTCGGACGGAAAGGAAACGACTCCATCTATAGAAATTTCGCAAAATGTTGGCGATCCTGGTATGTTTATATTGAGTGAAAAGTGCTGACTTACAGTGACATTTGATGTCAGTTAGGCATTAAGAATATTGGGAAATACTGCAGTGAACATTGTATGCTCATTGGCTCCTTTTGTTTTTGCCCCCACTTTCTTTAATTTAATTCCTACCACCACTCCCCTGTTAGGTGACCAGATTCCCTCCTTACCACCACAGACAAATTGCATATATGGGGACTAGTTAGGACTTCATAGAGTCTCTAAGGTATTATGGTGGATGTAGTAAGTAGGTACAAGGTTTATTGTAACATGTTTGGGTCAGTGATTATGGCTAGCTAAGTTTGAGACAGATGAAGACCAGCCTTACCCATCCCCAATTTTGTGCCTTATTCCACATTGGTACTTTGTACAATAAATATTCTCCTATTACAAAAATATATGATCATAAAGGACTACAATTATCCCTAAATACAACAAATAGCTCAACCTTGTTGGCAACATGGAGGGTAGATTTGTATTTTGTGAGACTTATTAATAGTTTGCATATTTTAAATAATGATATTGTTTAAAATCTACTATTGGAAAAGTGTACTCAATAACCATCATAGAGATTTTGCAGGTGTAAAGAGTGTAGAGATACAAATCAACATTGCATTGTGACAATTTGTTTCTTGTCTCAAGCGATTATCTGAGTGAGAGCAAACAAAAATGACAGAGGTTCTTTTACTGAAACTGCAAAAAGGTTTTGAGACGGTTTAAGTTGACCAGATTACTGTTTTGTGTATGTATATGTAATGTTGTTCCTTTTTTCCAACTCTTGTGTCATGCCACTTGATTTATTCAATGATTTCTTGCAATGCTAGCACATCATCCAGAGCCTATTTGATTGTGTAGTGAGTTTGAGGTTGGAAAAACTTTTGGAATTGTGTTGTCTTTGTGATGTCTCTCCACTATTTGTTTTGCATAGATTAGAAATGTTATGTTATGTCTATTTCACAAGCCATAAATATACAATAAACTAACATAATCAATTCCATTGCTCATATTGAGGGTCTACACATGGGGATCAAGCCCTCGATTGAGAAGTTCCTGTACGTATTCTAGCAGAAATCTACTTATATAGTAACAGTCAATAAAAGGGAACACCATACAATTGCTGCACAATAACAACAATGCATTGAAAACCACCACTGTGTACATGTTAGCATACATAAAAAAGAATTAAACTAGAAATGCTGTAGCTTGTGTGTGTATAATTGTATATTTAGGCAGTAATTCCTCTTGTATAAAAGTTATATAAAAACAACTGACAAGGTACTGTCGATAATTTTTTATTTAATCTCTCTTGTGTTCTTATAATTTTCTTCTTTTCTGGACATAAATCATATAGAGATTGTCCAAATGTTGTGTATGTACAAGTGCTTTGGCTATACTTTATTGTCAAGGATAATTTTATTTTTACTTTGAACTGAATGTATGGACTGTGATATGTGTGTATCTAGGAATGTTTTATTTTCCAAACACAGTCAGCGCATTGTGGCTGTATTCATAGTTGATGTCATTTAGTGTTGTCTTATTCTTTTTTGTTAATAATGCTTTCATTATTTTTAGCTTTTTTTGCATGTGCATGAGCCTATTATATTTGTATCATCGACATATATGTCATGGATGGTGTTTGGTAGGTCTTCATGTGCATTTAAATGAGACCTAATTGCACTATGATCAGAGAGACGTAACATGAGTCTTCCTGTTAGGCAAGTTGTAGTATATCACATAAGTGAATGAATCATGAGACACCCAAACAAGTGATTGAAAAATTATGAAACTTTGAGTTGACCTATGATAAGTAGGCCTGTAATTATTAATGATGACCAAATCAAAACACTGATAAGAAATAATCTTAGTTATACAAAATGGACATAGCAGAGATACTCCACATCCCATACAAGCATTGTAAAGTATTCAAAAACACTTTAATATGTAAATCATTATAATGTTTGGCATCTCACAATTTAATGGAATAAATTGATAGACTGCATTTCCATTTATGAATCACTTCTCAAACAACAAAATGACAGATTATTTACATTTGGACTATTATTCTCATCTTTGTTGCTGTTATCACATTTCGGCCATTGTCTAGCCTACATCACATGTATATCGATCAAGGAATTATGAACTGAACCCTTTATTTAATCTACAGGAATAGACTGTTTTTGTTCCACTTATCTTGTCTAGAGATACTTCATCTAGTTCATATTTTTATTACTGCACAGATATTCGCTGCCCGGTCCCACTGAGTACACACTATCTGGCCCAGAGATTTGAATTTAGTGACATAACAAATATGATTTCAATCTGCTGCTTAATACAATATATATATATATATATATATATATATATATATATATATATATATATATATATGTATGTATATATATATACTAGTTTAACCATGACATTATAAAATAATATAATTATATAAGTCATTTTCATATTGTGCTTATGGACATATCAAAACTGCATTGTTTTTGCTTATTTTCACTGCTTCTTGATTTTAAATAGTAAATAATATTCTGTTCCACATTAAATAATTATGTTCTTTATGTTACCAAAAGAATAATTTCTACATCACCAGAAGAGTACATTATATAGAAATGTCCAAATCAACCTTGTGTATTGGGCTTTAGTCTATTTATATATATATATGCATATATATATGTGTGTGTGTGTGTGGGTGTGGGTGTTTTCCTTTGACCAAAAAGTTTGGTCAGCTTATAAATTCTCTACTTAATAGGTATACAAATGTTTTGTCCAACTCAATACACACACACACACTTATGGAGAGTAAGAGATATTATCTATTTTTACAAATAGTCTGACTATTCATGCATTTATGTAATTATATAGATAAAAGCATGATGCACACAAAATATACAGAAATGCACACATGCATAAACACAAACATACACACTCACATCCATATGTTTACACAATTGTTTGTGGAGGGATTAATTGAGTGTGCTTACCTTAGCAACTATAAATGATCACAATGTACTGAAAAAGAGGACAATATATTCATCAACCACCTGCTCAAAATGGAATGTTGGTTTTTGCTACTGTCAAGTTCTTTACACTAGAGTCCATTTGAGATGTTTTACTCTCATTTCACAATGCCTTTAAATAGAAGGGAAAGTTAAGATGATACAGAATTTCCAATAAATAATAAATTCATGCCTTTCAAATATTTAAAAGAGAATGGTTTCTCTCTATAAAATTGTTTTAAGCTGGATTTATACCGATATTTATTTCAACTTATCATATGTAAGAACTAAAATTATTAAATATAATACTTTCCTTAAAAATACTTTCCTTTATAAATCTAAATAAAATTTTCTATTGTATATATTAAATGGAAAATATATTCCAACCAGTTTCCAATTATAGATCACCACAAGAAAAATATGCAATTTTTTAAAAAGTATTTGATAAGTAAAAACTGTAAAACTTGTAAAATATTACAAAAAACTAATCACTGAATAAGATCTTATACCATTTGTTAGGTCATAATTAATAAAACCAAAAACAGATAAAAGTGTATATAATACCATAATACTGTTGGGCACAAATTATAAGACAAAATATTTTAAATTTGTATCATTTATTGAAAATTACATTGAAACTACTGCACAGCATAACATATTACATCATACTATAGCTAAATTGTTCAATATAATTTCCCTTTGAAGTAAATGAAGTTCTTACTTCATGATTTTGTAAAAAGGCACTTATGCCTCGCTTCTTGTCCCTATAAAATATGTGAAGCTTCATTACTTAATTTAACTGCTCTTTTCACATGTTGTGAATGTACAGGTAAGTGCTGCCACTCCAATGTCATTTTATTCATTAGAACTTCCTGCAGTTCATTATTTGAAAATCCATCTGCAAGAGAAGGTTCACAAATTCTATTTTCTTAGGGGTTAATCAAATTTGACCAGTGTGCTGCTTCAGAGTTGATGAATGTCATTTTTTAATCTATTTATTCATGGCTTGCTACTTCTGAAACAAAAATATATTTTCATTGGAAAATTTGTCCATACTTGGTTATATTTTTGTGATGCAATTTGAGTTTAATATTAGTTTTTTGAGTTGACATAACTAATTAAGTATGAATAAATGTTTACTTCGCTATTGGACAATTTTATTATTTTTTATAGCTTCTTCCATCAGCTCCAGTTTATCTGACTTCAACTTTGAGAAAAGAATATTTTCTGAAAGCAAGGCAAAAGCAATGGGCTGTAAAATTTTTCATGCAAAATTCTGTATTTTGATTGACATTTTTTATTCTCTGGATCATTTTGAAGATATACAAAAGTTTTATTGTCATGTGGATCACTTTGAAGATATACAGATATTAGTTATTTATTATTCCTTTTAATTTTAGACATTTTATATTTTATAAAGCTGTGCTACATGGCTTTTACTTATCACCAGAATGAAGTTCCAATGCTCTAATTTTGAACCTAAACTTAGTTTTTAAACTTGTTTCAGCAAAAAATGGTAATGATTTGGAAAAATATTTTGTGTTATTATTTATCATGTCAACCCATAACTTTCAAACTGAGTGCAATACCACAGTTATAAAATCAACCTGCCTTAATGTACACACGCACATTTATATAAAAGTGCACACTGAAGTCAACACCCAGTGATGACAATCTGTTTGCTTCATGCTTAAATGCAATAATCAAGCCATATGCATTGTATTTTGGCCTGACTATATATGCTGGTCAGTGGTGCATTATGGGTAGGTCTGTTTTATTATTTTAATGTTATTTGGTTGGACGTTAATGGTTATGTTTTGCATTATTCTAGGGGCTACTGAGTGGAAATAATAGTAGATCCAAATGCAGTTTTGTGGATATTTTATATAGCAAAGCTCAAAAATCATCAAAGACATCACAGAGAGAGAGAAGACATTCATTATATATTATGTAACATTTATGTAACAGGTACTACAAAAGAAACCTAGCATTAACACATTTGTGCAAGACAGTGTAAGATCTGAGCAGGACTAAAAAGCTACATCTGCACTGCCCATATCTGAGGATGGGTCAACCAATAACACTGGTTTAAATATAGTTGCAGCCATCATATATATATATATATATATATATATATATATATATATATATATATATATATATTCTGCCTGGAAATTTCATGTGACTATTTTTTTTTCAAATTTCTGATGAGATACCATCTGTAACAAGATAAAAATTCCCAACCTCTACTTCCATAACATTTTTCTGATTTTGTGGGCCACTAAAATTAAATGGAACACATTTCTTTTATATAATAATCCATTATAAATAATTATTATATAAAAATTTTATATTATTGTGAATTAAGTTTTATGAAAAATAGACAAAAATAATTTAACACAAACATTAGTAATATTGACTTGTGTAGACATAAATTAAAATTAAAATATTTTGTGTAATATTTGTTAAAATCATTTAATCACCAGTTACTCACCATCGCCTGAAGAAGTACAATCATAGTATTGAAACAGTAAAGCTTTTGTGTAGCGGTTTCAGCATGTTTTTATTATAATCTCTGATAATAAAAATAATGATAATGTATTGCTCTACTTTGTATTGAGCACTTTTAAAAAAAAGCTACAAAGAGTGGATTTTTACTCCATTTGTTCTTTCTCTCATTTGTATATATATATATATATATATATATATATATATATTACTAAATTGGACAGCAATCCTTCATTTATACATGTTTTATTAAAGATGAATAAAGGTACATTGATTAAGATTTTCCTTTAATAAAAAATAAAAAGCCAAATCATTGTACCTTGTCAGTCATCTTTAATAAAGCATGTATATATATATATATATATATATATATGGACAATATTAATAAAAGAAATGAAAAGAGGAAAACCTTTTCTTTTTATGTCAACATGTTTCACTCCTTCAGGGTCTTTACCAAGGTAAGTGTAG